>VZRV01001674.1:120307-196468 GCA_013398115.1 Falcunculus frontatus | reverse complement strand
TGCTCCTGCCTGCTCCTGCCTGCTCCTACCCACTCCTGCCTGCTCCTGCCCACTGCTGCCTGCTCCTGCCCACTCCTGCCAGCTCCTGCCTGCTCCTTCCCACTCCTGCCCGCTCCTGTCTGCTCCTGCCTGCTCCTGCCCGCTCCTGCCCACTCCTGCCCACTCTGGCAGCACTGTGCAGGCTGCTCAGTGCATTGCAGGCCTTTCAGGACAGCAATAAAAAGCAGGTTTTCACGCTGGCAGTGTTTCAAGGGACGAAGCAGCGTGACTTCGGGGTAAAGGCCTAGAGGATATGCAAGCTGAAGAAACAAATGCCATCAACCCCTCTCATCCTTGCTCTCTGGAAGAAAGAAGTGATATTCTTTGCACATTTGAAAAGCCCAAGACAAGTATCTTAAACATGGAGCACGGCCAGTCCAATTACTTCTCTTGGTCTCGTGCCCAGGCTTTATTCCGTGAAACATCTCAGTGACAAATGTTCCCACTGCAAGAAACTTTCTAGTACTTCTTTTTTTTCCATTTCGTGACACTGTAAACTTATGCCAGAGGCTGCTCAGAACCAAGGTGTAATTCGGATCCATCCAGACCTCTGCAAAGTGCAGCTGGAAAATATCTCAGGAAGGAGATAATCACTATGGCCTTGAGAAACAGCTTTGTTTAATGAATTCAGAGATTTCTTTTGTGGGAATAAACTTCTCTTGGAGATATGTCCTTTCTCTCCTTTAATCTTTTCACTGGGATTTCCATATCGGCAACCTAAGACCCAACCAGACTGTATTGTTCATTTTCAGTGTGTTTTAAGCACAGATTAATTGCAGATATCCAGCTGTCCTGCTCTGACTAGCCATCTCATACCATTAAACTAAACAACTGCCAACCCAAGCATCTGAAAGCATGGATAAATAACATCTTTAACTGCCATTCTTCACCTACTAAAAAGAAAAAGTCCTGGTGGCAATTCAGGTTCAGTCCTTTGCCTTGGAAAAATCAGTGCCTCTCCGTTGAGCACACTTGGCCATCTTGTGCTGGCAGAGAGCTGCTGTGTGTGTTGCTGCTTGAATGCATATTGTTTACATAAATGTTGCAAGAGGATCAGAGAGCGATGGGAGTTGCCATCTCCCGAGGTTAAACTCTGGTCTGGCTTCTAGGCCAGATCACAGCTTGTAAATGGGGAAGAAACTGGGAGGCAGCGGTGCATTTCGGAGGGGCAAGAAGGGTGCTAGTGACAGACCCACGGGCATGGAGGGCAGTGCCAGGCCGAGAGGAGCAGGTCACTGCTCCATCCTGGCCCTGAATTGTGTCTCAGCATCAGGGCCTTTTTATTCAGTGCAGGGCTCTGTGCAAATGTGTTGCCAGCTCTGGCTCCTTAGCCAAATTAATAGTGCCAAGCAGGAACAAGATGTACTGGCGAGTTTCCCTGGGACCAGGTGGATTCTGGCTGTCCATCCATGGGAGCCAGGGAAGGGAAAGGCTCCCCTCTCCCAGGCGGAGTTCAGCCCTGATGGCCTTGCTCTCTCACAGCTCCAGGAGCCCCAGCATCCCTTAAGCTCCACTTCAGAGTCGTATTGATTGGTCATATTGGGAGTTAGGGAGAGGCAGGTTGCAGAGACGTGCACCTTCTCCAGTCCCCCACCAGCAGAACTGGGTGGCACAAGCCCTCCTAACAACAGCCATCCCCATCAGTGCCCTCCAGATATTTCCAAGCACTCATGGCATAGCAAGCAGCGAAGTGCCTTTTTTTAGTTATTTTTGCAGCAATCCAGCACAAACCCCCAGTCTTCAGCCAGCGGCTCAACCACAAACTGCTTCCCTTTGGAAAGCACAGGGACAAATGGACTCTGGGGCCTGGGGAGCACTGTGTGCAGAAAATCAGCATTACCTGGGACAAAGCAGTCACTTGCAGCTCACAGAGCAGCTGCTGTGTGATGATGTTACAGACCAGCAGGCTGTTTGTCACTGCCTTCCCTTTTATCTCCCCGGTGAAACCTCATGCGCTGTGTGCACAGTTTTTCCTGATGGAGCTGCTGGATCTTCACAAACGCATCCCTCCCCATGCCTCTCTTGAGATCTCACTAGAAAGTCTGGAGTCTTGGCCATCCAGAGGTGCAGACAAAATGGGAATTTCCATTCTGAAGCATCCTGAAAGCCCCAGGGTTTGCATACAGACAAGGGCTCCCAAGCTCCAGTGCTGGCAGGTACCAGACAATGTTTCGGGGTTTTTTTACAAGCCATGGACTTACATTTACTTCTTTGCTTGCTGGAAAGAAGGCTGCCTATGATTCTGGTCCCCAGCATTTCATAACGGCTTCATTCACAGTTCAGTTTGGGGTCCAACAAAGCTTCAGATATGGGGGAGACTGCTGGGAGCTCTGGTTGGTTATTAAAATATTCCTGGTATCACTTCCACTATCCTCACCCTAGCAAAAGGTGCTGGAGAATGTGAACAGTATCATCTACAGCCTTCAGAGGAATGGAAACCTCCTCAAACCAAGCTCGGTGACTGAAATTCAAAGAATGGCTCTGAATTTTTTTAACAAAATGCTGTCATTATCCTAAATATAAAAATGTTTGATTCCAAACCATTTTTTCATAGTAATATTAGACAAAAGCAGCTTGTTCTAAACATGTCACTTTTGACAAAACCAGCATCTTTGTGGCTGAAAATAAATACTCTGTGAATAAATCTCTATGCCAGTACTAGTGATAAGTCTTTCATTTCATGCTCTAATTGAACATTGGCTTTACAACTTAAAAGCAATCATCCTAAATTGCCTTCTGCTAATATTAATGCTTCAGACAAAGGGTAACAGCCAGATTATAGGTTCGTATATTATTCAGGCAAATCTGGGTTCTTCATACATCACTTTTTAAAAGAAAATTAATTTTTCCATGTGTCAAGAATGAAAATAGTAATAATGGATGATACACTTACATCACCCTGTATTGCTGAGATTGGCAAGAACGTTGCCTCTGAACAAAGTGAGTGTAGATAGCATGCGTGCCTCCGTGCCAACCCAAGCAGGAGGGTGGGCAGCCTCAGAAGTGCCACTGCCTGTGACTTAAACCCGTACTTCTTCAAGTGACAAACCAGATCTCACATGCTGCACTGATAAGCAACACCCCCTTCCCCTGTTCAATGCACATTATCTATTTAAATCCCTCACCTGGCAGGTGGCTACGTGAATTGGCAAGGACTCGCCCCCTCAAACAGAGCTGAGAGCAGAGCTACAGAGGGGGTGTGTTCTGTCCCAGCAGTAGTGGTGCCATGGGTGTGTTTTGGGGGGAGGGTTGGGGCACTGCTCCAGCCGAGTGACCAGCAGGGTCCATGCAGGGCTGACACTGAGCCTGGACAGATATCAGCCACAGTAGTAAAAGTTTGGCAAGAGTCAGGGTCTTCCAGTGGGAAATAAACAAAAGCTCAAACCTTAGCCATCACCTGAAGCTGTGGTGTCAGGGCTACACCTGCCTTTGAAGCATCTGGATTGTCCAGGGGGTGGGAGTCACTGATCATTTGCACATTCTCCTCCTGCTTTATCCATTTCCCGGCCCAGCTCCCTCACAGGGATGGCGGTGGGTTTGCACAGCAGCCCTAGTGCCACTGTGCCACCCTGCATGCCCTCTGCTTTTTCGGCTGTGCTATGGGAAACCCGCTCTTTCCCAGGCATCTGCTGGGAGCGGTGTATTTTTAGCTCTTGGTGCCGGGGCCAGGTGTCTACATGGCAGAGGAGTCCACGGATCCCTGGGAACTGCCTGTTCCCACTGCAGCTGCTGCCCTCCCTTGGCAGGTACAAACACCACCATCACCTCCTCACTCAGCAGCTTCATTCACTCACCCGTTGTCTCCTCTTGCATGAGCTCTCTTCCCTCTGTCAGCTTCCGAGAGCTGCTTGTACTCACCCTGAAATTTGAGATCCTGTCTGCCTTCTCACTCACCCCTGACATGCTGACCCTCTGACCCAGCCTGGCGTGTTCAGGGGTTCACTGGCACCTGAATTGTTGGGGGATGTCTTTTGCATCAGCTGGAGCAAGTCCTTGCTTGTTCTGAGCTTGGATGATGAGGTGGGATCCCACCTGGATCCAGCCATCACTTCAGCGGTGCCAAATCACCCCTTTGCTCTCCTCAGGTGCTCTGGACATTGTGCAGGAGGTTTGTGACTCTGGTAACGATGGTAAGAACTAAGGGGCCCCCAAGCTGCTGAGGGAATGGAGGTAGCAGGTGGTGAAGAGAAAGTGCCACATTCAAACTGTGCTGCCCTAGCACTGCTTCAGCCTAAGCCTTCCCTTCCCTTCCCTTCCCTTCCCATGTGGAAACAACTGCTCAGCGGATTGATGGCTCCTTGGGCAGAGACAGAGTGGAAGGTTGTGTGACCTGCAGAAGCGTCACCCAGTAAAAATAGTAACCCAGTGAGAAAAAAATAGCTGTAGCTGGGAGCTGTGCCTGGCATTGGGGAGCATGGCCCCAGCAGGGGACACATCCCTGCAGGCA
The DNA here is from genome assembly GCA_013398115.1 of Falcunculus frontatus. Taxonomy (NCBI): domain Eukaryota; kingdom Metazoa; phylum Chordata; class Aves; order Passeriformes; genus Falcunculus; species Falcunculus frontatus. The sequence continues at coordinate 191,982 of VZRV01001674.1, read as the reverse complement.
GAGGCTGGGATGTCATGAGCAGGCACTTGCAGGATGGAGCTGTCCTTGCCCGTGTTGGAGCAAAGGGCACTCAGAGCTCTCCTGCTCTTTCCTTGAGGGAGCTGGGGCTCTAAAGAGAACTGGGAGGGAATGTGTCACAGCTCAGGGCTTTCTTCTTGAGATGGAGATGCTTGGACAAGCAGAGAGTGAAGAGCAGCTGCAGCCCTGGGGAATGCACTGTGCCTGGCAAAGGATTTCTCTGTGCTTACTGAGGAACATCTCACATCGACAGGGCTGAGGTGGTCACACAAGAAATCCAGAGCTTGTTTAGGCTCAGGAGGCCAAATACCAACTGGTCATTCTGCCATCCACGTCCCAAACACAACCTAAGGAAGCCATCAGTGCCCCTGTGCAGTAGCTCAGCAGTTTGCAGCAACATCCAGAGTCTTATGCAGCACTTCCAGCTCGGAGGTCCCCAGATGCTTCACAAAGCCTGGCTGGTGTCGTGCTGTCACAGAGGTAGGGGACACAGCCACGGAGAGGCTGACACAGAGTTGATGTGTGCTGGAGCAGAGCACAGAGTTCCCCAGCTTGTGGCTGGCAGGCTGAGCACTGCCCGGGGCTGTGAGCAGCACCTCTACAGACATAGAAGCACTTGGGGCTTATCTGCTGGCTGCTATTTACTCCGCAGTTGTCAGTCTCCTGTTAAGAGTGGTACAGTACGAAAATGCCTCTTGTTAATAGCTTGTTATCAGGACTGGTGCAGCTATGTACAAGCATTATCTCCTTGATCCCATCTGTCTCAGGAAATGTGGTTGAGGGGAGAGAGAGGGTGGAGCTCTGTGGCTGCAGGAGGCCAGGAGAGAGACCTGGGCACCCCACGGCTGCATCGTGGCCGTCTCTAATTCATCCCCGTTCAGTGGAGCACTTGGAAATGTCACTGGGGAGCTGCAGTGGCCATGATTGATCGTGTCTCTGCTGCATGCTGACGGAGGAGAGCGACTCCAGCAAGAGGAGACCTTGGCTCCCGAGCCTCCCCTTGAAGTGCAGGAATGAATTATGCAAACTAATCTGTCCCTTGGCTCCTCCGACAGCAGCTGCCTTCCCAACACCTCCTGCCTTCACATCTTTCTTTATCTCTGAGCAGTTTTAGAGCCATTGAGGCTACATATTTTTTAGTCTGTTGTCCATGTGTGTCCCAGGATGTCTGTGGAGATGGAGGCAGCTAATCACCTGTTGTAGGGTGTTGTCCCATACACAAAAGATAAATTGCTAGACTAGCCTTGACCAGAACCTCTGGGCTCCTAGATGCGTAAGCCATATTAAAATATAACCGGTTTCTTCTGGCAGCTGGCAGAGTTCCAAGCACTGCTGCTCACTCGTGGCACCGCTGGCCTCACTGCAGCATGGCCAGGGTCAGGGGTGCCAGCCCAGCATCAGTGTTGATGTGCTGTGGGTAGCTCCCTCCCAGGGCAGCAGCTCCTTGCTCCCCAGCACGATCCCTGCTGGTGCTGGCTGGGAGTCTGGATGGACCTGGCAGCCTTCTTTTGGCTCAGCTAACAGATATATAAGGGCTCCTGTGCTGGGGACACACACACACAGGCTGGGATGGGTTGGTAAGCTCCCTGCATGGACTGATGCTGTTTCCAGCGGATGGGAAGAGGGAAAAGGGGTGGAGAGAGAAATGGGCCAATGGAGAAGGGCATGTGCACAAAGGTGTTTGGTCAGGTTTTTGTGTCCATGTCCCATTGCAGAGGAGATTTGGTCCTCCCTTGTCCAAGCTAAGCAGGTGTCCCCTCCTGCCCATGACTGCTGCTGCACTGCTCGCCCTGGCTGCTTGCTGGGATTTTGGTCCCTGAGAGAGCTGGAAGCTGAGGCAGGCGGAGAGGAGGGCAGAGATGAACCACATGGGAGCAGGATGGACATGCTGAAGAAGGTGGACATAGAACCCTAGCAGAATCCATACCTCAGTCACCTCTTTGCCACATCCCTGCTGTGCCTCTTGCCCCGGTGTGATGTGCCCAAGTCACGAGTTGCCAGCACAGCACAGGAGCCAGGGGAGCTGCCATTTCCCCAGCTGTCCTCCTGCCCTGCTGAAAGCCACATTTTATGTAGAAGTGAATTGGCAAATAGCCTGTCTCATTTTGATTCAAAAAGCTCCCAGATTGGAGAACTGCAGTGAAAGTGGATGTTTTAATCTGTCACTTGCTGGCAGGTGGGGGAATGGGCTGACCCGGAGACAGGGAGTTCATCAGCTTTTGGGGGAATTAAAATAGGAAACCTTTTTTTTTTTGTTCCAGGTGTTGGGGAAAACAAACCCAAAACATCAAAAATCTCACAGAAACAGCTCCTCTCGCTGCCTGTAAGGCAAAAGGAATATTTCCTTCCCCCTGCTCTTTGTCCATGCAGAGCAGGGGCAGGCAGGGCTCGGCTTTTATGCCAATATTGTCAGCCAGAAAATGGGTTTTAGTTATGGCTGAATCTTGAAAGTGACGCTGAGCTTGGAATGCTGCCAGTGATGGCAGCTCAGTGTGGAAATGGTTTAAAATTTCTGAAATGGACTATTTCCCTCCCGCTCTCCCAGGAGCACTCAGTTGCATGTGCCAGCCCTGCTGCGTGCTCAGAGAGATTTGGGCAGGCAACAGCATCACACTTGAGTGCTGGAGGTGTCGTATGGGAACGCTGAACTTTGGATTTATGGTGAATTTTTTTCAGAATTAAGGTTGTAGGGACAAGCTTTGCTTTCCTGCCCATGGGCACTTCTGTGCACAGGTAGCTCTCAACACACTCCGTGCAATGCAGTGACTGCCAAGCCACTGAGAATGTGGTGTGAAATTATCAGGGCACTTCCTTGAGGCAAGACAGCACTTGAGAAGGCCATGGGGGCTGTGCAGTGTCTGTATGGTCACACTGCCCTGCTGCTGGGCAGTCAAAGCATTAAGTTCCCGCAAACCACTCACATCAGGAATCTGTCAGCAAGTGGATGCTGACGGGTTGACCCTGCTGAAATGGGTTGGGGTCATCATTCTTCCAACCAGCTCTTGTAGAGTTTGCATTTTTGAGATGCAGAGTTTTAATTTCTCCCTGTGCTTTCAGCTGACTGGAGCACCAAGTCTTCAGCACATGAGATAATGAAATCCGAGATTATTAGCTTTTGTGGTTTGCCACTGTTTGCAGAAGAAAATAATAACTAGCTTAAATGCCTATTAGTCACCCATAACTCTGCGTGTCTGCATTGTGAGTTGAGAAAGCAGGTGCAATTTAGAAGGTCAGGGAATTTCTTTTAATTTTCTTTATGAAGAATCTATTAAAAGTGCACTTGTGAAAAATCAGCTTTTAAGTATGGAAAACTTGATACAGCTTGGCAGCTCTCACCGATTAAAAAGCCAGTGTTCAAACCCATTTCTAAAGTGCTAGGAGGAAAGAGAAATGTTTCCTGCCAGAGTTTAGAGCCCAGCTTAACCCTGAGCCCAGCTTCAGGAAACAGATGCAAAATGCTGTGTGTGGTTTTGTGGTATATTGTTGTCTAAGGCTGGTTTATGTCACTGGCCTGGGCAGGGAAGTTAAAGCTGTTTGCATGGGTCTCTTCCCTTCTCAGTGTTGTTTCATTTCACTTTACAGATGAAAGCATCTCCCTGTGAGCTGGGGAGCCCCAGAGCTCTTCCCTGTGTCTGCGGGATTTCTGGCCAGTTGCTTCTCAAAGGCTTTGGAGAGAAGGCATGAAATAACCCCAGGGAGCTGGGAAGCCTCCTTCCTGGCTTTGCCTAGGAAAAAATCCCAGCAAGATGGGCCATGCATCCATCAGAGAAGCCCTGTCCCAGAATCCTGAACCTGCTGGCCAGGTGTAATGGGGAAGGCATAGGTTGGTGGGGAAGATGAACCCAGAAAGGAGGGAAGATCCTTTTTATTTGGCATCATCTAATTTCACTCCGTTAAGCTGCTTTCACCACCATTTCACGGTCTGCAAGGGCCTCACAGGGATTTCAAAGTGCTGCTCCCAAACCCTTGCAGAGGGAAGGCTGGGGAGATGTCTTTTCTAGATTTGTGCTTGCATTATAGACAGAAAAACAGGAAAGCAGCATTTGAGAGTGGATTGGAGATGTCAGTAGGGGACCAGGGGTTTCCTTGCTTAGCCCACATCACCAGGGCAGGGCTCAGAGGACCCCAAGCTCACCTGTGGAAGAACCTGGGGTACAGAGGGCTCAGGGACAGAGCCCCAGCTGCGATGGGCTGAAAGAGCCCTGCTGCCTGTGCCTGGGGAGCATCCTCTGGATATCCACACTGGACCCCTTGTGGGGCTCATAGCGCAGTGTTTACCACCAGGATTTCTCATTCCTTTGCAGCAGCAGAGCAGGAAAAGGCTTCTTCTGTTGCAGACCTGGGCATTAAACCCATGGCACGCTGCAAGCATGCTGCAGTGCCTGCCTCAGCCCGGAAATATCCCAGAGAGGTGCCAGACCCTGTTCTCCGAGCCCTTTCTTGCAGGAAGAGATGGCACAGGTCACTTCACTGCCGATAAAATTCCACTCTAAGAGGCAGAAGGGAGCTGGAACCCCCTTGCAGCCCTTCCTACTGCTGGGGGGAGCATGGCAGAGAGGGACAAGCACCTCTTTGTGCTCCTTCTCCTCACCAGGAGCACCAGTGCAGCATGCGGGGCTCAGGGGATGAGCTGGGTTAAAAACTGGGGTGAATCTGATTTCAGATTGCTGATCCAACCTAGTACTGGTCTGGGGAGGAACAGATGCCCTTGCTACTCAAATCTAGGAAAAGTTGCAACTAATGGGTATTGATCAGAGGAGAAAGCAGATCTGTGGGCACAAATTTATGTGCGAGCTTGAAAGAAGTATGTTCCCTAAAAGAGGAACAGTGTGAATAATCAGGCTTTGAGACAAATGCTAATCAGCATTGCATCTTGTCTCTGAATCTCCAAACACAGTGTTTAATCTCTGAAATTAAATATTTCCCTGGTGAGAAGTTAGACGACTTCAAGAGGCTCGTGTTCGGAAAATTCAGCTTTGGTTTCAGATCTTTCCAACTGTGTGGAGTTCAGTCTGTCCGGAAGCCGGCCCAGCCCCTGGAATCTCTGAGCAAAGCAAAAACATCCATTTCTTCCCTGCTTTACTGAGAGACCAACAGAGAAACATGTATTAATCAAAGGCCACCCAGGACAGCTTTCAATCAGATCTAAAGGCACAGAGTTCTTCGTTACGAGAACCATGACACAAACATTTTCCCACTGGGAAATATTTTATCAAAGATTAAAGCTCAGATGTTTGTTACGTGGAAAAGTACCTCCTGCAAGTGGCATCTTGGTTTTGGTAGTCTGTGGGACTACGTAGCATTGGATACAGGAGCTCAGCCATAGGGGAAGAATGGGTTTATAGGGACTCGAGTTGAACATTTGACAACTGTAGGCCCAAGCAGTTGCTTAATCAATAACTGCTATCCACCCCAGCTTTTCACTGCACTAGTGATTTCTAGTTTAAAGCAGTCTCAGGTGGATTCACCTTTTATTATGTGCTCTGGTCTTGCTCCTGAGAGCCTGGAAAGTGGGCACATGCATGCATCTATCCAGAGACCCATGTGAGCACCCTGTCCTTGCTCGAGGGTGGGCCTTGCTTTGACCAAACACCTCTTGAGGTCCCTGCCTGCCTGTGAGCCATCCTGCAACTCTGTATTTCTGTCCAGGCTTCAGCAGAGGGTATCTGTGCTTCCCTTATACCACATACGCATGTATGTGATGCTCACTCCAGCAAAACAAGCTGAATGAAGTCACAAAGAAGCAAGAATAAAAACTGTGCCTTGCTAATAAAAAAATGATTTATTTTTAAAAAAGCCACCAGCAACAACAATATATAAGGCAGAGGTTTGTTTGTTCCTCTTAGGAATAAGTGTTCTGGTATTACAGTACTTATTTTGGAAATTTCATGACAGTGATTTCATCCTTTGTAGCCACGTGTGGCTCAGTACATTTTTACCATGGTTGCCAAGTAACAATCACTAAGCATTTGTGTCTAGATCAGTAGAGGCGAGTGGAGGGAATGGATAAAATCTATTTTCAGAGACGTAATCATCGGTGGCTCTTTGTAGGTTAATGGTTAAGTTCACTCAGGAGGGACAGCAGTGTTTTGAAGGCCTTGGGATTTACGAACAGGAAAATAAAAAAGCAAAGATACTAAAGAGGTTTGTTTTTTTTCTCATTATTATTTTTCTTTCAGAGCAGAATGGCTTATGAGTGATTAAGAAGGCATTAACTATGTTGGACGTCAAGTCCCACGTGCAACAGGAGCTCCGTAATCCCCTCCTTGGGGCCGCTCTGCGACCTGCTTGTTTCCTCTCGTGTTTACTGGGCCAAAACCTCTGGCACCACAGACCCCACTCTGGCCTTGTTCTGCTCCTTGTTCTCACAGCTCCCCCACCCGAAGGTGGAGGAAAGGTTTCCCTCACTGCAAAAAATCGTCAGAGCAGTGGGGGGAAAATAGGGAGGGAAGCCAGGATATCTGGCTAAGAGTAACTGTGGCACAGCAGAGGCTGCAGTGTGGCCTCTGCTGCACCAAGGGATGCCTCCAGACTATCCTGCCACGAGTTCTCCCTGCCAGCCAGCCTGACCTGCCTGTGTGTCACCAGCACCACCGCCTCCCCTGCCCAACACACAGGCGTTTTCACCCCTACACCCTGAGTTTTTCTCAGGAAAGCTTTCCTCTCCCATGACTGGTGCCTCCTGAGCTTTTTCAATATCCTCTAACACACCTCAAGGTCACCTTCACCTTTCCAAGGGTACCGTGCCATTTATGCAGCGTTCAGGGCAGATTGTGTGCCCTGTCATCTTCCCTACACATCCTTGTGCACCTTCCTCATTACTGCAGAAATAATGCCCACTGATTCCCAACAGCTGCCTAACCCTCGGGATCCTTGCCTGAAGAGCTGCTGCCGGTGTTTCCACTGCCCTGGGGATGTCTCACATTCCCCAAATCCCAGGCTGTGCCCTGGGACATGCCGAGGCCATGCTGGAGCAGCCTAGCAGGAGATGGAGATTAGGGATGAGCATTGCTCTTTGCTTGGCCAGCCTGGGCCAGCTCCTGGCATGTCCCCAGGCTCAGCTGCATGACAGCACTTTCATCGTGCTGGCAGGGCTGGTGCTATCACACAACTCCCCTCTTCTCCCAAGAAGGAAAAGTCAACCCTGGAAAAGTGGCCAGGTGTTAATTACATTTCGTAATTCTTTCTGTGGAGGGCCAGCATGTGGGATGTACCTGGAGAGAGGGTATGGCTTCCCTTAATTCTGTTTCCATCAGGTGTGCCCTTCAGAGGAAATAAACTTAAGCGGGAGGAGCACCTGGGCACATTTCCAGGAGCCCTCTGTGACCAGGCTGGGTTTGTCTTGGCAGATCAAGGGATGAGCCAAGGAGGCAGCACTCACTGCTGACTCTGGCATAATTCAGCATCCCCTCCTGGGAGAGGAGTCAGGGCTGCCCTGCAGCCCCTGCTGCTGGGGAGGGAGGCAGTGATGAAGTGATGGAGAGGGCAGGAGAAATGCCAAGGAGCAGGGGTGACTCAGCTCAGGGGGCTCAGTGGTGACCATGCTGGGGCAGGGAGTACAAAGAGGGGCTCCCCTGGCCCCGGGGTGCTTCTTGTGGAATGATACCTGGCAAGTGGCACTGCTTCCTGCATGGATTGCAGGGATAACAAACTGATGTTTTAATCAAGGGGATGAGCACTCTGTAAGATGACTGATCCTGCTCACTCAGGGGGAAATCATGCCCGGGTTCGTCAAGGTCTGAGACACCCACGGGTGCTGCCTGCTGCCCACAGCCCTGGTGCACCAGCAGCCTTTGCCCGCCTGCTTTTGACATGGAATGAAGAGCCAAATGGCATGGGTGCGTTTGGCAGGAACAGGCTGTGAGGAAGGACTTGGAAGCACTGCCACACCTGGCACTGGCAGCGCATTTCCCTCCGGTTTCACAGGGGCATGAAGTTCCTGCCTGGTGTCCCCAAACCTCCCGCACACAATTCCCTGTCCTCCCACCTGAAAGCCAGGTTGTCAGCAGACGGGAGTAGTTCTGTGGGGGAGAAAAAGGGATTTGCTAAGTATTTTTGCAGGTGCCTTGGAGATGGTGAGTGTGAAGGGGATCCATCTCACACACGTTCTCTGCCCAGCAGGAAGGAGTGGTTCCTATTTAATTGTGGGATGCAGGATCACTGTTCCACACCGCTGAACAGGCTGGAAACCAAGCAGGGCCAGACCAAAATGTGCCAGAGCAGAACTGCTGGCACTCTCCCACCCAGGCCCTCCCCCTTGTGAAACAGCAGTATTTTTAGAGGATTTGTCGTATCACGGAGTTCATTTCATGTCTGTTGGCTGGGATTGCTGAGTCCATCTGCGGTTAGTAAGTGATGTAAGAGGGGTGGAGCTGGAAACCACCAGGATGAGTGGTGCAACACGAATGGGAGTCCCAGAGTTTGCCTTGGATGTGAGGAAAGGCATCGGAGTTCTGTTATTTGGGCCGGAGAGCCAAACAGTTCTTGTGATCTGCTGGTCTGTTGGACTGGTGTGTGCTTTAATGAGGGTGTAAGGACAGCTGGATTGAGGACTGGGAGGTTGCTCTCCTACAAGTGAGAGTGTCAGTCATTGTGGAGAGGATCTGGTGAGGGTGTTCATAGGGGTGTTGTGGCCCCTGTGTTCTTACAAACATGGAAAGTAAGATTGTAAATGAATCAACTAAATACATAAGCATTTAGCTTATGCAATACCAATATTGCATAAGCTCAATATTAATGCAAATGCAATATAAATATTGCATTCAGCTTATGCAATACCAATAGCATAAGGTACATTAAATGGATCCTAAGACATAGGGAAATGCGTCATTTTTAATAAAAAAGGCATCTACATATTTTGGGTCATAAATGCCATATTTAAGAAAATGGGTCTCGGGTGATCTCCCATCCTTCAGCATCTTTCCCCTCCAGGGCAAGAAGGTTTTGAGGATGGGAGGGGTAACAGAGCCAGTTCAGCCTTTAGTGTCAGCGAGGGCATTGTCCCTTGTACTGCCAAACACCCCAGAGCTGGGGACAGCCCCTGCCAGGCTGAGCCAGAGCTGAGCTTCTCTGTGTGCAGCCCACTGGTGACCACAGTCCTGAGCGAGATGAGACCAGATGTGTCCACGGGTGAGGTGTGGGCTGTGTGTTACTGCTGCCTGGGGAGTTACAGTGAACAGCTGCAAAGTGAGCTGCAAAAAAGGCTTAGTGCTCAAATCTGTGCAACAGGGACCCATCTGTTCTGCAGGAAATACCTACTTGTAATAAATTAACATCTTATACCTTCTGACCAAAAAAAAATCCCAAAATATCCAAAACAAAACAGAAAAAAAACCCAAACCCTGCTGAATTGCAGTGTAAAAAACTTTCTCCTTCCACTTATAAAACCCAGTCATTAGAAATGAGCAGCTCCCTGTCTGGCAGGAATTTAAGTTCACATTGAAGAGTTTCAGACTTGGGTTGAGTGTGTTTTTTTCAAGTAGATTTTGATATCTAGATCCCAACTTAATTGTCTTCTTCTGATGGACTGATACTCGGGAAAAAACAGAGGCAGACCACTAATAATTGCCTGTGCTTTTAAAAACCCTGCCTTCCTCTGAGAGTCCAAGTGGGGAGAAAAAACACATGGCTTCTTTTTCACAGCTTCATCTGACTGCATTTCATGGAGCAGGAGAGATAAGGAGCCCCGCAGGGCCTTTGCTTTTTTAACACGAGCTCGGTGCTGGATTTCACACCTCACTATCAGAGAGTTTCTGCCTGTGCAGTGCCTTACCTATTTGGGAAGAGGTACATGGCATTCCTGCCTGCTGTGCCAGCACTGAGCCCTGGAGGTGCTGAGAGAAAGGCAGCTGGAGCTGGAGCTCTTTGGCTTGGGCCCAGCCGGACATCACTTTTGCAGCGTGTTCCAGGCAGATATGGACATCTTGATGCACCAGCAGCCCTCCCCATGCCACCAGCTGGCTGGGACACTTCACTTGGCACCTGCCAAGGCTGCTCGGTCAAATCCAACGTGGCCACGCCATTCCTGCCTCACAGCCACTTAGGTCCCGTTGGGTATTTTGGTGCATGAGTCCAAACAGCTGCTGCTTGCAGAGGTGTGTTCTGTCGTTTTTTCAGCAAAACGAGCCTGAGAGGCAGTGCATGTAGCAGTTTGTTGGATTAGCAAAGCACCCGAGGCTCGGAGGAGACGCCGCCTGCGTGTTCGGGTGGTTTTGCTGGGAAGCATCCCACTGAGCCTGGCAGCACCATTGCTCCAAGGCAGCTCCTGGGGAACCACTCCACCAGCGTCTGGAGACACCCACTCAGTCTTGTGGATGGAAACACAGCCCGAAGTGGGCATGACACAAGGAGAGGTGGGAGCCATCGGCACCGTGGGGACATTGGGGATGAGTAACAGAGATGGGAATGCTCGTGTCAAAGCCCACTCTGAGTCAAATCAGGCTGAGATCGTTCACAGGCAGACGCTGTAGGGCGGCGCATGGTCAGACTGGTTTTGGAAGCTAAAAATAGCAGCAGAGTGGAGTCAGTCCTTGGTTAATCTGGGCTTGTTTAGGGCAGACATCCTGATCCAGTTCAATACTTTTGTTAAAAAGGCTGCATTTACAGTGCTGCCGAACTGGCCCGTTGCCCACTAGGGTGACACTGGCCACTGGGCACTGGGCCAGCTTGACTGGGTGACTTCAGCATCCTCCTCCAAAGGCTGTGACGAAATGTTGGCCTGGCTCGTTCTCCTGAGACCTCATACAGTCGGTCACAAGCGGAGCTGGGATTTCTCTGCTGGATGTCTCAGCCCCAGGCTCACGAACATCCACTTCTGTCCCCAGAATTCTGCTGGCAGGCCAGAGCTTTCTAATGTCTAATAAGAACACTATGCCAAAATGCATTTTTGAACGTGGCTAAAAAGTCCAGGCGGTCACGGACTTCCCAAGGAGAGGGAGAGGAGGGAGGCAAGGCAGGAAAACAAATGTGCATTGGTGATCCACTGTGTTTGGCTTCTGAAGAGCCTGAATGTTGTCCTCTGGACATATCGAACTGTCCAGTGATGGGGGGAGCTGCTGAGAGCAAATCCATCAGTTCCGGCAGCTCTGGGATATGTCCTGTGCCTCTTTTCCTAGAAGAAATTATCACTGCAAGGGAGAGGGAACCAGAGGAGAGCGGATGGGCAGAGCAGGGTGTCCTGGTGTCTCCAGGCTGGCTTGGCTTGCCTGGGAAAAGCCCAGGCCATCCAAGTGGCAATTTATGTCACTTCTGATGCCAGGACAGAAGGTCACTGGCTCAAAACTGGGAGAGAGATTACTTTGTTTGCCCACAGTCAGCTGATTAAAACCGTATTTTCCGCACGTTTGAGTAGTGATTAGTGATGAAATGCAAATCTCATGCAAATCAGTGCAAATGGCTGGTGTGCACAGCCAGCTCCAAAGTTAGTCATTCTCCTTTCCTCTGAGGCATTTGGGCACTTCTAACATTCACGTGGAGGAGCAGGACAAACTCACTTGTGACCTGAGCACGTAGCTGAAGCAAACAGCGTGGAGAGAGTGGGAAAAATCAACCGGCACCTGGATGCACTCACCAAATGACACCTAGCTTGGGTGCATCAATACATGGATCTTGTGCAAAGATCTTTATTAAATTAACAGCTACAAACAGCTCAAACAGGCCTTGCACATATCTCACTTGCCAGCCTTCTTCCTCTTGTTTGCCAGGGCCTTCCTGCAGTTCTGTCTTTGGAATGGCTTGTCCCTTTGCAAATCAAAATGCCATAATGCTTGCTGGATAAAGTAATAAAACATGTTTCTCTAAGGATCAGATTTGGAAAGAGGGTCTATAAACACAATGGAAGCAAAAAAATCCCCAAACCCTTGCCACAAAGAATAATTGCAAATATATATGCACAAAAATATCTGCATATTTTTAACTTGACTCCTGTTTTCCTTTGGCTTGCACATCCAGAGCATTGCTTCAGTCTGAAATGCAGTAAGGCCAAGTTTCCTCAGTTCCAGGCAGCTTTGTGGAGACAGCAGAGGGGCCAAGAGAAATAAATAAATAATGGCTCACAGAGTGAAATATTATATTTAGTAAGGCTGATGGGTCCTCCTGAAACCCGGTTGTGAAAACTTTAAAAAGTGTCTGTTTCCTGTAGCTATCAACATGCTAGAAAAGGGGAAGCCCTACAGGCTTGTCAAAATTTTTTTTCCCAATGGCTGCAGCTTTCACAGCTGGTCCTGATTTGCCTGGATATTGCTCATTTTTCTAGAGCTCGTAACAGCCCTGGAATGGAAATCCTGGCTCCCCTGGCACCCAGTGCATCTCCATGGTGTGCTGGCAGGTGAAGGGTGCCAGCCCAAAAATTGTTCATCCTGATTAGCTCCTGGCTTTCCCTGCAGTTTGAGAAAATGAGGCTGGAATCATGAATAATAAAGTGGATAGAGGAGGCCTAATAAAGGACAAAATTCATGGTGTGTTTAAGTCCCATCACATCAGCAAACAGGTCTGTGCTGCTTGTGGCACTGCCCTTCTCCATACACCGTGTTCACAGGGTTTGAGCATGCTGGAAAACAAACCCTTACCTCTGGCTGGCTGGTGATCACCAACTGCAGAAGGGAAACAGGGCTGCTCTGGGCTTAAAAAAGGCAAAAGCAACTCAAGTCAGCAAGGAGGCTACAAGTGCTGGGGCTGAGTGCCTCGGGGCTGTGCTCCTGTGCCCATTAAATATACATGGCCCTGCTATTTGTGGGACACCGAGTGTGCACCACGGAAGGGACTGAGCTGATGTGTGATGGCTCTGCCTCTCAGCAAACACGGAGAACTCGGTGCCTGTACCCAGATCTTCCACGAGTCAGGCGTGAATCTTGCCTTCTTCAGCTTTCAAACCAGCCTCCCTCTGACGTTTTTTATGGCACAGCTGTTTCAGGTGGGAAAAAATGGCATTTTCTGCCCCCCTGGAAAAGCTGCGGTCTCCCCTCATGCCGGGGCTTGCTGCCTTGCCCAAGGACGTGGTGCAGGGTTCTCTGCTCTTCATCTGGAAATCATTTTTGTTCGCTGCTTTTCTGGCAGGGCCCACTGCATGCAAATCGTTGTCCACTCGGAATATACCTTGGGCATTTTTATCAGGGTTTCTGGGAGCTGGGAAACATGTTTGTCTGCCTATTTCTAGGATTTTGACGTGCAGCTGTTTATTTGAGATGTAGAAATGGAAATCTCATCTTCACGAGTCACTCTGGAATTTTCCTCCAAAGATCAGTGAAAGCAATCATTAATATGGGGCATCATTTATAGCTCTGTGCAGAATAATCCTCCAGGCCCTCTGGCAGCTATGAATTGGAAAAACAATAAAGACCATTGCTAGAGGGTTCTTTTAAAAAAAAAAACAAACAAACAAACCAAAACAAACAAAAAAACCCCAAACATGTTTTTTGATACATTGTCTAGCTCTCGGAAAAGGAGGCAGCAAATTGAAAATCTCTCTCAGAAAATACACACAGCACCATTCCAAATTCTTAAGGTTTTGGGGTTCGTTTTTTTCCATGCCCTGACATCTTCCCTGAGGTAGTGCCAATAAAATTAGAGACTTTTGCTAATGTGCTCTGCGACGGTTCCTGTGGGGAAACAGCAACCATGAGCAAATGTTCACTTCCAGGGAGGGCTCCAAGGCTGCTGCAGCTGCCCGTGGGCTCCTGGGCTCAGCCGAACACATGAGCCCTGCTCACGCAGAGCTGGGGCTCACCCCGGCTCTCCCAGTGCTGCCACACTCGGAGCTCTTCTGGAGCTTCATCCCCTGCTTGCTGCTGAGATTTTCCCCATTCGTTTTGAAATGCAGTCCAAACGTGCTGCAAATTGAAGCAGGGGGAAATCTGCCTGGATTGTGCGGCCTCACAGCCCCTCTCTTCTGCTTTGGTCCTGATCCCCACACATTTTGCTGCATATGATGGTGCCACAGGCTGAGTCTTTAGGTGCTCTTGCAGCTTCTGGCCCATCACACTCATGCACGTGGCCAGAAGCCCTCACTCACCATGCTTGAGCCCTGCTGAGGTAGGGTTTAATTAAACCTAAATAGCTTTAAAATGTGAACACTGGTGAGAAAATAAAACCTAACTGTGTGTGGCTACTAGAGGATCCGTACCTGACTGTAGTAAATAAATATGCTCACGGTCAGTTCAGCATCCTGATATTCAATAGGAAGCTAGATATCATGATGAGATGATGTGAATTGATGTGGTAAATGACAGCAGGGGGGCTGCATTGCAGAGCATTTGGAAAGGCACCTCAGCCTGTCTTTGAATGGAGTCTCCAGCTGAGATTTCATTCTCTTCTTTGAAAGCATTAATAGCCCCACAACAGCACTTGTCCATGCTTGAAGGAAAAGCAAATGAGTGTCAGAGAGGAAGAGGAGCAAGATACAAAAGGCAGCTTGTGTTTCCTGGGTGGTTGTTTTGGTCAATTTGGTTTCCTCTTACTACACTTTACTACGGTTTCCTTGAATCCTGACAGTGTCTTTAGAACACTTCTTAAAATCTGCTTTTATAATACTGCAGTTGCCATCACTAGGGAGGCTTTCTGGAGCCAAAGGCAGCTCAAGCTGGCTTTGCCTCTATCTCTCTCTCTTCCCCTCCCCAGCTTTGCCCTGGGAGGACTCTCTGGGAATCCATTTTTCCCTTGGCCTCCCTCCTGCCTTCCTTCCACGCAACAGCTCTTGAACCATCCCAGTTCCCACCAGGCCCACACTAGGGAGAAACTCCCAAGCACAGTACAGAGGTGTGTTTCCACTTCTCCATGCTTTAAATGCTTCTAAGTCTTCTGGTATTAAATTGCCCTTCCCAGGAGCAGCAGGGGTTTTTTTTTCTTTTTGTAGCATCACTCCACCTGCAGCCAGAGAACAGAGCACAAGGAGCAGGTTCCACCTACCCAGCCAAGTGCTTTGGACAGAGTTAAACCCTGGCTTTCCCCAGCAGCCCTGGATCACTAAGCCGAGCTCAGGATCAGGATGGACAGAAAAAGAGAATCATCCCCTGCAGATCCCAGGCTGGGTATGAGGGGGCAAGTGTCTATGTCCCAGAAGGCTTCATCATTTACCTAGCACAAGCTGGTAAGGAGGACTACCAAAAATACTGCAGAGAGCCTGTCATCCTTGCAGCAAGGATGCAAGGTCTGTGGTGCAGAGTCCATGTGCCTGGAGACATTCACAGCTCAGAGGCCAGCAGTAAGGAGGAGGAGGAGGAGGGGAGGCATGTCTGTGGAATTTCTCAGGCCCCGTGGCTGCCCCTGCCATGGGTGGCCAGCCAGCTTTCCTGTTGCTGCCAGAGCTCCCAGCTCCCCAGCGGCTCCCAGGCACAGGAAAAGCCCTGCTGAGGGCACAGCCTGTGCAAAAGCAGGTTTGGCACTGGGAAAGAATGGAGCATTTCCAGAGCAGATTAAATCTTCCAAGACTTTGAGCTGCCAGTTTGAAGAAGCCTACGCATTTTGCAAGTTTTTAGAGTCTTAGAACTTGGTCTAATTTAAGCAAATTGGCACATCCTGAGCACTAGAGAGAGATCCTTCTGCTAAGTTTCGTCCTCTGCAGCAAAGCATAAGGAAGAGAGAATTACTCAATATAGTGTTTGGGAAAAAAATGTTTGCATGGGCAGAGCAGCATTTTTTTTTTTTTCCCAAAGCTGAGACGGTGGGGCTTTTCATTACTCTCTCAGCAGTGGCCACTCTACATGGAAAGTTTCATTCTGAATGGCTAAAGTCTGGCAAAGCACCAAGCAGCTGAGACAGACTTTAAAATAGTGGAAAGTCGTGGGCAAGCTTAACAACAGGCACTGCCTTTAACTCACAGCCCTGACTGCATCAGGCATCCGGATGAGCATGTGTAAGATATGAGGATCTGCTGGAGAAGCAGCATCTGGGAAGTTTTCCCTCTCCTTGCCTTAACTAAGGATTGCAGACAGATCAAAGCAGCTTACGGGCTCTGGGGTTTGTGTGGGAATTGCCACTTCCACGTAACATCTGCAGTTCCCAGCACAAGAGAAATGTGCAGCTGGACCTGAGGCAGCCCCTGTGCAGCCTCAGCGTGAGGTGGGGCTGGAGAAAGCCCTGTCTTCGTCTGCAGTCTGGTGGTGTTGGTCTTCTGAACTTTAAGGGTGGATCTTGATGATCTTGGATGTCTTTTCCAACCTAAATGATTCTGTGATCCTGTGACTGTCACAGGAGCAAATCCAGCACGTGTGTGTCCACGGGGCTCTGCAGTAGGATTTTTCCATCCCGTATTCCATGTATCTGCTGGCCCTCTGGTCTTATAGGCAGACACTGGAGCTGCTGAGCTGGCCATAAAGGGTGTGAATTTTAGCCCCACACCGAGCTGGATTTAGTTTGTTCCCACAGGGAGATCTCCTCTGAGAACCTGGACACACGGGTCCAGGCCGAGGCCACCGAATGCTGCATCCTGCTGCCACAGCTGCCATAAGTGGGGCTGGCACATGGCTGGAACCTCTGTGGGCAGGGTCTTTTCTGTATTGCCATTTTTAAAAGCTCCTGGCCATTTTCACCCAGGTACATGCAAACCAAAACATGGAAGTTTTCCTCTGGGAAGAGCTGCTGGCCAAGGCTGAGCCCATCACAGGCACCCTGCCCAGCCTGTTGGGCAGCAAAGCCATCACAGAGCATTCAAGTGCTCTTCCACTCTCACATTTCTCTTGGCCACTTGGTTCCTCTTATTTTAGCTTTGTTTGAACAATCTCCTTGGTAACTGGAGACAGAAGCAGAGGTTTTTCATCCTCCTCATCGGATTGGTTTCCTGCTTATCTCGGCACTGGGAGGGATCCTTGGCAAACCTATGTTTGCTTCTGTGCTCCCACCACGGGCTTTAACCCCATGGATCACTGGGGACTTCAGGAGACCTGGCGTCTCTTTCAAAGGGTTTTTATGCACAGAGTTTCAGCTGAGAGGGCCATATTTCACAACTCAGTTTATTTAGCAGTAAACAGGTGGTGTGTCAGTCACAGTGTGAGTGCTGGCTCTTGGAGTTCCCGCATCCTCCTGACCTCCAGAGCGTCCAGCAGCAGGGAAACTCCACTGGAATGGCCCTTGCCAGGATGCTGCAGCCACCAGAGTGGCAAAACCCTTCAGCAGGGGCAGGGAATGGCTCCTTGCTGTGGCAGCACCCTCCACCCAGACCCCACAGCCCTGCACACCTTCCAGCACCTGCTCGAGGACATTGGGGTCCTTCGGTCTTTTCAGAGCAGTTTCTGTGAGGGTAAGGGCATTAATCCCTGGCAATTCCTAAAGACCTGGAGGTGTTTGAAAAGACGGGGAGAAATCCCATCTCAACTGACACACTTTTTTCATTTGCCCTCTGAAGATGGAAGTCATTGAAAAGGAAGAGGGGAAAAAAACCCAAACCCATCAACTACCAAGCTGTCGGAAGAATTGCTGGGCTGGAGATAAAGAACCCCACTGCTGGCACTCAACCCTAGCACATACTTTTCCTTGTCCAGAGCCATCCCCAAAGGATGGAAATAGCAGTGTTAATACATAAAGCAGCACCTTCAGTGCAGACTTGAGATTTTGGGGTCCTCTGTTGACTCAGTGGTCCGAAAAGTGTCACTGCTTAAGGCAGCATTGCCCCGGCAGCAGCCCAGCCCCTCTCTGGGGGTGGCTGAATACTTTATGGGGCATGGTCTGAGCTTGCCGGCCTCATCCCTGGATAGAGGGGTTAAGAATTCAGGATCTGCATCACCTCCCTGGCAGGGCTTGCCTTGTGGCATAGTGACAGCATGGCAAGGCACTGGGGTGCAGCTCTCAGCTTGGGTGATGGCCTTCAGAAATGAGCATCCCTGATGTTTCAAGCCTATGTAATGACAGCATTTCATGTGCTGGTACCCAGACACTTCATGTCTTTTATACCATCAGGTAACCTCTGATACTGTTCCAGCACAAGGGACTTGCCAAAGGGAGTCTGGACCAGGAGTGAACTCTGCAGCCAGTCACTTAAATTGCAAAAATGTGAGAATTCCACTTGAGCCTCCCTAGAACCCTGACAGGAGACAACTTGCAACTTCTAATAAAAGTTCAGCGTGACTCTACTGTCCAAGCCTTGAAAACAATGCCTCTCACCCTTCACTGGGCAAGGGATGATAAATGTACTGATGGCAAAGTGTTTATTCCTGCCACACCACCAGGAGGCTTTGATCCTGCAGCTGGGTCACACCATGCCGAGAATTTTGGAGGAGTGTCTGGAAAAGTGAGACCTGATCTTTTGGGCCAGCCATCAAATAAGAGCATTCAGGCACATGCCTGGCTGAGCATGGAGCTAAAAAGATGGTGGATGCTGCTCTTGAAGGCAGACCTGCACATTCTGTATTGATGTTTGCCCTTTGAATTTTTGCGGCATGCCCTCTGCTGTCACTGAGCATTCCTCCTCTTCTCCTTTTCCCGTGTACAGCTGCTTTTCCAGCAGCAGAGCTGGCTGTCAGCAGCCCTGGCAGAGTGGTAGGGCACAATCAAGGCTCCTTGTCAGGTGTCTTCCCAAACAAGAAGGGAGATTCTCCCTTGCCCTGAAATCCAGGCAAGCAGGATTTGAAATGTGCCTTCCCTGGGAAGGAAACACTGCCAGGATTGATACAAAGTCTTGCTGTCGTAGCAATGCTGGAGCAGCTCATGCACAGCACATGTATTTTGGGCTTCCTTGAATCCTGATGCTGAAGCCATGCTATTAGACACTGACCTGTTATTTCTGGTGGTTCTCCACTGTTTTGTTTAGTCAGGTTTAACTCCGCAGAGTTTGCTAAATGATGTACAGAACTGCAGAAATTCCCTTTTTGCTGGCAGTTGCTCTTTGAAATTCATTTTGTGGAGGCCAAAAGCCATTTAAATAAGAGTGATGTCTCCTGTTTGAGGAGCATTGTCATGGCAACTATCCAGGTGCGCACAGGGGAAGAGCAACTCATATTTATTTGAAAGGTGAGAGCAATTATTGTCATGAGGGGGAACCTGGCTGCAAAGAAAAGCTGGATGTGTATTTGGATGCAAGAAGCAACCGTGTGCCAAGTTTCTGTCCCCTTATTTACCTGCCTGCACTACCCACAGACCTGACTGCCCAGCCAGGTCAGTCAAGAGAAAATCCCAGAAAGGCAGAATGGGGGGAAATGCCAGATTTTGGCTCTTAACCCTCTAGGCTTAGAAGTGGGATTTACAGGGTTTTATAATGAGCAAGGATGTTGGGCTGGGCTGAGCCCTGGGCACTCAATCCTTTGCTTGCAGCACAGGCTGGATTTTTCAGGACTAATGTAGTTTTCAGCTGGCATGGGCAGGGCTGTGCACAGCCAGGGGAGAAGTTATTTTACTCTGTCAGCTTTCCTGGGTACCTTAAGTAATTGCTGCTGGGGGTGTTTTTGATCAATTTCACATCAAATGTGTTTTCTCTCCTAGTCATCAATGGTATTGCACTCCTTGTGCAGGCTGTCCTTGGAGCTTCAGACACGGATCTAGATGGGTCTCTCCTGTTTGATCCCCCAGGGATCCTGCCTCCAGCAGGCACTCTGGGAGCTTTAAGGACTGTGGATCGCCATCACCAGACATGCATGGCAATGAGATTGGGAAAAAGCAGGAAATCAGTTTTGTCCTGGTGTCACCACATCCAGAGCCGTGGAAGAGGAGGCCACAGCTGGAGCTGTGGAAATATTTAAGCATGGCCAAAGGCTCAGGCACTGGTTTGGGTCAGATCAAGAGAGTGCCATTCATCTTTGCCCAGCTGGTCCTTTGCAAGATGTGACACTGGCAGATGAATGAAGTGCATTAGTCAGAGCACAGAATTCACAGTCACATCAGAGCAAACATTGAGGATTCGCCAGAAAAACATTTCTGATCTGACAAATCCCTCTCAATATGGTCTTCCTAGGAGGAGAGTCAAGCAGCATTCAGTCTGGCATGTGAAATCGTCTTACCTGGCAATCGTTGCTCCTAAAAAGTATTTTCTGAGACACTGAGCATCAGCTGTGCCTGTCATCTCCCAGCTATTCAAGCAGCAACAGCCCTCAGTCTTCCTGTCTCCACAGACCACCTCTCATGCCTTGTGTTTCTGCAAGGCCAAGGAAGAGCAGGCTGGATCTTTTTTCCAGGATTTTCCTGGTAGTGATGCTCTGGAGCAGGACGGTGTTATGTATTTGAGCCGTATGTTGTCATTTAAACTCAGCACATCCCGAGGCCAGGGCAGCAGTTGCTTTATGCAGACACGGAGATGACAACACAGCCCTGCAGTCTGATTGATTCAGGAGGCCTTGGGGAAGGAAATGGAGGGCATACAAGAGAATAAGAGTAGCCAGATGAATTTTGGCTCCAGAGGTGGGGGGAAGGTGTAGAGGGACCATTTCCACTTCCCCCTCCCCTTGTTTGCAGTGTCCAGGCTGGTGTGCTTGATCAGTTTTGGGAGGCATTGGACTGTAAAGCCCCATGCAGACCTGGGCTGCTGGACCAGCAAACCGAGCTGCCACATCAGATCAGCTCACATCCACACTTCCCAAAGCGTGCGTCATGCTTCTTTTCAGGCAGGTTTTCCTTTTCCCTCCCTGTCATGTTTGCAGTGTGCTGCAGGCAAGATTTTCATTAAGTACAGACATTTCGTGTCAGCAAGGCTTGGTTCGGCAAAGGATCCTGCATGGGTGACTCATGGGACATCTTACACAGATGGGAACCCATCAGCAGGGACAGAAACCCTGATGAACTCTCCTCTGTCAGAGACCACTGTGGAACAGCTAAAAGCCTGCATGGCACAAGGTTGTTCACATAATCTGGCCCGTTTTTGCCCCTCTTCTGTCCCTCAGGAAGGTTTGTCCCTGCACTGGCTGAGCAGGTGCCACGTTGCCCTCACCTGTGTCCCCCCACCACACACACAAGCCCTGTGGCTGGGACAAACGCCCCCACCATGGACCTGGGTGTCTCTCTGCACGTGAGGCTGCCACCTCCTCACCATAAGGTGCAGTTTTGTTCTCAACTGGTGGAAGAAAAGCCCTGTCATCTCCTTTTCCTTCCCAGCAAGAAGCGACTTCCATCCTCCAGTATCTGTCAGGAATTTGAGCAGGGAAGCTGCTCTTGGTGGTTGGATCCAACCGTGCCTGGGAGTCTGGTCCAGGCTCCTCGCTGTGGCTGAGGCCCACGTGATGATGATGATGATGATGATGATTTGGGAGCTCTCTTCCCCCTGGCACGTGGTGCCCCACCGTGAGGGCACTGCCCAGTGCCCAGTGACCCCATGAGCTGTGCGAGGCAGGGAGCTTCCCAAGGCACGTGCCCATCTCTCACGGCGAGCTCTAACTTCAGCTCATTAAGTGGCTGGCTGACAGGCAGACGTATGAGAAATCAATGTGGCAGCGTTCTGTGGGAGTCTGGGAGTGTGTGCTAGGACAGGCAGCACTGGTGGATGTGGCTTTGCAATGTCACCCCCAGAACATGTGTCCCTCATGGCTGTCCCCTCACTGTAATTGTTGGCCTTCTGGGTGGGCAGTGCTGGTCTGTGGGGACATCAGGGCTGGCAGCACGAGGCTTGGGCAACACAACCCACTCCTGACTGCCCAGCCTGGGTGTTGTAGCTCTGCAGTTGAACATGCTCCAAGCTGCTCCTGTAGTTCTCCTGGGTTATCAGTGGAAGCTGGATGGGTGACAAGCTGCAGAAGTGCACCATTCCCACTGTTGATTTGGGAGCAAGTGTCTGTGCAGACAGCAGCAGCGTGCCACATTCTCATGGGCAAGCTTTTTACTGACTGCTCTAACACCTGGTTGTGTGTTTAGAGATTCTCATTTTTCTGGCCCACGGGAGACACCATTACTGACTTGAGTGCTGGACTTGAGACATCTCTGCTCCTGGAAATCTGGCTCTGTCAAAAAGTGTCCTGAGTGATGTCCCCTGTCCTCCAGCGTGTCCTGCCTGAATCTTTCCAGAGCTGACTGCTGATGCCCTCCACGTTCCCTTGGTCCTTGCAATGCTGGTTGCTCATCTGAGCCAGGAGAAGGGTTTCTGCCATTTCATGGAACTAAGCAGTGTAGTGTAGATTGGGAATGGCAGTATATTTGCAAATATACTCAGGATTTCCACAGGTTTGCCATGACTGTGCAGATACTCAGGTTCACAACAAATGCAAAGGTCCAGGGAGATCCACACCAATCATTTCTGATGCCATTTGATCCCTTGGGGGAAAAGGCCAGTGGAGAGCTGGGAGTCCCAGATCCTTACATCTTTGCCCCGTGCTGCACCCGTCTTCTCTCCTGTGGTCAAAAAAATACTTGCAGAGAAATATTTTGCTATTGATCTCTGTCCTGCTCCTGTCACCCTGTGCTGTCACCCTGTGCTAGCTCATTACATATGTACCTGTCCCTGCATATGCATGAGATTGCTCACAGGGTGCCCTCCCCAGCTGGCATTTTGCTCTAAGCATTGGTTCTCTCCTTGCCCTTCCTTCACCATTGTACACTGGTGTGGCAGCTCTTCCCTTGGTGCACCATCCCTGGAGCATCTCCAGCCAAGAGAACTTTTCCATGGGCTGTTGTAGCTGAGGGTTGTGCGGGAATGCTGTGATAAAAGACCTCTTCAGTTCAAATGAAGTAGCGTGGTTTGAAATGAAAACCAATTCCTGATGGAGGGCGTTGGACTTGGAGCAAGAGCAGAGCTTTGTATGACACGTGCACAAAGATACCACCCCTCTCCTGCTGCTGCTGGGTGCCTGCAAGAGGAGGAGAGCTGGAGCTGCAACTCTGCAAGTCGTGTTTACTCTTTGATTTCCAGTACGTGGAAATGAGATTTCATTCCCTCAGCAATTGCTTTGGCTGCAGACTCGGGGAAGTGCAATTTCTGGTACAGAACTGCAGACAGTCCAGTGGGTCATGGATGCCCTCAGTTTTCATGCCAGAGCAGGGCTCCTTAGCTCAGGGGAGATGGATCCAGCACCAGTGGAAGGAAAACCCCAGCTGCAGCAGCAGCAGCAGCAGCAGCAGCAGGCATGGTTTGCTGCAAGCTTGCCCCACGGTACCACTGGAGGAAGGGAGAGGGAGGTGTGTCAAGGCTGGTGGTTTGCATCAACACAGGGCCTCTATCCCCATGTGTTGGAGAGATTCTCCAGAAATTGTTCTTTCCCACCTGCAGCATGACTGAGGGTCAAAAGAGGAAAAAAAAATAATCCAGGTATTTCAAGGGCTGTGGTGTTTTGCACTTGTGGGATCTCGAGTGTTTGGCTTAAATTCCCAGCTCCTGCAGACATTAGGTTGTGGCAAAAACACCACTGTCAGCCCTAAATCAAAGCTGATTCTAGGCCTCTGTAGAAGGGACACCTTGGAAACACCCTCTGTGTTGACCCCAGATTCCCACGAGGTGAAGAAAATGTGTAATGGTTTAGAGGCTGCTTAATCTTCTGCTGTAATCCTTTGGTATTTTCCCTCTTTCTTGTGGATTTGGGACCCCTGGATCCTGACCCTGAGGTGACACAGCGTGGGGGGTTTCAGGGTCCTAATAAGTGTCCCTTTGGTTTTTTATGTTATACACTAGCACAGCTTGTTCTGAAAGAGCCCCTGAGCCACAGGAGAGAGAGACCTTAAATGCAAATTTCAGGATGTGCTTGTGCTGTGGGGACATTGGTCTCCCCATCCCGCGGTGTCCAGCTGGGAAAGGCCAGGGGCAGGCAGCTCAGGTGCTGCACCCAGTGCTGTGGTTGCTCCCTGAGCCTCAGCCAGCTGTCCTGGCTCTGCCCACGCTCCACCTCATTCCCACCACATCCTGGAATGCAAGGAAAAGCCCGTGGGGGCTCCATGCTGCTCACACCCTCACAGCCACAGCACATCTCTGCCTGGGAGAGGAGTGAGAGGCAGGGACTGCATCGAAGGGTCCAGCAAGAGCAGGGGGACATCAGTCCCTGTCCTAGATTGCTGTGGAAAGCAGCAGTCCTTACTCTAACACAGGATAAAGGTGCAGTTGCCTGCCCCTCCTCCTTGGCACTGACCAAGCCCTGTCACACGTGTGCAGGACCCTGGGAAGGGGCTCTGCAGCAGGCAGGAGGCTGTGATGGAGATCAGGCACGCTCTAAGAATAGCCTGCGTTATTTTCACATCCTTGCTGTTTCTCAAACACCATTAGGAGGTAATCCTTTTCTCCAGGATTGCAGTCTCATCCCAGGGACAAATTTGCCTCAGCAATTTTTGCTGATTGGAAATTCACCCAGAGAGCAGACTTGCCATTTGTTCTGCCTGCCCGTTTTCCCAGCAGCCTTGAGCAGCAGAAACAGCAGCAGCACACAAATCTACCCAACACAGGGCACTTGTTCCCACCCTGGAGTGATCACTTGGAAAACTGCATAACACCACCACCTCCTGGCAGTGGCACTTAAAGCCCCATTATTCTGCTTTGTTCAGTGAAGTCCTATTGGTGTTGAATCTGAGCATCAGAAATGTACTTCTTAATTGGCACCCAGGTTGGTTTTTTTTTGTGAGAGAGAATTATTTTGTGGGGCTTTGAGGAATGCCACACATGGCAAGCCAGAGCACACCCATAGGAAGTTTATGTCTTGAGCCTCTGCTGCCCTCAGAATTTAAGAAGGCACCTCTCTTAATTAACTTTCCTGAGGGGTTTTTTCCTGCATGAGGCCAGGATGCAGTGTACATTTTAATGGGAGTTGTCAGAAAAATTATTGATTTTGTTAGTAATGTTTCTGAAATCGTGCCATTCTGGTAATTCTATCAGGTTCTCTTTGAAAACTTAACTGAAAGCATTTTTATAACCTTCATTAGTTTTTTAATACATGATAATTTCCCCTAACTTATCAATGCAAAGCAAGATCAGCTACCTGCTTGGTAACCATTTTTCCTATGTACAAACCAATTGCAGAAATAATTGCAAACCAAACAAATTATTACAGATGTTCATTATAAAACAATTACACTGAGCCGTGCTGCATTGTTGCACTTTTCACAGCCATCACTTGCTCTTGAGTAAATGGTTTCATTAAAAGCATGAAGGGCAAACTTAATACACTTCTGACTCACAGCAAACAGCACAAGAAATCATCCTGGCTTGTTCCTCCGAGTGCTCGAGGTGTTTACCCTGAATGAGTAGAAAATGTTGACTCTGCTGCCAAATACTTGTCAGCTTAACAGAGGGGCTCTGGGTGGCCAATGCAGATGTGCAAGGAGGGGAGAAAGCCAGAAATTACGGTAGTGTGGCCTCAATTTCACTCCCCTAGAGCGTGGCTTTCTTCCATGTTTATGGGTTTTCAGTGCTGAGACCTGCCAGGAACAGCAGAACCTCCTTCATCATATATTGGAGCAGCCTTGGGGCTGCTTCAACTTGTGCTGGGTGCTCGTGGAAAGCGCAGGGGAGCCAGGGATGGGACATGAAACATTTCTTGGAAGGACAGGGCATTCAGGCTTGGGCAGGGAGGGAGCAGCAGGGAAGCTGGTTTGGGTAAAAGCATTCACAGGAGGGCAGTGCTGTCAGGGGAGTGTGGAGGGAAAGCAAACCCAGCCAGAAGGCCAGCAGCAAGCACAGGGCTGCAGACAGTCGCTGCCTTGGCTTTTTGTTTTGTGCTGTTACTCCTTCTTATTTCTTGTCTGGGTGGAGGTCAGAGCCAGGAGGAGGTCCTGTCCCCACAGCAATGCTGTGACAGTGAGCAGAGCACTCCAGGGAGGAGCAGAGGCTGCTGGATTTCTGCCTCTCGTCTTTGCAAGAACTTTGCACTGTAGGAAGGACCACAGTAGCACAGGTCCACCACCCCATGTTTGTACTCCAGGTTTGGTCACCTTCTGGTGAGCAGCTTTCAGCCTGGTGTTTCTGTGAGTCCCTGAAAAGAGCTGAAAAACTTCTGTGCTATTTTTTTTTTTCCACTGGAAGAGCAATTTTTACTTTATGGGGTGGCTCAAGGAGCAAATCTCTCTCCTGGTGGCCACAGACTCCTGTGAGGCTTTCAGCTTCTGTGGTGTGTGCTTGTGGCTGTGCTCTGAGCAGTGACTCTGCCTTTGGACCTGTCCTGATGATGTTCCAGGGGCAAATTCAGCAACCCTGGGTCATGTGAGAGGGAATTGCTGTTCAACTCTCCAACGGGAGAGGACTAAACCTTGAAGGCTTGGGAAAGGATGTGCTGCTAGTAAAGTAAAATTCAAAAAGTAAAACCTCATATCAGTGAAGCTTTCCATGTGCCTGCCCTAACCAGAAAGGCTGTTTTTCCTTTACATTCTCTTCACAGAAAAAGTCCTAACTCCACCCCCCCTTTCAAGCTTGTAAATTAGAGCCTCCAAAGCCCAAACTGAGCTGCTGATCATGAGGTTGTTCATGAATCTGCTGAGCCTGGGAGACAAAGCCGCTTCCATGCCCAAGCCTGAGCAGTGCATCGTGCTTCCAGGGGCTTGGTCTATGCTGGTTCCCGGTGCTTGTGCCTGTGCAACGTGTGCAAGCTGTCAAGGGGCTGTTGTATACCACAGGGTTTTGGAAAGGGACATGTCTTGCCCAGACACCTCGGGACAGGTTGGCCCAGGCTGTGTCGTGCCCAGCCATGGCCTCTGGCCATGCCAGGGAGGATGGCACCTGCAGGCTGCTTGTGATCTGTGGCCCGTTCCCATCCTGAGGCAAGCTTGGCCCATTGGCTCCTGCCCTTTGCTTTTGGCTGTGCTGTCCCTGCAGCCTGTGCCACCAAAAGCACTGTTTTCTGTCCACAACCCCCTTCTCCTGCTCTTTCCGCCCTCCTCCTCTGCCTTCTTCTCCTTCTCCTGTTCTGCTCCCTGTTTCTCCTCCTCCCTTTTCCCCCCTTACTCTTGAATCTCTATTTCTTCTTCTCTGTTCCAGCAAAACGATATCAATCAAGGTGATAGATGATGAGGAGTATGAGAAAAACAAGACCTTCTACCTAGAGATCGGGGAGCCCCGGCTGGTGGAGATGAGTGAGAAGAAAGGTGGGGGACGTGCTCCGGGGCTGAGCCCAGCCTGTGTGTCCCTGTCTGGCTCGCTCATGTCTGGCACCTGCAACACCGAGCTCACATCCCCAGTGCCTATGGAAAAGGGCAGGAGCAAGGCCACTCCCCATCCCCCCTGAACACAGCCTTCCCCCAGACCACCAAGGCGCAGCCTCGGCCAGGTGGTGAGGATGCTCCTGCCCTTCCCCATATGCCCGTGGGGGGATGTGCAGCCCCTTTCCCCCACCCAACCATCTCTGTCACCACAGCACCCGGGCGGACGTGACCTGCATGCGTGTGCGATGCCAATCATGTGTTTGCCTTTGTCTTGTGTTCCCACAGGAAATTCATTACCCTTAGAGTACTTGACCGTGAGGAGTATGAGAAAGAGTGCAGTTTCTTCCTTGTGCTTGGGGATCCGGTGTGGCTACGACGAGGAGTGAAAGGTGTGAGAGTAAAACCAGACCGGCTCTCGAGACGCTGCCGCTTTCTCTGTGTCTCCCTACTCTCACACTCCTTTCTCCTCGCACTTCGGCTCCTGGCCGTTTTGCCCTCCCTCCTTCGAAGCTTGGCCGCTGCACCTTTTTGCTCTGTTTTCTTTCCTCTTTCATTTGGAGAGGACTCCATCCCACTCACCGGGGCCTCAGGGAGTGAGGATTGCTCCTGGGGCCACCCCGGGGCACCTGGGCAAGGGATGAGGAGCGTCACCAGCCCCCAGAGACATTTTGGGAGTGCTGCCCTGCTGCACCTTCATTTAATCAAAGAGAACATCCAGCCTCGACAAGTAAAAAGGGCAACGCTGCATCATTTTTATCAGAAGATAAAACGGCTTTCACTTGAAATAAAATGCATGGCCAGAGCAGTAATTTTAGCCTTTTTTATACTGGTGCTAGGGTCTGAAAATAGACGAAAATCACACTCCAAGTAGGTAATACCATGAGATGCAATCAGTTTAGGTAAATCAGGTTATGCTCAAATGAAGTTTCATGGCTCTGCATTGGATAATAGCTTCTCACAGGAATAATAAAAACAATTTCCTCTTTCATCACATTTCTAAACCAAATGCTAAACTTCCCAAAAAGACAGCATTCACCTATTTTCCCGTGCATTTTTTTTTCTGCTGGAAAATTAAGTGAGGATTAATGGCCACAGCTGCTTCTGCACACTATTGGTGGCTGAGCAAGAAGCAGTTTTAGAGTTACTTTAAATATGGACCATTATTAGAGCCTTTGCAGAACGCTGGTCTGTCTGTTTTGGAGCTGCTTTCTAGTTTCTGGGACATCAGCTCTCCCTCCAGCAGGGATGGGGCTATAATATATTATTTGATCAGAGCACAGAGGGCCCTCAGTGGTCCCCACCCTGAGTGGGGACATGCCACGTTCCTCTTCAGCTCAGGCGCTAAGTCAGCTGCGTCATCCCCTCCATCAGCTTCCCTGCTGGCTTATGTGACCATCTAGCAAAAGCTGGGCTAAAAAATCAGACACACTGGCATGACTCAGGCACTGCAGGTGGGGTCTGTGTCATTAAATGGTGCTGGTGGCATCTGTGGAGCATAGGCAGTGCTGCCAGGATAAAGTTACAGCTCAACTCAGCAGCTCCATCCTTGCCCACAGGGGCCATTGTGGGCTCAGCCTTGCAAGTCCAGCAGGAGCAAACATGCTTTCCAGATCCAAGGTTTAAAAATTGTGGTCCCAGCTCTGGAGATGTCAGCTGAAATTTTTAGCTAAAAATAAAAGGAAAAGGAAATAAAGTTTCTCATCTTCCTGGTCACATAACTGAGGAAACCTGAGAGAAGCTCAGCCTTGACAAGTCGCTAGGTGGAAGGCAAGACAAAGCTTTAAAGGACTGTTTAAAGCAGCTATTTGCTGCTTTGGCCATGCAGTTTTTAATTTTTTTTTCTTTTAAACTCGTTTCTTTGTACTTGGTTTTGTACAAGAAGCAGCGAGGCAGGAGGAGCAGTGTGCTCAGAGAGACGAGGGCATCTCTGAAATGTCACCCCTGGGCTGTGGTGTGGCCCGAGATCCACCGGGGCACTAAGGGAGAGGCTTTTTCTTTCGTTCTGGAGATCTAAAATGTTGAGCCACAAGACCCTTGAGCCAAGCCTTGCCACAGACTTTTCTTCTCTCATTGTCTATGCCAAAAGTGCAGCTGCCACCGGAGCCATTGCTCCCCATCAGGCAGCTGGAGGAGGTCAAAGCCAGTAGCTGCTGCACATGGGACATCTTGTGTCCTCCCCTGGGGCAGAACTGTCTCCGAGACCAATGGAAGATCTTGCACAAACAATTCAAAGGGGAAAAATGAATTTTTTGGAGTGTGTCTTTTAATCCCATATCCACCCCATGTTTGCAATGGTTTTTATTTTAAATCCACAATCCCATGAAACCTTTCTGTTCCTTTGGTTTTGGTGTCTTTCTCTTAACACTAACGGTATCCTGCAGCTTTACAGATCTGAAATCTCTGCCCTGGGATCTGGTGTCTTTCTGTGGATATCCCTTTTGATTTCATTATTCATTTACTTTTCTTCTTCTGTGTTTGTCTCTGTCTCCTTCACAGCCCTGTTGTTGAGTGAGCTTGGTAAGCGCGCATTCATTTCTCCTTTCCATTTTTCTGGTTTGCGTATTTTTGGAAGACAATCTATTTTGCTTGATGTTTTTCTTTGCTCACAGCATTCTCTTTTAGGGTGGTCAGCACCAGTTAAGTAAGCTCAGGTGCCTAATGCCCCGTTTTTCCTTAGAGTAGAGCCCCAAAGTCACCAGTATTAACAGGTGGTGCAAGGAGCATTTTTGGGGGGTGGTGCTGTTACAGCCAGGGTAAACCTGCCAACACCCCGAGATACAAACCTGTGCCACCCAATTTAACCCATCAGCTCTAAACTGGCGTGGCAGAAACAGGATTTCCTGGCCACTTAGGGATGCTTGTGGCTGGACAGGAAAGCTGGCCAATCCTTTTTGAAGAGACAGTACAAACTTTGCCTCCTGTCTTGGGGAGACTTAGAGCCTAACCAGCTTTTGAATTCCCTTGCTGGCCACTTGCAGGATAGGGCAGCTGGGGAGGGAAGCAAAACCACCCTTGTTCCCCAAAGCACCTGCAGCTCCAGGGCAGACTTTACCCCTTCCACAGCATATATAGGACACCAAGGGTGGCATCTTGCAAATGTGGGTTGAAAAGCCTGTGTTCAGGTATCCCCACACTGTCCCTGGGGTGTGTGTTGGGGAGCAGCCCCCATGTCCACGGTGGGGCAAGGAAGGACCACCATGTCTGCGTTGATGTGCAAATGCTAATCCTCATTTATTTTCTCTCTCTCTCTCTCCCTTTTTTCTCATTTTTGGTTTCATCTAGGTGGCTTCACCATCACAGGTATGGATTTCTACTCTTCCCCTGTCCCCCTGTTCCTTTCTCTTCATTGCCATATGCTCACCCCACTCTTTCCTCTTGGTTTCCTCTTTGCTTTTGTTCTGTCCTGGAGGGAAACTCTGGAATGGTAAGAAGGCGCTGAGCCGCGGCCTCCCCGCCCCGGCTGGTCCCATTAACACCGTGTCCTCTCACAGAGTGCTCTGCCTGCCACACACACCTAACCCCACCTCGGCCAGGGTGACCTGTCACCCCTGAAGCGACAAGCAACCCCACTCCATCTCCTGGAGCAGGGTGGGCTTCTCCATTTGATCCAGTCGTCCCCTCCCTGCGCACAGGGTTCTTTCCTCACTTCCCAGGCCTGAGCCAGGTGCCCGAGCACTGCGGGAGGTGCAGGACCCCATGGCTGCTTCAGATGTGCAGCCCCTGCCCTTCCCACCAGTGAGACCCAGCAGCAGGGCTGGCTCATCTGTCCTGAGCCAGCCAAGCTTCCCTCATTCCACTGAACAATGCAGGATGAGAAGGTCCTGGGTCCCACATGTTGCAGAGCCACCCCTCAAGAGCCCTGGAAATGTAATTCAGATTTAGGAGGCTGTGGCTCCAAGGTGGGTCTCTTTGGCCTGCAGGAGGAGAAGGGCTTTCCCTCAACTCAGTGCCACCTGAGCAGACAAGGGGCAGCCAGCAAGGGAGCAGCACTAACCCTGTGTGACGTAGGAGTGGAATTTACTAACTGCACGGGGACAGCTTGTACGGGGCGTGCAGTCCCCCCTGCTGATCTCCTGCTGATCACTTTAATAGGCAAACCTGTCTTCAGGAAGGTCCAGGCTAGAGATCATCCTCTTCCTTGCACCGTGGTCTCCATCCAAGGTACCTGTAGTGTGGCACCATGTCAGTCTCACGTGGACTGACTGGGGCGTTTGCCTGCTGACAGATTAACTCCAGTCCTTTTTAGCCCTGATGTTCTTCTGCCCATCCCTCAGGTGGACTGGAAGGGAGTTCAGAGGGGTCTGCACAAGGAACAGTGACAAAGGGCATGCTGCCTGCAGTCCCCATGCCCCAGAGGTTGCACAGAAGACAGTGGAGGTGCAGACCTGCTTCACTGATCTTGTAGTCCCTCTGCTGCCTCCTCTCTCAGGGTTTGGAGCCAGGCACTGGCCTGTGGATGGCTTCTTACACCTGTGCTATTTCCTCCAGCCCCACCATCACAGCAGGCATTGGCTGCCAGCCCCCTCTCCAAGGCAAAGCCCTGCTCAGAAGGAGGCAGAGCCAAGATTTCATGTGCATCTCAGCCCTGGGGCTGCTGACAGTGCTCTCTTGTTGTAACAGGCGGGTGGAATTGTCCTGACCAGACCTCAGTGCAGACCTGGAGTGCTGGGGAATGGAGCAGCCTTAGTGCTGATCTTTCCCCTCTTCAGCATCCCTGTGGGAGAGGCAGCAATTACCAAGCAATAAGCTGTTCCCCAGCCCCAGGATGAGCGGGACTCCTCCTGAGGTTGGATGAGTTGCAGACCTCTTGGTAGCATTTCATAAAACTCTCCTGTCTGTCGCTCCATGAGCTCCTTCTCCACTGTTCTGTCACTCACACTCCCACCTGGAGGCTTCCTGACCTCCCCCTCTGACAGGAAGCCAGATCCAGAGTGACCAGCTGGGCCTGGTTCACCCACGGGCTCTTTGCTTTGCAGAGGAGAATGAAGAAAAGCAGCCACTGACCAGCAAGGAGGAGGAAGAGCGTCGGATCGCAGAGATGGGGCGCCCAGTCCTGGGGGAGCACACCAAACTTGAGATCATCATCGAGGAATCCTACGAGTTCAAGGTACTGTCCACATCCTCCGTCCCTGGCTGGGGACCCTCCTTTTGGGTTTGCACAGCACTGGGAGGCACACGTTGATGGTATTGGAGCAAGCAAGGCAGTGCAAGGAGTCACACACAGAACAGGAACTGGGATCCCAAGTGCTGCAGGTTGCTTTAAAACATGGCCTTGTTCTCGCTGTGAGTTCTACACGCTGGTCCTACTCACAGGCAGCCTTGAGTAAGCCCCAAGCCTGGCACTCCCAGTGCAAAGGGCTGACACCCCAAATGCAAGTAATGGCTGTGCAGCTCAGCTGCAGTGAATGCATGTGCCAGGCCAAGAGCTGAAAACTGGCCATTTCATTATCTTTTCCATCCTTCTGTAGCATAATAATATAACAGCCCACCTTTACTGTGGCTCTGAGATTGTTCAAACTCCCATCCATGAGCAGGTTTCAAAAGGTCTTTTTTAGCAGCAGTGAAGGGAATAGCAAGTACTTACATTTGGGTTTGCTGCTGGGGCTCTTGAGCTTAAAACCTGCTCAGCTTGTTCCATAAACACATGGCTGTAAGCACTGGCACTGGTGGGTTTTAGCCCATTATCTCCAGCCCCTAATTCTGTGCTCTGCATCTCCATCCACAGAACACGGTGGACAAGCTCATTAAGAAGACGAACCTGGCCCTGGTGGTTGGCACAAACAGCTGGAGGGAGCAGTTTATTGAGGCCATTACTGTCAGCGCGGGTGAGTTTGGGCCACAGCTCCAGGTGAATTACGATCACCCTCGCTCTTGTCTCAGCTTGGCTGTATCAGTAACACAGACTGTAGTGGAGCAGCAGGAGGCAAAACAGGTGGCAGAGTTATTTACAGTGTCTGCATAAACAAGGCAGCTGATTGAACCCTTTTGTGAGGGCACCTT
The DNA here is from genome assembly GCA_013398115.1 of Falcunculus frontatus. Classification (NCBI taxonomy): domain Eukaryota; kingdom Metazoa; phylum Chordata; class Aves; order Passeriformes; genus Falcunculus; species Falcunculus frontatus. Next base: position 159,012 of record VZRV01001674.1, on the reverse strand, counting down.
GTCTCATGTGTAGGAAACCTTCTGCTTGAAGTGTGTCGGTAGCACCAGGCAGAGCAACACCTTGGCTGGTACCAGACGGCTGAGGGGAAAAAGTCAGTTCAGTGGGAGAGATCTGGGAGGTGAACACACTGCGGAAATTCAGAGTGGCATAAATGATGCGGGTGTGAAGCCAACAGTGCTCCCCTTCCCTGGTTCTCCCCGTACCTCTGCGCTGAGGACAACGCAGCAGGGAGGGTGCCAAACCCTGAAGGCAGTCGCTCTCTGTGAGCCAGAATTTGCCCTTGACACGCCCTGCTTTCTGGAACTCCTGCTGCCCCAGCCAGCTGTGGCTGGAGGATTGTGGCTCAGCAGCCCAATAGCTGCAGCAGCACATCGTGGTCAGACCAGATCCTGTGTGATCTTACCTTCCCTCCCTCGGGAATTGCCTTTCCCTCGAACGCCCTGTTGTACCATTCTCACTGGTGCCAGTGCCATGTGTACCAGTATGCCCAGTACAGGATATATTATCAATCCCATACATGTGAAAGAAGAAAGAAAGAAAGAGGGTCTCCTGCAGATGTTGTTTTAACAGCTGGAAATGCTATTACTCACTGGCTGGATGCTACAACCTCACAGCCCAGCCCTGGCTGTGTGTGCACACATTCGGGCAAAATCAACCAGCTTAAATTAAATCCCTGGGGAAGGCAATTACCTCTCATCTGGCTAATTGTGCACTGAAATGCATGGGGGAGCAGCTTCTGACTTCTAACGGTGCTATACAAGGTAACCTCTGCCCAGCTCCAGGTAATTAAAAATGATGGCAGTACCATTTACCCTCTGCCTCTGGAAACAAGGGCAGGACGCTGTGCAGCAGCTTTCTCCTCAAATTGTGATCCCTCCTCTTTCAGCACAGTTCTTCTCAGAGCCTCCAGGCAAGAGCCTCCCATTATTTTGGATTCAGCCTGAACTTATCATGCAAGACAATCCTTGCTGCAGGTTTTGTAGCTAATATGGCTAAACTAATCTATGCCAGAACCAATTATTTAATTGCATCCCATGTTAAAGCAAAGATAGTCACTGATGGTTGGATCCCATTTCTGTGACGCATGTAAAGACTGCAGTTACGTGGAAACCCTGTTGCCCCAATGTCTTGAGTATAAAGCCATGATCAGTGCTAACAGATGATTAACAAGCATTTAATAAATGGGATGTATTTTGGTGGACATGAGCTGTCCCTCGCAGTTGTGGATCACTAGTTTGTCTCTGAGCTCTGGAGGTAGCCGGGCTTTACCCTCAAGCTTTGTGCCTGACAAGTTAAAATGCCTTAAACACTGGAGGTTGGGTTTGGGTTTTTCCCCCACAGCTCACCATGGAGACCAGGTGAAAGTCACCCCTCACCACTTCAAAATGTAACACCCCAGCTGAGAAATTAAACCTCCATTTCCCACCCAGTGATCAGCTCAGGGCAGTGTTTGCAGGGGGATGGAGCAGCAGAAGGTGAGATCTGTGGAAGGGCAGTGCAGGGGCAGACAAGGCTGTGCCACACTGTGCTGTGCCATTCCAGGCTGTCCAGAGCCGGCCATTCATAGCTCCTTCAGTCTGCACCCAAAAGCTGTAAAGATTCTTCCACAGCAAAAGCATTCTTGGGCTTGCTGGCCTGTTTCTGAATGCACCCCTGGGTCACCATCTGGCCCCACTCTGTGCTTCAAGTCACCTCCACAGGGTTTGGCCAGCTCTTCGAAAGAGAGACATCATGGCTGCTTAACAAAATGATAGGCAGATCTGGATGAGTGTTATGACAGAGGCATTTGTGTTCATTTTTCAGTCTGTTTCACCATCTCTGCAAAGATTTAGGGCCATAGCAGTCCTGATGCCACCCCGAACTTGGCAGAGGATTGAAATACCTGCTGCAAAAATTACAGCACGAGCAAAGCACAGTGTATCCTGCCATTAGCAGCCTTTGCACATTGAGGAAAAACACAGGCCAACATAGGCTTTCCAGGCTGGAAAACTGTTCCTTATCTTCACAACAATGCACAGGAGCAGGTATTTATATCTGCCAAAATAATAACACCGATTAGGTGCTGTTTGTGCCATAGTGAGTTTGAAGCTCTAAAGCTTGCATCTTCCCATTGGTAAGGAGCTTCTCCCAACAGCCATTCAGGGAGACCTGGTGGTCCACATCCTTGGTGGGGAAAAAGAAAGCATCAAAGACATGGAAAATCACCAAACAAAGTGCAAGGGATGTCTTTAACACAACTTGCAGTGGCCTTGGAATCCCCAACATATGTGACTTAGAAGCTCATCCTTGTTCCTTAAGGGCAGCAGGAAGGCTCCCACTGGCTTAGTTGGAAAAGTGTCACCTCCCCTTCAGGTCTGGGAGTGGTTCCAGTGCGAGCAGGAGGAGTTTTTGACTATGCCACAGCAGTGACGTTGTGCTCTGTGCCAGGCTGGGGAAGCCCCACGTTTGCCATGCAGCCTGCCTGGGGCACAGGCTGGCCAGCAGGCTCTCCAGATGGCTCCTCAGGGCTGCAGGAGTCAGGCAAGGGGTCACCAGCCCCAGTGGGCTCCCTGGTGGGGTCAGCCCCACACCGTGGGGATTCCCTGTAGGCTGGATGCCAAGTGGTGTTGCAGAGACAGGTGAGGTGCCAGTGCCTGGAGCAGGAAAGGAAGTGCCCACTGACCTAGGTCAGACCAGACATCAAGGAATGGGCAACCAGAGCTCATAGGGAAGCATGTGAGGGGGCAGGGAAGTGCAGCAGGGAAGGACAGACAGCAGTGATTGACCAGGGAGGCTTTAAGGCAGGCAGAAATCCATGACTGGATCCCGCTTTGCAGCAAAGGTAAGGTGAAGTGCCAGAGCAGCTCAGCAATCATCAAAACCAGCTGCCTTTCCAGAGAGCTGGAAGCAGTCGCAGGCACTTGTGGAAAGCAGCTCAAAGCAGCTCAAAAGGGGCTTCCTTGAGGGACTCTCCACAAGGCAGGAGTTGCTCTCGGCGGATTCTCCTGCTCCGGTCAGCTCCAGCCAGCACGAGATTGGTTATTTCCCACATATTCTGGGGAAAGGGCTCTTGAGCAGGGGCCGAGTCCCAGAAGGCATCTGATGGTGAAACTCAGGCAGAGGTGCTGGCATGAGGCTCTGCATTTTCTGAAGTGCAGGTTGTTTTTTTAAACCGTTCCCTCTGGGATGTCCCTCTGTGCTGTGGGAAGGGGCAAGGAAAGGCCATCGAGCCACTCTGATGATTGCCCAGAAAATAAGATATTTGGAAGTCAAGGCCTTCCAGGGCCCAAATCATGAGACACAGCATTTTGGGGGCTGCAGTATGCACTGGAGCTTTGCCCAACCTCCCCCAGGATGAGCAGATCTAATCAGGCACTGCTGGTTTTCTCCAGGAGAAGATGACGATGACGATGAATGTGGGGAGGAGAAGCTGCCCTCCTGCTTCGACTACGTGATGCACTTTCTGACCGTCTTCTGGAAGGTCCTTTTTGCCTTCGTGCCCCCGACAGACTACTGGAATGGCTGGGCTTGCTTCGTTGTCTCCATCCTCATGATTGGCCTCCTGACAGCTTTCATTGGTGACCTGGCATCCCACTTTGGCTGCACCATCGGCTTGAAGGACTCGGTCACTGCAGTCGTGTTTGTTGCACTGGGGACATCGGTGCCAGGTAAGCACAGCCATGGGGTTTGTTGTGAAGGTCCATCTCCACCCAGGCTGGGTTTGGGTTTGGGTTTGGGTTTGGGTTTGGGTTTGGGTTTGGGTTTGGGTTTGGGTTTGGGTTTGGGTTTGGGTTTGGGTTTGAGTTTGAGTTTGAGTTTAGGCTGGGAAAGCTGTGCTCTGCAGGATCCCGAAGCACAGGTTTGAGCTATATGTGGAAATTGGTTTTCAGTCTCAGATGGGCTGGAAGGATAGAACCAGGATGTGGATTCAGTCCCGTGGGAATTATTTCAAGGATCTTCCCACTGCAAAGACTGTGAAGTATCTATTTCTGTGGGCAGCCTCCATGGTATTCACTTTCAGAGTCAGAATTGGTCTCTGGTTGAAATGCTGCCTGCGTTGGCAGTCCTGCACTTTAAGCATCTGCTGCTTTAACCTTGCTCCCAGGTGAGTTAAGTGCTAATCCATACTCAGGGCACACTTTCCAGCATGGAAACCTTTGTGTGAGACCAGGTTCAGATGGATCAAGGTGAGGTTGCTGAGCTGGGGGAGCTGCTTGAAATGCAACTTGTGAAGCTCTGGGGATTCCCGTGTCAGCTTGTGTAAGAGAGCCTGTGCCTTTCACCCACCTTCTCCCGTGGGCTGTGCTGGGCAAGGCAGAGCCTGGTTCCTGGACAAGGGGCTCTGACCCAACCCAACCATCCCTTGCATCGGTCACACCTTCCTTCACCATCTTCAGACTTCCAGTTGTCAGCACTCAGATGCTCAGAGATCCTGAAATTGTCCTAATGCTACCAAAGGCAAAAAGAAGAAGCAGCAGAACCAAAAGGAAGAACAGATCTGGGGCAAGGAACAGAAGAGGGAGGATTTTTTAGACCTTTGGCAGTAGAGGCTTTAGGCAGAAGGTTTGCAGGGCTTCTTCACACCTTTGACAGTGAAAATCTTCCCTCCTGCTTTTGCTGTCATGAGGTGGCGTTTAAGAAGTTCTTTTTTAGAATACATTGGGCTACTCTTGTTTCGCTTGGCTCCCAGGCCGTGCTGTGTTAGCTGGGTGCTGGTTGGGCTCCTCCACCCCTGCTTTCCAGGAGATGGGCAGGCACCAGAAGAGAGTGCAGAGAAATCAACACTGACAGGGACCTTCCCTGCACTGAAAGCACTGCTCAAGCTTGCTGAAGTGCCTGTGGTTATTTCCATACTCATCCCTTCTCCCCTAGTGGCAGCTGGAGGGCCATGGAGGCATCAGCACTGTCCCACAACTCCATTACTGCACCACGATCGAGGCCTTTTCCTTCCCTTAGCATTCAGGTGCATTTCCATGGCAGCTTTTTTCACAAATAAAGCAGACTTCTGATTTCTTTGCTGCAAATGGACCCTCTCACTGTGCTTATATGTGCCCATCCCCTCCTGTCCCATGGAACTGGATCTTTGTGCCAGGCTGCACTTCACCATCTCACCTTGGAGCCCCGCTGGGGAGGAGTGGAAAGGAAATTCTGTAGAATTAAAAAATGTGAAATATGACCTCGTCGTTTTCTTTTCCTGAGCCACACTGGGCTGCCTGTACCCGAGGTGATCTGGGACTGCAGATATGTTCAAGACTCATCTTCTCGTTGTTATCTGAGAGTGTTAACCTGGACAAACCCATGGGCTAATCCTTCCTGTTCTTCCTTCCCCCTGCAGATACAGAGTGGGTTTGGATGTAAAATCAGCACTTCCCTGTGGTGCAGAGCAGCCTCATGCTGGTCTGCCTGACACAAGGTTTTCCATTTAAAAGGCCAGCCAAGTTTATTGGCTGGCAGAGCACCTGGGCAAGCATGCACCCACCCACATGGTTTTTCTTCCCAAGGGATGGAGGATGACCACTGGCTTACCAAAGTGTCAGGGCCTGCACAAGGCACTGGACTTCAGGGAGGCAAAAGGTGCTAGAGGCCATACTGGGGGAAGCCCTGTGCTTCTGAACACTGAGATTTCCCCTTCTGCGCATTTCTGGACCCTGATGGTCGCTCTGGCTCCTTGGAAGTTCCATTAGAAGGGGCTGTACCCTATCCCCTTACCCATTATTTTCTTTCTCCAGGTGTTGCCACTGACGTTTGTCCCCAAGCTGCCCTCTTTTCCTGGGTGCTTCCTGAGGGTTTCTTCCTATCTTTCCTTTGCAGACACATTTGCCAGCAAAGTAGCAGCAACGCAGGACCAGTACGCGGACGCCTCCATCGGGAACGTCACCGGGAGCAACGCTGTGAATGTTTTCCTGGGCATTGGGGTGGCCTGGTCCATCGCAGCCATCTACCACGCAGCGCATGGACAAGCCTTCCAAGTCTCCCCTGGCACGCTGGCCTTCTCCGTCACCCTCTTCACCATTTTTGCTTTTATCAGTGTGGGAGTGCTGCTCTACCGGCGGAGACCCGAGATTGGAGGTGAGCTGGGCGGGCCGCGGACTTCCAAGCTGCTCACATCCTCACTCTTTATCCTCCTCTGGCTCTTGTACATATTCTTCTCATCTCTGGAAGCCTACTGCCACATAAAGGGCTTCTAAAGGGACAATCAGAGATAGTAAATATGTGTATATCTATATATATCTATATAGAGTGATATATAGGTATAGATATAGATATAAAGCTGTGTATAATGAACAGAGAAAGAATAAAAGAGATTTGCCATGTTCACACACCTGCTGATGGAAAGCGGCTTTGGAGCATCCTTTGAACTAGTCAGGACCCCAAAGCCAGCAGGACCCCTCCCCAGGCAGCGGCCCCAGCCAGGAGCCAGGGGCAGGGCCCTTTCTGCAACTCAACCAACAGGAGCGGCCGATGGCCACCGAGCCCCTTCCCATCGCTGACTCCCACCCGCCGGCCCCTGGGAAGACGGATGTGAAGGCGACCGGGGCGCGTCGGTGTGAGGAAGGCCAGAGTAGCTGGTGAGAAACAGAGCAGTGGGCAAGGGAAGGAGAGGAAAGCAAAGGGTTCTGATCTCCCACCGCCATCCAGCTGCCTTTGCCACTCGGGAACAGGCCCTCTGGCCCTGTTGGAGAGGAGCAAGAGACCGAACTGAAGACAAGGGGAAACTGGGAGCTTTCTAAGGACAGAACACAAACCGTTTTCGTCATTGATTTGGGGTTGGTTTTTTTGTTTCGTTTTGGCGTGTGTACAACTAGCATTTCCCACCCACATGCCCCTCACCTTTCCCTGTCCATGCTTTGGGGGTGCACAGCCGCAGCCTCGTGTCCGGTGTCCCAAGCCGAGGCTGCGCGGAGCGGCGGGAGCCTTCCTCCCACTCCTCCGCCTCCTCGGGCATGCTGTCGTGGTACTTGTAACATTTGCATGAATGAAATGAAATCTATCTGTATATAGCATCCTATAGCGATAGTCCTTCCAACCATGTGGGTTGAGCATTGCAGATTACAAGCGTTTTCTTTTCACTGGGTTTTATTTATTTTTAGTTAGTTCGGTTTTGCCATAGGGTTTTGCTCGTTTGTTTGTTTGTTTCCTCTTAGCGGGGGCGGAGAGGATGGAAAGCTGTCCCCACTTACTGCTCGTGGCACGGGTCCATGAGAAGCAATAACAGCCATGCAGTTGTAGGTTTTCAGGGGAGGAAAACCCACACCCCAGAGACTGCAGGCTCTGTCCAGCTGTGTGGATGGGGTCCTGTGACGTGCTGAAGCCAGCGTGAAGGCCTCCTCTGTCCACGGGAGGTTTTACACGAGGGCCCAGGGAGCCCGAGTGGGGTGAGCAGTCTGAGGGGAACAAGCGTGGCTGACTCCCAGCGCCTCGCATGCTTCTGCCTTTCGAGTCGGTGGCTGCCTCAAAGCCCTTGGCCCCCTGCTATTCCCTGTATCCCCAGAGGTGTAGTGACAGCCCCTGTTTCTGAGTGTTAAGCCATCAGGACCGGTCCCCAAAGCTGGTCCTTTCCCACAGCCATTTGAGGGCAGAATAATCCAGCGTAAGGGCTGAAGGGCCATACGAGATCTCCCACTCCACTGAGCGTAAGCGGGAAGCATCCCCCCGGGAAAAGGCCGTGTTTTGCACTCTCCGAATCCGAAATCACTGGACAGGATGAGACAGGGAGATGTAACTCAGCATCACCGCCCTGAAGCCAGGAGTGCAGGCTGGGGTAGAGAGTCGAGCCAGGGAAATGTGGGTGCAGAGCTCCCCAGGGTGCAGCACAGGGGAGACGCTGGGCATTGGTGTTGAGAGATGTCTTCTCACCCCATGCCCTTTACCAGGCTTCCTGACATTCCAGCCAGGCAAACTCCCAGCCTGCGTGTCCATGGTGAGCTCTTCCCACTCAGCTGAAAACCATGTCTGATGCTTGTACCATAACCAGCTGGCTGGGGGTATTTGTACTCATTTTGAACTATCTGTGGAAATTTTAATTAACCTGCTGTAAGGTTTTCTCTAGGAATATGAAGTTGTGGGTTTTTTTTTTCTTCTCGAGCCTTTTTTCACTTTTGATTTGTTTTGGGGTTTTTCCTTTTTTTGTTTCTCATTGTTTTGGGGGGAAAATCAAACACAGGTGCAGGTTGTTCAGGTTTGTGATTACCTTTATGTACAATGATTTCATTTTCATCTGTTTGGCTTCATTTTTTTTACTTTGTGTGTATTGCCCACCACTATAGGCAGTGAGTCCACTAATTGTGATGATCCTTATCAATGGTACACAATGCACAGAGAAATAAAGTTTGTAATGATTCCTGATGGATCCAGTACTGCTCCTGCATATTCTCTATGGAAAACCCTTCTCTCCCCTCCAGTTGTTTCCCCTTTGTGCCCATCTCTCCTTGACTCATTGGTTTGCCTTCACCGTGTTTCTGCCGCTGACAGGGGCAGCGGTGCCTTGGCACAGCCGCTCCTGCCCCATCTCATGCCCTTCCTCCCGCTCCATCTCCGTGGTGCCTCAGGCTCGGTGTGTGCTGCGGTACAGCTGGGGCTCACAGCCCACTCCACGCTCAGGGGGATGCAGGAAACCACCCAGGGACAAAGCCGCAGGGCAACCCACCCTCCTGGGGCCGGGAGCTGCTCCTGTGCTGCGTCCCCGGCCAGTGCTGGTTTGCCCTAGGCTTGGGGAGAGCCGTGGGTGTGCTCCCAAGGTACCAAGCAGCTCTTTCTGCTTGGGTCTTCTGTAGAACTGCTCCTGCTCTTGCAGCAGTGACCTGTGCTGGGTTGAGCTAGCTATGAGGGAGAATGCACGAGATGCATTACTAGGGCAGGGTCCGTGGGTGCCAAAGCAGATCTGAAACACCCCACAGGGCTGGGCTGCTCTCAAGGGGTGCCTGCCCATGCCCCAGTCCAGGCGCCGTGGGCCGTTTCAGACCCATGTGCCTCAACACAGCTCAGCCAGCACTGAGGAGGAGAAAAGTCTCCGTGTGCCCAGGGATGTTGCTCATCCCTGCGTTTCATCCAGCATCTGTTGAGCTGTCCCCAGATAAACCCTCCCCGCAATGCTTGGGAGGTCCTGCTCTGACAGCTGAATTCAAACACCAGCTCTGGAGATGGGCCCCAGGCAAGCACTGCCTTCAACACTCCCCAAGCCACAGAGAGGACGGCCAGTGATGTCCGTGTGCTTTTCCAGGCAGCGGATTGTGAAAGCAGAGCAGCTCTTCTGACCCAGTAATTGCATCTGCTGAAAGGTCGTGTTGGTATTTCCCCCTCATCATTTGCTTCTTCACAATGAATTGCCCGTCGCTGAAGTAATTAACAAGTCAAACGGGACTTGTGTAGCCACTCAGGTTAGCAGACAGTAAATAACTGTTCTGCTCACAGAGCTTTCCAAAGGGAACGATGGAGCAGTGCTTGCTTAGGACGAGGCCTAAATCAGAGGCTAAACACCAGCCCTGTTTATGCAGTTGCTCTCTGCCAGCTGTGTGTGCTTTTGGGCATCTTTAACAAGGCTGTGCACAGCGTGATGTGTGCGTGCCCAGTGGCTCATGGAGGGGCCACGGGGGAGCAGCGAGGGGAAGCACCGAGCCCCCGTGTTCCCAAGGGTGCCCCAGTGTTCCCAAGGGTGCCCCAGTGTTCCCAAGGACAGGCCTGCTCTTCTGCACAGTCTCCTCCTTAAACCACACTCTCCGAAGGCAGAAGAGAGCTGCCCTCCCCCGGGAGACACCGGCACTGGCTGGCAGTGCTGGGAGGCAGCAGGAGGAGGCACAGTCCCCAGCACAGTCATGCCTTGTCACAGCTCAGCTCCGTGGATCCCCTGTCTCATGCCAGAACTCTCCCATCTCTTCCTCATCCAGCCTCCCCACCCTCCCTTGCACGGGGAGAACACTGAGCATCTCTGATAAAGGCCTGGGTTTATGGATGTTGCCAGAAGCAGCAGTTTAAACCTTCGGCCTCCATCCATCTGCCTGCCCCATTTGCTCTCACCCCTTCTCACCACCCCACCAGCCAAAAGCAAACCTTTCCATGGAAGAGGATGCAGCACACATCCATGTGCAAAGGACGTTCAGAGACAGACACCCAAATAACCCCACAGGCCACTGCCAAGCACCTGGGGACAAGCAGAAGGAGCACACTAGCGACAGCCCTAACCATCTTGGACAAACCGTATTCCCAGCTCTGCAGGGCTCAGCGGGAGTGGAGGCAAACCCCAGTCACAACCTGAACACTCGGAAAAGGCACAAAACGGGAAAGAGCCTCAGATCTGCAGTGCCTCATGGCTGAGCCCACCCAAACTGCTGCCAGGGCAGCACAGGAATCGCTCAATCCCGAGGCGTGAATCCCTCATCTCCAACCAAACAAGGCTCCTGCCCTGTGTCACCCCGTTCCAGGCAGCCTGTGGTGCCTCTGGGGCAAGGGGCGATCGCAGAGTCCTTTGTGCATCTTCATCCCTGCTCCCTGAAAGGACAGAGGGGAGAAGGGAGGCCTTGAGCCCGCCGTGGTCACGAGCCTGGCTGTGAACTCATGGCACTATTTTTGCTACGGGCAGGGACTGGAGAGCCAGAGCCCCTGTGTTATTGTTACGGCTATTTTTAAATTCTCGGGTAAGAATCGTCGGCATTGGTGGCCATGTACATAACTCAGGAGGAGGTTCAGCTACATCCCTGGAGGGACAGAGCTGGGCATAGCCAGAAAGTGACGGAAAACTTAATGCTGGATGGTGTGATTCCAGGACAAAGCCTTGCATTGTTTTCTGTAGGCTTTGGCACCCAAGCCCGTCTGGAGAAACGTGTTTGCAGAGCACCAGGAACCTCTCTGGCCTCTCTGAGCATGCAGTGACCAACTACTGACCCCTCTACACGTGCTCAGCACAGCTGTGGGAAAACCTGTTTATCTTGTAAAAAATTGACTTGCACAGGAAAGCGTCCAGAGGCGTCCGTATTCTTGCAAAAAGCACCGAGGGACAATAAATACAGTGAGATTCCTCACCTTTTAAGGACTTGAGCCTTTCTGCTGTTGGAACTGGAGGTGCCAAGAACCTCTTGCCAGCCAGCAACACCCCTCACACAGAGGGAAGGGGCACTGCGAGGAAAAGGGGCCTGCCTGGCCAAGTAGGAGCTGTTATCAGCAAAGATAGGCAGGAGCTTACTGCTTCTAGCAGGATTTTCTGCCTGTGGTATGGCCCTGAGAGCATCCAAGGAGTCTCCACAGGGTCTTGTTCTCTCTCTGGAGCATCTTGAGAATGGCCGGTCCTGCCCCTGAGGACCCAGTGCCCTCAGGGTGGTTCAGTGCCCTCTCCTGCAGTCTCTGCACCCTCCTGTGGCTCCTTCCCCTTTCCCAAAGGGAATGCCAGCTTGGGGCTGCCCTCACTACAAATATGGAAGAGGACACTAGGGCACTCACTGTTCCCAAAGCTGGTGCTATGGAGCACTGCTGGAGCTGGGTGGGATGCCCAGCATTGGAGGGGCACTGGGAAGGGACAAGTGCCATGGGGTGCCACCCAGATCTGGAAACCTTGTTTTGAGCACTGCCACAGCGTGTCCCCTGCCCTGGCTGCCACGGGCACGGACACGCACCTCGATTTCTGCACAGATACAGCACAGCCTCCAGCTCTTTTGGCTGTCCGTGGGCACCAACCCCAGACAGTATTTTTATCTCTTTTGATTCAGAACAGCCCTCAGCCTGTGGTACTGCACCAGGAAAGCTTTCTGCCCCTCCCAGTGTGCAGCCNGCAGTGGGAAGGACCATTACTGATGCACCATTAGTGATGCACCATTAGTGACCCCACCTGATGCTGGGGTCCCCCAGATTCCTCCTCGAGCCATCTCGAGGTCCCAAAATCACTGTCTACGCACACAGTTACAATCCAGCCTGGGGCTTGCTCTGTGCTTGCCACCCCTGTGAAGCCTCTTCACATGCCGTCTTCTCCCAAACTCCCTGCAGAGAAGCATTCTCTGTCCCTCCTGCCCCACAGCTGGGGGCTTCCTGTGTGGGACACTTTCCTTTTCTCGCTGAACTGAACAGTTCTTGTTAGCTCAGCCTTGCTGTCTGTGTCTCAAGGCTGAACTTGAGCCCCCACAAACCAAGGAGCAGGCAAACTTCCACACAAACCCCGGCATGCTGAGCCCCTCCTGCTCATCACCCAGTCACAGCCACTACTGCAGGCACAGTGCCACTGTCCTTCGCTCATGAGTCTGTGGAAGATTTCACATTTTTCGTGGAATTTCCACTGTTATCGAGTCCCACAGATGCTCCAACTCCACCCCCCAACCCAAATGTGCCTCTATGCTTCCAAAACAAACTAATTTGCTTTAGCTGGGGGTTCAAGACTTTTCCGCCCTTGCTTTAAATGGGCCGAGTTTAAGTAGAGCAAGTTGCAATGGCTTGGGATGCTTATCCACACTTAGAGCTCCTAAACCCTTGCAGGACATGGGAGACTGCCACAGGGCTCTCTCCCTGCACCTCCCGACCCCTTTGTTGAGGTGGGATTTATTTCTCCTCCATTATTTCCGGCCCAGAGGAGTCTCTTTACAGATGGCAGGATGAGACCTGCATGGAGCACAGCCTTGCTCTGTTTTCCTGATGGAAATTGCCATGTCCATGGCACTGCCGTCCCCAGGAGTGTGTCCCCCTCTGCCCCAGCCCACAGCCCCTGGCAGGCTCCTCGCTCACAGAAGTGTGAGTTTCTAGCAGATGAGCTTCTTTGCAGGGATACTTGGAAACGCACAGAGTTTCTAAGTCCCTGTAAAATCGCTGCGCTGGCACGGGCGAGGTTGGATGCCGGTGGTGCAAATGTCTCCCAGAGCTTATTTGGGAGCATTAATGAAAGGTTTTACAAACTACTGGCTTTGAGACTCCCAGGGGCGTAGGGAGGTGCACATGCAGATTTCTCCTTGTTCCCTGTAGTGCTGAGATGCCTCCCTTGCCCCCTGCCTTCAGCTACAGCCGTGTGCACTGTCCTGGCCTCTCCTTGCAGGATGGGCTGTGATGAGCTGCCCCTTGGCTGAACTCCCCCTGCTCAAAGGAGGACGAACCGATGCCTGTTTGTGTCTTCATTCGCTTGCCCCACGTTGCCTCCTTCATCTTGCGAGCTCTTGAGAAAAGTGTGCCCATGCAGGGAGCCTTGCTGGAGGCCTGCTTGTCTTGCTCTTAATCAGGAAACATACCCTGCTCTCTGCAGCTCGAGAGAGCAAAAGATGGCAATAATACCTCTTACATTACAGGCACTGTGTTAGCAAGGAAGCCAATGTTGTTTATTTTTTCCCTGACAATACTTGTCCTACTTCTTTTATCCATAATGCATTAAGCATTAGGAGGCCCAGCTCTGCACACAGTCCAGCTCTCAAGACTACCTGTTGAGGACATTGCTCAGCAATCCAGCAGTTTTATTTGTGGTTGAAGGGCAGAAGGTGGTGAATTCTCCTACGATTCCTAGCTCCTGCTGGAAGACACGCAGCCATGCTGGCAAAACCCACAAAACACAGGGCTTTGTAAAACACAGCCCCAGGTATCCTGGGTCTCTGTGCCAAGAAGACCTGGCACGAGGTTGTGAAATCCAAATCATGAACTTCCTGAAGACCATTGAGCAGTGATGGGCATCTTTATCCCTACTGCTGCCTCCAGGCTATCCAGAGAGGTCTCTGGCACACCTGGTGTTCACCTCGTGTGAACGTCACCGCTACTCAAGCGAGAAGAGGACACGGAGTAGGCAGACCACGTTCTACCTCCCACCCCAAATACAAGCCCACAGGATATTCCCAGCAAAAAGCAGTCAGACTGCCAGGAGCACGGCAGTCCTTGGGAAACATCACCCACCCCAAAGGCAGCAGGTTCCCCATGGTACTCGCTCCCTGCTGCTCCCCACATCGCTGCCGTGAGGGAGGGGCTGCTCGCAGCTCAGCATCCTGCAGGCACAGCCAAAGGAGACACCTGGGCTCCCCGGGCTTGCTCATGGGAGCATCAGCCAGAGAGGCCTGCAGGAAGTGGCCATAATATTTCAGAGGAGAGATAAATGAGATGGGAATTAGTAAAAAAAAAATGATAGTAGCAGTAATTGAGATCCATCACTTATTTTCTGCTGTAATGAAGTGGCCCAATTATCTTGATGCTTGAGTGACCACTCCAGTTCTCAAAAGTCATTTCCGCACACTTGAACAACTGCTCCTTCTAGAGTAACCGTCTCAGAAAGAAACACATCTTTCTTGGCAGAGATGTCATTCATGTCAGCAGCTTCAGGAGTGGAGGGACACTCGGGCAGGGAGCTGCCTGCACAGCCTGCCCAAGGGTTGCTGTACACTTCCCACAGCAAGGGTTCCCTGGAACAGCAGGATGCAGGAGGGAAGGAGCCCAAAGTGACTCGCTGGGCCTGAGAAGTGAGGGGGACAGCTGGTGGCTGGATGCAGCCCACGAGGGGAGGCAGGCAGCAGGCGTGTGGTGACTCTCCTCACAGGCACCCCATGCCAGGGTGGTGGCTGGGGACAGCACTGCCAAGGCAAGTTGTCCTCTGGAATTCTGGATGTGCTGCAGAAAGAATGGCTCTCACTTTTCCTGCTCTCCTCTGATAGCCACCAATCTCTGACAGCCACCAATGTGCCCCTGCTCAGCAGCCCCGGGGGAGCTCCCTGTGGCCCCCGGAGCAGCACGGGGCAGAAAGGCAGGGAGGAGGCTGCGACCACCCTTCCTGACGCACCCAAAGCCACCTGCCACAGTCATCCTGTCACCCATCACCCTGTGTGTGTCCCCCCTCACAGCCACAAGGCACTCTAGGGCAGACAGACATCTTGTGCAAACCTTGACAGAGAGAGAGAGAGAGAAAGAGAGAGATCTCTGACAGCCCAACCAGCCCCCTGGTCCCCCCACCAGGGACAGGGCAGGCAGACCCCAGCTGGACAGAGCCCAATTATTTCAAAGCTGGGCTGAGAGTTTGCAGGAGAGCTGGTTTGCCTGGAGACAGAAACCAGAGCATGGGTCATAAATTCAACTCCACCTTCCCTCTGCCACCTGTGCCGTGCTTGGCGCCAGGAGCTGGCACTGCCCCAGCAATGCGGAGCCCTTGTGCCCCAAGCTGAGGGTCACCCCTGGGCTCAGCAGCTGGAGCCCCCCAATCTCTCTGTCTCTGTCACAGTTCCTCACAAATTCAATGGCACAATGCAGCTACACTATTTGAAAAGCCATAATATTTGTTGGTACGACTCTTTTATTACTGTCAATTTATATATATATTTGTTGATAAAAGAGGTCATCTTGGGAGACACTTCCAGTCTACTGGGAAATAATTGTCCGATGCTGTATATTCTGTACATGCTGTATAAACAAAGCAAAATATGTAAATCTAAATGTTTGGTGGACTCGGTGGCACGTGCTGCAGGGGGAGATTGGGACCAGGCAAGGCCCCTTGGGCCACCACGGCTTGGGCACGGGGTCCCAGCGGAGTCACCGTGCTGCTGGGCCCTGGACACGATCTGGGGCAGGATCTGGCCACGGTGCACGGGCAAAGCCTGCAGCTCCCTCGGTGCTTTTCCCCACACAAAGGTGAAAGGGGGCGGCTTTGGGAGCGAGAGCGGCCGCACTTGACCTCCCTCCCTGGGCACAGCACGGCCCAGGGCCGGGCACGGCCGGATCCATCGGGAACTCTCAGCGCAGCCCGCCCGGTGTCACCCACCTGCTCCCCAGGGAGGACACCCCTCAGCCATCGCCCAGCATGACATCTCTGAGCCTTGGGGGTCCGAGAGAGACGATTCCCTGTGGGAAGACGGCCGGTGACGGCAGAGACTGGCTCCGAGCATCCGGCTTCTCCAGCTCCTTCCCACGCCAATCCCAGCCGCCCTCCCTGGTGTGTTTTACAGCAGCCACGAGCTGTGACCTTCTAACCCGACACACGCTGTTAGAAAACCTGTTTCATATTTTCCGTGGTATCAATCTACAACTTTTGAAATTCTTGGACACAGTCGTGGTAGCCTAAAAGTTGTGCTGAGCTCATATATTTTTATATTTGTGGTGTTTTCCTATCAATAGAGAGTAGTGAACCCTATAGCTGAAAGTGAACTATTCAAAATAAATATATGACTGCAGAAAATATTTGTAAAAATAATTTATTTGAAATATTCTGCCAAAGATAGCTCTCTAATGATCTGTAAGATGTCGTTTCTCTCTTTTTGCTCTGAATGTCATTGTGAAAGGACCTTTCTCCCCATATCTTTTGAAGGTTTTTTTGTTTGTTTTTTTGTATCTTTAAGGGCAAAGAAATATTCCAATGATTTTTTTACTAGAGCAGTAAATAGAGTAGTAAGGAGGCACGAGACAACTTTGCAAAGATGATAAACAGGATCCAGTAACAATCACTCTGAAAATCCGGTTTCTCCCGTAGTTCCTCTGGCTGACAGACGGTTTTGAAGCCTGGGACAGCTGTCCAGCAGGAAGACCTTGGCTGCTGCTGCTGTGGCTGCTGTGTAGCTTTACCCAAAGGAGAGAAATCTCTCGAGAATCCCATCCCCAGGCTTGGGGCGTTTGGATCCCCTTGCATCCAATCTTAGCCTCTTCATTATTCATGGGCATGATTTATTTATTAGCCCTTAATAGGCCCTGTGGCACATGGGGAACCCTCACCCAGAGCTTTGTGGGGCTTCAATCCAAAACCATTCCCTCCCCACACCTGCCAGCAGCCCTGAACCAGTGGCACAGGGAATCCTGCTGGCATCCAGATCTGTCCCCTTCCTCACGTGGGGACAGGGCAGTGGACACCCAGCCATGAGGGGACACAGTACTTCAGCAAGAGGATCCATCCCTGCAGGTATCCAGTTAAAACAGGGGGAAGTACAGCCTTTTACCATGGAGAAGCTGCCTAGACTAGCCTTTTAGAAATTACTAATTTTTTTTTTATTATAGAGAAAAATCTTCTTTCCCTTCTTCATTTCTCCCTTTTGAAAGACCTTTTCAATACTAGGGAAAGCCTTCATTATCTCCTGTGATCCCCAGGTCTGCTGCGGTGGAAATAAATCCTCAGCCACGTCTGTTAGGCTCCACCACTTCAAAGAGATTTTTGGCTCAGACTTTTTTCCCTTCTGAGCAGATTCACAGTTTCTTCAATGTCTTGGTCGTAAAGGTCTGGACAAATTAATTGGTAAAAAAAAGAAATAAAAGCCCCATTCCAGTGAATGTGTTTCCACAAGCAATTCAACTTTTGACTCCCCCTAGGTCAGGCACGTGTATAAGTGTTTCTTTGGGAATGGAGGTGGGAAAAGCAGTTTCCAAGCCATAGGGTGTGATGGGTGCAATGGGAGAACTGCTGTCCGTGTGGTGTGGGTGGCACACTGTGCAGCCGTGGGAACCACGTGCCAGGGAATCTTTGTTCCTCTGTGCAATGAGCTCTCCGAGTCCGGGGTTGCGCAGCTGCTGCGTCACAGGGAAACGCGAGCGAGCCAGGGAAGACAATGGTGAGAAGAATTGGGTTTCTGATCACTGTGCATTTTGTTAATTAGTGAATTCAAATAGTTTTATTTTTACCAAAAACAGATAATCTTTATTCCAGTAAAGACAACTGTTGACTTGAGATATATATAAATATATATATATTATTTGAATGGTTTATATCCTGTTGCTCTAACTACATAAAATGGAAACATGTTGCAAGTTGTGTCATTCCAATATACAAAATAAATTACTTTTCCCTGCATGCTGCCTGGGTATGTTGTGATTTGAATTAAGAGTTATATTTGAATTGCCTTATTCAAGAGGTTGTATGTTACCTAACTGGGGAATGACCTGGCACTGTTCATCACATTACATGTGTACTTGATGCTGTGTTATGTCAAATTCAGATGAGTTGTCTGTCATCTATGTATTTTGTGGGAGATCTTTTATCTTGTTAAACTGTGATATGTAAACCTTCATTGCCTGAAATAGTCACAGTTGTATAAACCAGTGTCTTCAGCTGTTTTCCTAATTTTAACACAATTCCTAACACAAAATATAGATGTTTGTAAATTCTTCATTCACTTGGTCTATTTTTATGTATGAGGCTTTTTTAATCTGGCAAAGCAGTAAGATAAGGCAGCTTCCCCGGCATTTTTCAATCAAGGCTCAGCTACATTTCTATCCCTCGGGAAGAGGCAACAACCAATTTTCAGCAGCGACAATTGGCATTCGGGATGTCTGTTTATTGCTATTATCTCTCCTGGCTCGGATGGGCCATTATCACTGCAGAACGCGATGATTAATGACAAGCCAGACGTGACGCTCCTGCAGTGACAGCGCTCCGGGGACCGGGCGCCTCTCAGCGCCTTCTTCAGGCGCTCTGCCGTGCCACGGGCTGGGCGGGAGGCAGGGAGGGGTGGGGGTCCCTGCAGACACAGCTGGCAGCAGCACAGTGCGGCCAGGACACAGCTCGCTTTGGGCAGCAGACCCCCAGAAGCCCATCTCCAGCTGGCAGACGACTGGAGCATTTCTGGACATTTCCGCCCCCACGCCTGAAACCCCAAATAAAACAGCTGGGATCTGTGTGTTAGAACACTCCTGCCGGAGTCAGACACGGTCCCTGCTCAGCTGCGCGGGTGCCACATCATCCTGAACACGAGCAGCAGAAATGTCTCGGGGACACGAACCACGCCGAAGTGTCTCAGCCCCACCGTGCTCTCCTCACTCTTCCGATCTGGGCTGCAGTCGCACACGAAACGCTGCTCAGTTTTTATGTCTAGTAACCATAAGGAACACATGGCTAGGGGGAAAAAATTCCTGGAGCAGGACAAGCTGTGGTCCTGGACAACTGAATTTCTTTCCAGGGCTTCGAGTGCTAAAAAAATTCCCATCCCATCCACAAACATACCTTTCTTTTTTTTTTTTTTTTCCCCCTCCCTTTAGTTTTGGCATGCTTCGGGTTTGAAGCTGTCAAAAGGGGAAAATGCAGTGGGAAGGGCTGGGGTAGCACGGGGAGGAGGCTGCCAGAGGCAGCGCGGTGCCGCACCCCGCAAACGATCCAGAGGACTGGAGGAAACAGGCTTGCTAGAGGCAAGTGTGCGGCAAAAATTCTAATTTTTGCTTCAGCCACTCGGGGGCTCTCAGCGTGACCCCAAGAGTGTCACCAGCGGCGCCCGAAAGCCGCAGCGGTGTCACCCCCGGCCGTCGAGACCGGCACAACTCAGCGCAGGTAACGGCGGGGGGCGGGGCCCGGATCAGACGTGGTACCGCCCCTAAGCCCCGCCCCTCTCTTCCCATTGGCTGCGGTCGGCACCGCCCCTGTCGCCATTGGCTGTTGCGCGGGCGGGTTTCCCGCGCGCGCGGCTGGCGCGATGGCGGCGGAGCGGGGCATGGAGCTGGTGCGGGAGCTGCACCGCGCCGCCGGCGGGCACCTCCCGCCCTTCCGGGTGAGCGGGGGGCACCGGGAACACCGGGATGGGCCCCGCCGGCGGGCACCTCCCGCCCTTCCGGGTGAGCGGGGGGCACCGGGAACACCGGGATGGGCCCCGCCGGCGGGCACCTCCCGCCCTTCCGGGTGAGCGGGGGGCACCGGGAACACCGGGATGGGCCCCGCCGGCGGCCCGCTCTCACTGAGTGTGTCCACTGTTGCAGACGGAGGAGCTGCGGCAGGCGCTGGAGGAGATGCGGGCGCTGTACGAGCGGAACCAGGCGGACGTGTGAGTTGGGCGCCTGGTCCCGGCGCGTCCCGCAGAGCACGGGCGGTGTTCCCCGGCCCGCAGCTCTCCTCCTACTCCTCTTTCTCCTTTCCCTCATCCCCCAGGTCCGAAGCGAAGTCGGGACGGACGGACCTGATTTTCCTCATCCGGTTCCGGCACTGCTGCCTGCTCCGGAACCAGCGCTGCCTCCTGGCCTATCTGTGAGTGCGGCGGGGGGCGGCCGCCACCCCTTGGTTCATCCCTGCCGGCACAGGCTCCCCAGGGACAGGGTGTTGGGACTCTGGGCCCGGGAAGGTGGCTTTTCCACGAGCAGCAAGGCAGCTGTGGAGCTGGTTCTCTTTGTGTTCACTGCTGGTATCACCACAAAGAGAAGGCTCCGCTTCCTCCTGCTCTTTAAAAGTTTAGATTACTGGGTATCAGTGTTGCCTGGGGATGTTACCAGTGCTCACCTCAGTGGAGATGCTGAGTTTGCTCCATTTCTTCCCCTAGGTACGACCGGTTGCTGCGAATCCGAGCACTGAGGTGGGAGTATGGAAGCGTTCTGCCAAACACCATCCAGTTCCACATGTCAGCTGAGGAAGTGAGTCAGCCTTGTTTCAAACTCTTCCCATCCTTCCACTTATTCCTCCTGAAGGATTATTTAGTACAATCAAAACAGGGTAGTCTACCCCCCACTATAAACATGACACTTGACATGTCTTCCTGTAAATACTTATTTGTGTGTATTCATTGTCTATGGCTACAACCCTGTTAATGCCCACAGGTGGAGTGGTTCAATCGGTACAAAAAGTCTCTGGCTACCTACATGAGGTCAGTAGGAGGAGAGGAGGGGCTGGACCTCACACAGGACATTAAACCTCCTAAAAGCTTGTACATTGAAGTAAGTGCAGGATTTCTGGTTTCTATCTGTGAATAAACCTTTTCCTGACCATCTCTTTTCGAGCGTTTCATCCCAGTCCCAATTCAGTTCAGCAAGCAAAGCCTTTCAGAGTTCCAGAGTTTTCACAGGTTTCTGTGTTTTACTCTGCCTGCCAGCATTTTACTCCTTCTATTGAGGGCACAAAGTATGTTGAAAGATGGCATTTCTAGTCTGCAGGGAGTTTGTGGTGGGCTGAGTTATCCAAGAAGAGCTTTTTGCAGAAACTTAAATAATTAGACCAACTAGAAACCATGTTCCCATGCTGAGGACTGTTACCTAGGGGGTTTTGTTGGTTTTTTTTCCAATGGACCCTTAAAGAGCTGTGTTTCCACTTTGCAGGTGCGGTGTTTAAGAGACCATGGGGAATTTGAGGTCGATGATGGCACCACCATCCTGCTGAAGAAGAACAGCCAGGTACCTGTGACAGGAGTGTGGTCTGTTCTCTTCCTTCCCTGGCACTCCCATGACATCCCCCTGCTTATCCTAGCCTCGCAGCATGTCCCAGTCCCTGCACATACAGCTTCTTGCACGTGCTGTCTGCATGATCCAGAGTGCAGCTCTGCCTTATCTGGTACCATGAGGCACTGGAAATACAGCACAACAAACAGAACTGGTTGTGTGCAGCAACAAATCCAACAAACTCGAGGGTTTTTCTGTGTTTCTGTGCAGCACTTCTTACCCCGCTGGAAATGCGAGCACTTGATCAGACAAGGAGTCCTGGAGCACGTTCTGTCCTAAGTGTGCAGGACAGGAGGGACAACTCTTGTTTGGTGGCCTGCCCACAATGGAGACTGAGCTCTGGTGTGTGCAGGACTTCGGACACCTCAGTATTTCTGCAGTGGCACCCTGCCACTCCTCCTAACAGCCTCTGATGCCTTAAAACCACAGCTCTTCATGAGCAAAGGGTGCATACTGGTAATGTAGCAATCCTGGGAATCCAGGATAGTTGGGGGGGGGCATTATCCAAGCCCCACAGCTACAACCAGGGTTTGTGAGTGCATTTTTGTTGGGAGTAGTTCTTTGTTCACACTGCATGTGGGAGTAAGACACCAACTGGCTGGGCTCTAGGAGCTGGGAAAGCTCCATGGTTGCAAAATAAAGAACTGCTTCAGCCTCAGTCTCTTGGGTTTTAAGAGTTAATGTGGTGTTCACTCCGACCTCTGATCTGGCTCTCCAGCCAAACCCATCCTGACCCTACAGTGTGATGGTTATTTAAGTGTTTCAGTGGAACTGCTCCTCCAAGGTTCCCATAAGGCTGATAAGGCTGCACAAGCTTCTTCCCAGGATTAGACATGAAGCCTTGTCTTTCATCAGAGACCCCTAAGTGTTGTTTCTTGAGGTGCTGTGTGAATGATCACTGCAGTCTGGGTCATGGGCCCAGTGTGCTTGGGCTGTGCCTTTGTTCCTCTGAAGAATCTCTGGTTATCCCAGAGCACTGGTCTGGCAGGGCCTAGGGGCTATTTGGAGTAGGGCTGAGTAAGGGAGCAGAGGGTTTTAAGGATTCCAGTTAGCACAAAACCAGAACAAGGCTGAAGAGCTGCTTTCCCTGTGTGGTTCTCCTAATGGAGCTGCTTGCTGTTGCACAGGGTCTGAGAGAACACTTTCTGTGTTACAGTTTTTGGAAGCCAAAGCAAGCCTGAGCCTGGCCCAGACATAAGCCCTAGGTAAGGCTGGAGGTTTGCTTAGCCCCCATCTCAGACTGGAGCTGAAAAAGCAAATAGCTGGGGAAGAATGCAGGAACAGGATAAATGCCTGGGGCACTACAGCACTACTCTGTCCTGCTCACTGCAGAGGCAACAATCTGGTTGGTTTTGGATCCCATGCTCAGGCTTTAGGAGGAGCTGTTGGGAATAAATGTTCAGCAGCAGTTGGGCAAGGTTACTGAAGTACAGAGCAGACTGGGGATGGCAGGAGGTGCTGTAACATTACAAACATTTTAATGCCACAACTCAGCTTTCCTGCTCGGAGCAAGCCAAGCACAGGGACCTGCAAGCCCTTCTGCCCTGGCTTTTGAGATGTGTGTCTCCTTCTGCAGAGAGGAGCACTTGAATCACCACCAAGCACTGTGCCAGAGAAAATTCTGTGAGATGGCTGCCCTGAGACAGATTTGACCTAACAGCACACTGCCACTGAGAAAGGCACCAAAGCTGCTGTTTTCAGTTGGAAAATTCAGCTATCCACAGGACCAGTTTCCTTAAAGGACTTTGGGCTCCCCATTTGCTATTTTCTGCACAGGAAAATCCTGGCAAGACCAGAGAGGACAAGGCTGATTTCCCAACCCAGCCATAACTTCCCATTCTGCACCTGACCAACTCCAGCCAGGACCAGGGGCTGCCACTACACATCCCATCACCCACTCAGAGATACTGGTGTGATTTTTCCAATAAGCTGCTTCAGAGCTGATGCTTGCTCCTCTAACAGCTGGTTCTTCTCCTCCATGCTCTTCTGCTTCAGCTCAGCAGCCTGCAGGGCCATTGCAAACCTCCTGTTCTCTCCACGGAGCTCTTCAGTCAACAGTTTGTTCCTGGAGAGTTGGGCCTACAGCAGGGACAGGAGGCTTCAGGATCAGCATCCCATGCAGGGGTTCCAGACAGGCAGGGGCACACAGCACCAGCCCTTCTTGCACTCACCTGGGCATCTCTGAGCTGAGCTGCCCTCTCTGCCAGCACAGCTTCAGCATTCCTCAGGCTGTGTTCCAGCCCCTCTGCCTGCTCCAGAGCTGCTTGCAGCAGATGCTCATGTTCCTCCTGCAGTGGGCAAGAAAGCCTATCTGTGGCTTGTCCCGACACTCTCTTGGCCTCTGGCAACCCTGCACTGTACATTTCCCCAGGGAAATGGACCTTCACACTCCCTGAAGCAGAGCAGGGGAGGATCATCAGAGCTGCAGGACACAAAGAGCAGTGGGACAGATGTCTAGAGCAGTACAACCCTCCCTAGGTCTGCACCCAACCAGTCTTAAGACAAGGCACAGATTTTCCAGCAATGTTTTCTATAAAAATAAGCCATTGGCCTCCCCTCTCCCAGCCGTGTCCAGGAAAGCTCAGGGAGAGACATAGTCTCCTTGGATGCAGTCCTTGTGCCTGCTCATTGTAATTCCTTAGGTTATAATTTGCTCTATCTTTGCCCAGAAGACAAACTCACAAAAACCCAACACCTGGTTGCTCAGTGCCCTAGAGATAAACCCACCTGTTTTGAGTGCAGGGCAGTGACTGGGTTCATGATAAATTAAAGTTCAATTTGAAGGGAAGTGCATTTTCCATGTGGGTTCTTTATGCATAGCATCTTCCACCCAAACCTCTGGTGGCTTCAAGCACAGCTGCTTTCCAGGCTGCCAGGCCAGGAGTGTTCCCTTCACAGTACCCTTGACTGAGCTCCTGCAATTCCCTGCTTACCTGGGTCCTGACCAGCTGCCTGCATGTTTGCTCAGCCTGCTGCTGGAGGCTTTCCTGGAGCTGCTGAGTCTTGCACTGTTCCTCTCTCAAGGTGTTCTGCAGCTGCTCAAACTGCTTCTTTGGCACCATGTTGTTTATCTGGGCCTTGGCCTGCTGCAACTGCAGAGCGTGCTGGGTCTGGGCCAGGCTCAGGCTTGCTTTGGCTTCCAAAAGCTGTAACACAGAAAGGTTGACAGCTGGTTACAGCTTTGAGCCAACAACAGGACAGGCCCAGGCTGTGTTTTGGGGGAGAGGAGAGGTTAGATAGTACCCTCAGCCCTCACCTCAGCTCTCACCCCAGCATGGGCACAGCAGAGCTGCAGGACCATGGGAGTGGTGCTCACTGGGCAGCCTGCAAGGCAAGGGATTGAGAGCACTGAGAGCTGCAGGAGGAGAAACAGAGACCCTTTGCTGAGAGATGCTCCCCTTGCTGAGTAGCGAGGAGCAGGAGTTGCTGGAGGGATCCTCTGGGAGGGAATCCCAGGACCAAGGGCCACAAGGGCAAAAGATGGGGCTGCTCACCTGGGTTCTTGGATACATCCCAGGCTAGCTGTGACATGTCCTCTGCTTCCTGTCACCAGCCAAGGGCAAACCTGGTACTGGGAAGCAGGTCTGGTCCAGCTTTGCACTAGGGATGGCTGGCATGGGTAGGCTGTACTTTATAAAGCCAGTCCCCGGGGTAGAATGCAGGAGATAGATATTAACAGACTGGAAGGTTTCTCACATCGGCTTTCCTCTCTCTGTCCTGGTGATCCTAGTTACTCTGCTCTGACCACCTCATTTCCCTTCCCTCAGACAAGCCCTGTCTGGCTGCTGTCATCCCTGCCTGACCCTTATCCGATTCTACCACTCCACCAGCTCCTCTGTCAGCTGAGCCATGGGGATCCACAGCTCCTGGCACCCCTGTGTGAGCCACCTCCCCTCATCCTCCATCCCCTCTGCCCAGCCAGCCTGCACAGGACAAGGACAGAGGGGATACTCCAGGGGCAGCTGCAAGCTGTCTCCAGCTGCACCTGAACTGGCTTCAGCCATATCTGAGCAAGAGGCAGAATCCTTTGTCCCCCACAAAGAGGAAGAGGACAACTTATTTCTGACTGGGAAGGGTGTCCAACACAGCCCCAAGCAGGGCAATACCAACATCACAGAGACCCCTCAGCAGTGTGCCACCAAATTAAGGACACTCACCTTTTCCTGCGAGGCCTGGAGCTGCTGTTGGAGCAGCTCCATCTCCATCCAACATGCTTCATGCCTCTGGTGGTGCTCCAGCCTTGCAGCAATCTCTGCTCCTTGTAGCCACTCAGGCTCCAGAAGCCTCTGGCTCTGCAGCTGGGCAGTGCCAGGGCCATCACTGTGACCAGCCTTGTGCTCAGAGGGTTCACAGCCCAGCTGATGCATCTTGACATCCGGGTGAAAGAGCTCCTCCTTGCCCTTCTCACTCTGGAAAAGGTTGAGAAAAAAAACCAACAAATCATGCACAAGAGGCTTGGGGTGGGAACAGAGGCAACAAAGTCTGACTGAGCATGTGGGTTTGATTCTAGGAGTGAGAAAAACCTCTGGGAGAAAGAGTAAAAGTAGTGAAAGTCATTAAAGACTTCCCCTTCTATAAGACCTTCAGTGGCTTTTGTCACACAGATTTTCACTGCTTTACAAGTTGTAAGATGAAACTGGTTCTTCAAAGTAAGACTGGGTTTGAATGTTTGAAACAAACATTTTTGCTCTCCTCTATGAGCATGTGCAGTTTTTGTCCTTCTAAATCCTTCAGCCAAGAGCCTGTCAGCTGGGGTTGATGGCTTCTTAGCAATGCTGTTAACTCTGCTATTTCAGCCAGCTCCTCCACCTTGTCTCCACCCAACCCACTCCCATGTTTCCTGCTGGGAAGAGGGGTATGATCAGCCTCAGGCCAGAGAGCAGCAAAGCACAGTCCCCCAGAGGAGAGCCCTGGTTTGGGTAGTCCCACATCAGATTTTGGCCTGCAACAGGAAGCAAAGCCAAACCAGAACAGATATGGCTCTGAATTGATTCAGGAGTGAGAAGTCTCTGCTCCAACAGGTGACTCAGCTCCGCCCAGGGCAGACAGCCTGGGGACATCCAAAGTCCTGCAATGCTGTCCATTTTTAGAGACCTAAAAATCAAGGGATGAAGAACAGTGGGAGGGACAGCTTAGCAGACTCTTGGGATCATCTTCACCAGAAACCTGTCTCTCCCCAGATTTATGGCTCAGTGGGTGACCCCAGTACCTATCTAAAGCTTCCTAAGGATGAAATCAATCCCTTGTTAACTCTTAAGCAAGCTGTTCTCCAGCAGCCACCACAGGTCTCCCGTGCAGGGAGAGACAGCAGAGTAAGAAAACCATGTACAAGCCCCATTTACTCTGGAATTCTGCGCTGGCTCCCTGATCTTGTCCAATTTGGTTTCCAATGACAGCAAGGACTAAAGAAAACTGAGTAAAAACCTACCCATAACTCAGGCAAAACATATGGGGACAATCAGAGACAATAGTAGAGAAGGAGCAGGTCTTCAAGGGAAAGGAGATAAAGGGAAATAAGGACAAAGAGGATCAGACTGAATTTATGTGGCTTCCAGCTGGCTAAAATTATTTTGCAGTCCTGTGGATACAAAGTGATTTGACTCATCAAGATACACCAATTACAGGATAACCAGGTGGTGAGCCCAATCCCTCAACTGCAATAAAGCCACATCTGGAGAAATCAGCTTGTTTGTGAGGCCTCTGTGATTTTACAGCGCTGGACACAACAGCTGTGCCCCCAAATCCAAGGTGGCCTCATTATCCTTCCACTTCTATTGGTACTCCCAGTCTCCCAGGAGGCCATGAATATTGCCACTTGTGGGAATGAAGCTTAGTCCTGTGTTAGACAGTCCTATCCAATAACTGCTGCTGAACACCAGAGCCATACAGGACCCAAATTCCTCAAGGGAAAGTGCAGGATAACAGACCGTCCATCCTGGCAGGGAGGACAGCATTGCAGTTTGTGGCAGTACCTCTGGCACACAGAGGAGCTGTGTGAGGAAGTTCTTCCTCTCTCCTTGAAGCACGAGGACCAGTCCATGGGCTGTGTGGTGTTTGCTCACCTCAGAGCAGCTGCTTTCCAAGTTTTACATCGGAATTCACACGCTGTGCTTCCTGTGGCATCTCCAACCCCATGTATGAGGCACATGACATGAGTGTGCAGACAGCCACAGCCACAGGAGCACATCCCAGCTCCCTGACCACACTCCCACGGTCAGTAAAAGACAGAACATAGCTTTTGCATTTGCCTACATGTGCTCAGTAATATTTATTAATTGGAAGTATCCTAGTTCACAGTCCACTTCACCTTACTATTGTAATAGTAACAAGGCAGAACAAAGCTGCTGTTGGAACATCAAGAGAGAACACAGCTGCTGTTAAAAGTGTTCTTCACCATCATGGTGTTAAGCAGCCTTGTGTCTCATAAGGCATCTGCTTTTTCTTTGCAGCAGCAGCAGCAGCATGTTAGTTCTGCAAACTGCCTTTGCACTCAAACCTGACACTCACTTGAGCTCTGGGTTCATTTTCCAACTACTGCATGACATCTTTGAGCTGCATCAGCTCCAATTTCAAGCTGTTCCTCTTCAGCTCTGTTTTGACAGCCTGAATGTCAGGTTTCCTCCTATGCTGTTACACCACACTGTCTCCCAGAGCTTTTTTCCTCCTCTTCTTGCCCTGCAGGTCAGGTCTATGTCCTGATGTCTGCTGTTTGAAGGCATTTACCTTTGCTCTCGCTGCCTCCTTCCCAAGCACATCCCCTCATTTATCAAGATTCCATTTCTCCTTGACAAATGCTTTCCACTTTGGCTCCAGCTTCTAGACTGAACAGGCCATTTTTTACAACAAACATCTGCACTGTCTGCACTGGCGTGTCCACCACACAATTGTTCATTTCTTCTCTGTTCCTTCAGCGTTGAAGTTGCAACACAAGATTTTGGTCTACCTGCTCATCTGAGTCTTAGGGGATCAGCTCCTTTTCCCCCAGAGGACAGCTCTCCAGACACTTCGTCCCTTCCAACACCAGAGCCCTCAGCTTCACTGTCTCTGCATTACTCCCATTTCATCCTGGTACCTTAATCTTTTTATACTCAACAGCCAGCATTTCACACATTCTTGGCTTGTTCATCGTTAACCTTTTCTTACAACTTGAGCCGCCTCTGCTTCCACAGAGACTTGGTCTTTTTCCTTACGTTTCCACTGCTGCCTCTCATGGGTGCCCTGCCCTTGAAGGCCTCACCTTGGAGCCTTTATCACTGGGAAATCACCTCCTCTCACACCAATGCTGCTGCAATAAAGCCTTACAGCTGTCCTCGTGCTGGCATTCACTCCATGACAGCTCTTGGTTATTCTCAACCTCTGTATCTTTCCTAAAGATAAAAACCATTTTCCTGACCTGGGTTTGATATCACAGCTTGAAAACCTCAGCCAGCCTCTGAATGTACATTTGCTGGAGATGCAATACAAAGGGGTTTTTATGTTGCCAAGTCAAGGCAATTTGTTGAACTTCACAGAAAGTTCCCACACATTTTGCACTCCTCAAAGACTCACACCCATCACATCTTTTCCAGCAACTCTGAAAGCTCCCCACTGCAGTCAGTCCATCTGCCATTCACCAGAGATAAAATAGCTTAAATATCTTGTATTCCTGTTATTTGGGTTTGTTTCCCTGCTCTACCACAGACTTCAGCCAAGTCACCTCCTTTCTCCCTCACCTAACCCATATCTCAGGGATATGGGGATATCCCTAAAACAGGGATAATGACCTAGCAAAATCCTCTGCTTGAGTATTGCCAAGGGGAACCCTGCTCCTAAAGGGAGACACAGCAGGGAAGAGGCAGAAGGAAGGGAAGATATTCAGTGACAATCTCATTCTTTCACAAGCCAGTCTCTTTTACCTATATGGAGAAATTTAAGACATTTTTTATTGCTTTTAGGACAGCAAGTTGTGATCATCTAGCAAGGAAAGGGAGGTTTGCTGGAGGACCAAGAGAGAGGTAATAAGAAAACACTAATGAAAGCTCTCCTATATCTCTCACTATTTTAAGATACAGTCTTTGCTGGGCACTGCCTCTAACACAACCTTGTAGAACATGCAGGGAAACTTAGAGTCTTGAAATAAAAGCACTCATGTAAGGGCAGTTTAGATGTCTCGCTTCAAACAACTGCAGTTTGAATACTGCCCAGCTTTTCTTCCAAATTAAAACAGATCTCCAGCCCTGTGAAAAACCAGCCCAGCCTACTCTGGTATGTGTAGGAGATGCACCCCTGATCTCCTGCTTAGCTCCAGAAAGAGAATGGTGCCAGACCTCAGGCTCAGTCTGTCCCCGTACTGCATCTTTATCTCTTCTCTGTCCTGTCCAGATGCTGCCCTGGATGGCAAATGTCTTCAGTGTGCTGCTGTCCCACCCTGGCCTGCTCCATCTCAATCCTCTCCTCCAGCTCCAGGCTCCATTCACATTTTTGTTCTTTCAGGCTACAAATTACAACCCAGTACTTTGCAACTGTTTCTTCCAGATCTCTTTTCTGGTCTTCCATCTTGCGCATCTCAGCCTTGAAGTTTTCCTCACTGTCCTTCCTCTCCCTCTCAAAGTTTTTCCACATTAATTCTGTTTCTCCCTTGTAATAGGATTGGGATATTAGCACCACGCTCCTGAGAGCTTTCCCGTCCTCCAGGAGCTCCAATTCAGATTGATCCAGTGGTCCCACTCAACAGGCGACTGACTCTCTTCAGGCAGTTCTGGTCCCTGCTGAACTTAGGGCAATAATCAGTCTCATGCAGCAATCTCTAACAAGCAGAAACCAGTGGGTCCCATTTCTGGCCAGCAATCACCACAGTTCTCCCCATTTTCCTTGTTTGCAAGGAACCCCAGAGAGGAGAAGGGAGAGGCCAGGGCATCATCTGCCACTGCTTCTCATATCCTTCCTCCACTGCAGAGTGGTTCCTTGTCAGGACGTGGTGGTGAGAAGCTGCTGTTCCCCACAGCTTCCCTGTGAACACCAGAAATTCCAGGATTTGATGTGCACAAAGGCAGGACTAGAAAGCAGGCAGAAGATCTGTAGGCAGCTTTGTGCTCCTTGAACTGTTCCTGTGTCACCTGCATGGCAGTTTAGGATTTTCTCTTGCAGTGCTGCAACAGGAACCCAGCAAGCACCACTGACCTCTCAGTTCAGCAGCAGAAGGAGTAAATGTGGAAACTGAGTCCTCTCCCATGAGCATTCACAGATGTCTAAAGAGGGGACTGGGTTCACACTGTCACCTTACAGCAAGCAGGTTACAAGTGTGCTGCAAGCCAAGGGTGACAGGGCTCTGATACAGCCCATGCCATCAGGAGACACCTGGCTGCTTCTCCTCTTGGTCCTGTCCCTGATTTTACAACCCTGAGTGATCTCTGGTTCCCCACAAGACCCACACAAACATTTCACAAGGTGACAGTGATTTCCACAAAGCCTTTGCCAGACAGTGAGGGCTTCAAACCCTCCTACCGGCTAAGACGGGCTGCAGAGCACATGAAATAACCCCACATGAGTGATGAGGCACCACCCTGCTCCCCAGCCTGAACTCTCTCTCCAGCAACCCTACTGGAGCAGATGTCTCCCCCGTCACGCTGTAGCAGTTGTGCTTTCCAAGCAGTCAGGACATCTCCTCCCACCCCACTCACCTTGGTTTCCAGCTGCACCTTCAGGTCCTGCAGCTGTTCTTGGAGCTGCTCCACTGGGAGTGACATCTCTGTAAACACAGAAGTAGGAACAAGAGGGCTTGGAGAGGGGCATGTTGGCAGAGAGCAGCCCTGTGAGGGTAGGCCTACAAGACAGGACTGATCAGGATGGCTGCAGCTTCATCCAGTCCATACATCCCCAAAAGATGGATATTCCCCATCTATCTGGTGACCAGCCCCAGGGTTGCATCACCCCTCTCGGCCAGAAGCTTTTATCTAATGCTCAACTTGCATTTTCCAATCCACAGTTTGGGGCTACTTCCTCTTTATTGCATTGTTTCCTCAACACCGAAAATCTGCCTGTTCACTGTAGCTGCCTAGTGCATAGGTTGCCATCACCATCTTAAGTCAGGAAAGCCTCCTTTCCCCATCTCCCTCCTCCCCACCACCCATCTTCTCCTTCTTCCCTCCCCTGGCTGCCCAGTACCAGAACTGGCAGCAGTATTTCAAGCACAACAAGCCTCCCCACACTTCATGCTAACTTGGATCCAGAGGGAATGCTGTTCTTGCTGAGAAGATGGGCACTGTGCCCTCCTGCACGTTACCTGCTGCTGGCAGCCCTCCCTCAGCCCTGCTTTCCTGCAGCTGGAGGCGAAGCCTTTGCAGCTCCCTTCGCAGCGCTCCGTTCTGGTCGTACAGCACCTGAAACAAACACCGGTCAGGACACAGGACAAAGCCCCTGCAGCATCAAGACCATGAAGGGCCTCCCCCAGCCTCAGCACAGCCTTCCCAAACAAAGGCAGACATGAGAGAATCTGGAAGAGCCAGAGAAGAAATATAACCCCAGACTTCCAAGACCACCATCACTAGACACCGTAAAGCACAAAGCAACTGCCCCTGAATGCAAAAGCACACAAAACCAGGGAGTTTTACAGACACCTCAGAGGGCTGGGCCTCCTTACACCCTCCTGACCTAAACAGCCATCGGTAGAATCCAACACATAAGTAACATCATGATCTCAGCACGAGCCCAGAGGTTTATGTTTACATCCTCAAGACTCTCCTGTGGGCATGTGGACTGGCCAACAAGCACTACTCTGTGCAGACAAGGCAACCAGCAGGATTTACAGGGAAGCAAGGCCACAGGCCTCTGGGAGGGAACATTTCCAGGTCGCAGAAGGAATAAAACAAGGTAAGAAGGTGCTGATCCCATGGGAAGCACAGCACAAGGCAGGTCCTGCTGGTCTCCTGATGCCAGAGACACCCCAAGGCCAGCACTGGAGTTTGTCCCATCTCCATCAGCAAGGAGTCCCACAGCTGAACACCCAAGTAATGAGCCACCACACCAGTGCAATGAGCCACTTCCATGTAGGTGTTTGAAGATGGGCAGCTGCTTGCTTCACTTCACATCCTCTATACTGTACTGGAAGCAACAGTGTACAAGGCATCCTGCCTTCTTCTGGACTGTTCACTTTGAGCAGACATCCAATTACATCCCATATCCTGCCACCCAGGAAACTGATGTGCTGCAAGGGACTATGAACTGGGATACTTCCAATTAACAAATATTACTGAGAAGATGCAAACCCAGTTTGTCTCATCTCCATTCTAAACAGGAAAGGGGGGCTGAGAGCATTCAACAAGGGTAAAGGATAAACCCGAGTGGGTGCCTTCAGAGGGGCAGGTGAAGCCTGAAGGTCAAACCTTTCCATCCATCAGCATTCTCATGGACAACTCTGGGGCTGCTCAATGGGAGGAAAAATTGCAGCACCAAGCATATTCAACCCTCTGGTGCCACCTGGAGCAATGCTGCCCTGGATAGTGCTTCAAAATGTTTGCCTTTACAGCTTCGAGAGGGGCTGCCTGATGCATCCACGGAATGGCTTTGCTGAAAGTCTGCATTTCAGCCCTTGCTTGCCTGATGTGACTGTCACTGTCACTGTCCCTGCTCAGTGGTGCTCCCCAGCCACACACAGCACTTGGGAACAAAGGGGCAGTGTGACAAGCACAGGACTCGAAGAACAGAGCACCCAGCAACTCACAGCATGCAAAATACACAAGTTAAAAATGGGAGAAGGG
This sequence comes from Falcunculus frontatus, assembly GCA_013398115.1. Taxonomy (NCBI): domain Eukaryota; kingdom Metazoa; phylum Chordata; class Aves; order Passeriformes; genus Falcunculus; species Falcunculus frontatus. Next base: position 126,264 of record VZRV01001674.1, on the reverse strand, counting down.
AAACAAATGTTGTGCTCATGCCCCAGAGAGCCCCAAGCTCTGGGAAGCAGCACAGCACCCTGCAGGAGATACAATACACACAGCACCAATTCTTGGACCACACACACACCAGATATCTGGACTGGCTCACCTTGACTCTCTAGCAGAGTTCAGCAGCAACAAATTTTTTAGGGTTTTTTTAAAGCGGGGGCAAGGACATGGAAGGGAAAAACAAAAAGATAGAAGACTTTAGATGTTAATATGCTTTCCAAATAAGGAGAATAGCTTTCTCCTTGTGCACAAGAAGAAATCCAGCAGAGCCCAGGGTGGTCTGTCCTTAACAACAGAGGTACATGGTTCCCTAACAAAACAGTCCATGGCTACAAGCAGGAAGGTATTTATGATCCACCCCTACTCTCCCCCGCCAAAATCCCAGCAAGGCAAACAACCCACGGAGGGCTTCAGGAGTGAGGAGACAGGAGCAAGGTAAGAGGGATCCCTCTGCCCTGTGATCAGGTCTGCCTCCTTCCACTCTCCCAGGCCCAAGTGCCCAAGAGATGTGCTGCAGAGAGCAGCACTGTCACACCAGCAGTGCTGCCCACGCGTACCTGGCACTGCCGCTCGTACTCCAGGACAATCTCGGCAAAGCGCTCGCTCTGCTTCAGGAACTCTGGGCTGTGGGGCTCCCCCTGCTCCAGCTGCACAAGCACAAGGAAACACTTGTTATCAAGAGAATCATCACCTCTCCAACTGGAGAGTCAAAAGCTCTACTAAATCACTGGGGTTGTGGTGCTACACCCAGAGATTCAAGAGGAAGCTCCCTATGGGACCCATCGCCTGTGGGATGGGTCAGAAAGAGGAGGAAAAACATTTTTCTCCTCATTTGAGACACCAAACTACAGACAGGTTTTCCTGGCTAACAAGATCACAGACTCATTTCCTTCCCCAGATTCATTTTAGGAATGGAAGATACTAAAACAAACCCTCTACTTCAATACTAGTGAAAAATAAAACTTTCCTGGAAACCAAACTCTATAAAGTTTTCACTTGAAGACTGCAGATTTGTAGAATTCTCTACAACTGGAAACTTTCCTCACCCCCTTTTTTTTTTCCCAGCTTCCAGGTTGTCATTACTGTACAGGAGAGCTCACAGAGGGGGAGACCACAGCTACTGACCCAAAATATGCAAGACCATTTTTTTTATGAATTCTTGAAAAGTTCCTATTTAATTGCAACAGAGAAAGGTTACCTTATCCTTCACAATGTGGTTGAGTTCTTTTTGCAGCTCCAACACCATTTCCTCAGAGGCTGACAGTTTCTCAGCCATCTCTGTGACCTTGTTTTGCAGCTGTGTGTTCTCCTGCAGATAAAATGGAGATTTCCCTGATGCAGTGGGTCCTGACATGGCAGGATGGGTTTATCAGTCACAGTCCTTCAGCAGCGAGCTGTAAAACAACTGGCACATCAGCATGCCAAACACAGCACAGCTCCCAGGAGACCATGGACATGGCCTGGTTTTGGCCAGGACAGGGTTGATTTTTGCAGTAACCAGGAGGGGATGTGGCTAAGGCCCAGATGTTATTCTGTACCACCTCAGTTATTGCTGGGAACAGGGGGAAGGGACTCTCTGTCACTTCCAAGGAGAAGGACGCTCTTCCCAGAGAAAATGTGGCTGCTCTGCAATGAGCATTTTGCATGGAAATCACCCTCTCTTTTGTATACTTTTGTTATTAATATTGTTGCTGTCACTGGTTATTTCTTATCTCCTTGCTGTTTACAGTAAATTGTTCTTATCTCAACGCGTGATCTTTGCCTTTTGTGCCTCCAATTCCCCTCTCCAGCCACTGAAAAGCAGGGAGAGGGAGTGAGGAAGCAGCAGTGTGGTTTGGTGAGTCTTGGTAGGAGAACTAAATTGGGGAGCACCATTCCTAAACCACGACAGGACAGCACACTGCTGATACCACACGGGCTGGCATTAGCCTCATCTCTCCAAAGGACAGGAGTGGGAGTGGGTTTTGCAGAATAACAGCCCCACAGGATCATCTCTACCTCTGCTCCCCAAAATTGTGGTTTCCCTCACAGCTAAAAAAGGCAGCAAGTCCTGAGCTATCTCCATCTGTATTTCTACACTGAACAGAACTGAGGTAATCCCAGACACCATCATCCCTGCTTTTGGCAGGGTCCCTGGCACAATTTTAGCTTTGGTCATTGTGTTTTCAGGTGTTACCAAGGGCCAAACCACTCCCAACAGACAACACAGCAGTTTAGGAATGTCATGGCAAGATAACAAGCTCTGTATTTAGTACAATTGTGGATGTGGCTGATGATTTCTTACGCATAAAATTCCTGTCCTTCCCAAGAAGAGCAACGTGAACCATCTATATTTGTCACCACCTCTGCTTTGCCACCTCTGAAGGAGCAAAGATGTTTCATCCAAGGCAGTTTTACTTACCTTCATCACATGGTTCAGTCTCCCTTGCAGGTTGGCCTCTTTGCCCTGGAGGAGACGTGTATCAGCTTCCAGCTTTGCCTGGTGACTCACTGCTTGCTGCAAAAGCAGCTCTTTTGCCTCTATTTCTGCCTGAAAATTCCTGGAGGAAAAAAGCAACACGGTTGGGAAAGACAGAGCATGTTCCTGGATGGCCACAAGGTACAGACATCCCCTCTCACCATGCACAAAGCAGGAGATGAGAGCTTGGTTGGAAGGATGCTGAGACCATAGAGGGTGGAGAGGGGCCTTCAAGGACTTTCCTGCCACTGATACACGGGCAAAACAAGTGGGAGTTTCAAAAGGGACACTGGGATATGTAAGTGCATTTTCTCCACTCCAGCAAAAGAACCCCTCCTACCTGAGCTTGCTCTGGGTGTGCTCGAGAGCGATGTACTGCTCATCCAGCTCCCTGCCCAGCTGCAGGCAGTGTCTCTCTGCCTTCTCCAAGCTGAGCCTCGCCTTGTCCCTCTCCCGGGCGATCTGCCTCACCTGGCTCCTGCAGACACAGCGAGCAGGGCATTGAGAGAGCCCTCATGCAGCCCACAGAGGGGCCTTGCTCACAGGGAGCAGTGCCCTTACCAGAGGCACTGCAGTTTGTATCCATAGGAGGTGCCAGCTGCATGCTGAAGGCCACTCCTGGGGACCATGAGTGTGTTGTCCAAAGCTGCAGGCAGCCCTGCCAGGCCCAGCTGCTCCTCCGTGCTGCTGCTCTGCCTCTGCAAGAACAGCACAGACTGAGATCACTTCCTCCCTGTCCTAACAGTTCCAACAGGATTTCTGTAGTTGCACTACCTGAGCACCCTCCAGTCTTTCAGGGATGCTCTCCCATCCCACAGATAAGCCTAAATCACATCCACCTCAGACCTCCCCCAGCCTTGGGGTGACCAAACCCATCCTGAACCTGGCTGCAAGTGCTTCTCCCACCCCAGGCAGTTGCTCACTTCACCCACCACCACTGATCCAGGCAGAACCAGGGACCTTGAGGATCTCCTCTAAGTTCTTCCAGGGCTGAGGTGGCAATGAGAAGTTGAGGCTTGGTAAATCCAGTGCCTTTGCTGATGCTGGAGAAGTGATGTGGGCCCAGGTAGCTTGGTCAGAAGGACAGGCTGCTTCCCTGAGCGTTGCCCTCTGATGCTGAGGAAAAAAAACCAGCAGGAATAAGTCAGTGGGGCCAAATTGGCAGAAGAAAACTGATGGTTTTCAATACCAAAAGGAAACTTCAGAGACCAAATCAATACTAAAGAACATTTTAGAAACAACCCTAACCCGCCAGGAGGGAGATGTCCTGAGCTGCCCTCACAGCAGCTACAAGGAGCAGGTTTGCAGGCACAGACCATTCAGTTTGGTCTCCCTGCTAACCCATCAACACCCAGTACCCACAGAAAGACCAGCACTGGAAGTTATATAGCCTACATGGTCTTGTGAAAACTGTCAGATGGGAACTGCCACCCAATATTTTATTTGACCAAAGAACAGAACCCAGAAAGCTGCAACAGAACTCATAACATCTCCAAAAGCACCAATTTTGTACCAGGTTTGGAAGAAGCCTGTCTTCGGAGAGCTGTTACCTCAAAGTCTTAAGCCAAAAGAACCTGAAACGATTCTTTTTTCTTTTTTTTTTTTTTTGCTCAAGATCCTGGATTGAGCTGTCCTGGCTGTCAGGGTAATCAGAGATTCACTTCCACCTTAGCACATTAGCATGGTGTTACTTCAAAAGCATTTGCAAATGCCTTGCCAGTCCTTGGAATTGAAAGCACTAAGGAAAAAGAAGCATTTTACATCAAACAAAGAAAATGTGGATGCAGCTTGTTCATGCACTAAAAAGAGGACAATCTGTGTCACATGTGAGTTGCAGACACATCAACACCCTAAGTTTAATATTAGAATTGGGGTGATATTTTCCCTCTGCTAGGACGTGCATCCCTCTCCCTTCCATAAACAGACGAGGCTCAACAGCCCTCTGTTGTTCTGTATCAGCATCTCACACCACCTGAGCAGGGGTTCCTCCTACTCAGGCAGTTCCCAAGGGAACCTTTCAGTCGCCATGCAGTGGCTGCAGTACAGACCATACCTAAAAACTAACTGACAAGTGAAGAACTCCCCCTAGGTCACCACCCTCAGATGCCTGACTGATGTCTATGCAATCACCCACTTGTGAAAAGAAGTATCTTGGCCTGAATTGTTCTCCATAAAACCTGTTCTTTAGCCTCCTTTATATACATATATATACACACATATATACTTTTTTTTTTTTTTGGTGGTGGGGGCACAGGGAAATGGATGGAGAAAGCTTTCTAAGTGTGTGATGTCTGGACTCGTGTCTGGATTCCCTACAGGATCGTTTTAAACCATCAAACACAAATGAACTGCCCTGTGTAGGGGACTGGCAACGACTTATTTTTCCTTACCCCAGGTTAACGGAAACCACCTCACGGAGCTGCAGATCAAGGCCATCGACCAGGATGCTTTCTACAGACCTCATCCCATGGAGTGCTGACTCTAGGCTGCTTAAGAGACACTGACATACCGTGGAAAATGGGGTTATGCATCCGCAGGGATGCAGACACTGCAGCTCAGCTCGGCTCGGCTCGGCTCGGCTCGGCTCGGCTCGGCTCGGCTCGGCGCGGCCCCGTTCGGCCCCGTTCGGCCCCGTTCGGCCCCGCTCGGCCCCGTTCGGCCCCGTTCGGCTCGGCCCCGCCTCCCCCGGCCCTGACGGCCCGCGCGTGCGCAGTCCGCGCCCACCGCCCCGTCCGGCCCCCTGGAGGCATTTCCTGGGGCGAATTGGGAAGAGCAGCGCCAGGATCAGCTTCCTCTGATCCTGCCTCTTTACTCAGCCGCGGCCGGGTTGTTTCTGGAGTGCTGTGTCCAGTATTGGGCTCCACAGGGCAGGAAAGACTGGAGAGGGTCCAGCGGAGGGCGACAAAGATGATTATGGGACTGGCCCGTCTCTCATGAGGAAAGGTTGAGGGGCCTGGGCCTGTTTAGTCTGGAGAGGAGAAGACTGAAGGGATCTCATCGGTACATACAAATGTCTCAAAGGCAGGTGCCCAGGGGATGGCGCCAGGCTCTTTTCAGTGGCGCCCAGCGACACGACGAGGAGCAATTGCCATAAACTAAAACACAAGACGATTCCACCTCAGCATGAGGAGCAACTTCTTTGCACTGAGCGTGCCAGGGCAGTGGAAGAGGCTGCCCAGGGAGGCCATGGAGTGTCCGTCTGTGGTTTCACTCCAGCCTGTCAGGAAAATTAATCCACCAACACCAGAGGTTTATGTCCAAAAAGGAGACAGAGGAGTCCCTTTACTTTATTCGAATAAAGGGAGAGGCCATGGGGCATTCCCCTGGGGTCTCTCGGATTTTTGGAGGTCGCAGCCTCCTTTTTATCCTATTTTCCCTCTTTCCCGGACCGCATTTCCCTCTCTCTTTCCCCATTGGCTGAGGTACTCAAGAGGTACAGACTTCCCGGAATGCCTAAAAATTCTCTTCT
>VZRV01001674.1:73766-120131 GCA_013398115.1 Falcunculus frontatus | reverse complement strand
CCATGGCGGGGTCCGCGGGGTCCGCGGGCAGCTCGGCGCGGAAGCGCCTCATGAAGGAGGAGGACATGACCAAGGTGGAGTTCGAGACGAGCGAGGAGGTGGACGTGACGCCCACCTTCGACACCATGGGCCTGCGGGAGGACCTGCTGCGCGGCATCTACGCCTACGGTGGGCGGCGAGGACGGAGGGGGAAGGGACAAGGGGCAAGGGACGCGGGGCCGGGGGGGACCCGCTGAGGGAAAGGAGGGGTTCGTGGCCCGTGGCAGGGCCCGGATGTGGGCGTCGCGCCTGCGCCGTGCGGCCGCCGCCGGCCGGTGGCGGGGCCTGCCCTGACCGTGTCCCATCGCCCCCGCAGGGTTCGAGAAGCCGTCGGCCATCCAGCAGCGAGCCATCAAGCAGATCATCAAGGGCAGGGACGTGATTGCCCAGTGAGTGCGGCCGGGGGCGGGGTGGGGGATGTCGGTCACGTTCCCTGCCTTGAGGCTGGAAGCGGGATTGGCCACCCGTGGTCCTGGGCTGGTGCCTGGCAGGGTGTGGGGAATGACCTGAAATTGGTGGGACACAGGGACGGGTTGGCCAGAGCAGCTGTGGATGCCCCATCCCTGGAAGTGCTCAAAGCCAGGCTGGATGGGGCTCTGGGCAGCCTGGTCTAGTGGAAGGTGTCCCTTTCCATGGCAGGGTGGTGGAGCTGGATGTTGTTTAAGTTCCCTTCCCATCCAAACTGTTATGTAGCTTTATGATGCGACAAGCAAAACAGTGAAATTGCCTCATTTGCTGTAATCCTAACAGTTGTTAATGCCAAAGTTTGTTAGGTTTAGTCACTGTAAAAAATACATTATGTCTTAAAGACAAGGAAGGATATGCATCCCACTGAAAAAATCCTTTCTTGGTCACTGGTGGGAATTACTAGCCTTGCAAATTGCATTGGCTTATCTGTCATTTACTTGAACATGACAGATGGCAGAAAGTTAAAGTGCTGGTCTGATAAGGAGTGAACATGCCAGAGCTGGGGGCCCTGCAATGGAGTGCTCTGTCCCTGATACTGACAGCAGATCACACCCTCATCATAACAAGCCTTTGTTGGCACTGTTGAATTCTTTGCAGTGGAGGGATGGGAGAGGGCAGAGAAGTGGAATGTGTTGAAGTTGCCTGTACTGTTTGTCCAGACATCCAGAGTATTCACCAAACATCTCTTTCTTAGGTCACAGTCGGGAACAGGGAAGACAGCAACATTCTCCATCTCTGTTCTACAATGCCTGGATATACAGGTAATTTCATAGAAGCACATGCTAAAAATAATTCTTAGTAAGTCACTGGCCCTCATCATAAAAATGTATTCTTTAAGAGTGAATAAATGAAGCTTTACATTGAAATCTTCTAATTATGGGCAGTGAACCTCAGACAAAATTCTGACTGAAAACTTCACCAGACTCTGTAACAATTTAACTGTTAAAGCCAGTCTGGCAAAATAAGTTCAGATCAAGTCTTGTAATCATAAAGTTGGCTTTAACAGCTGATCTCTTTCACCTGTTAGGGCTAAGTTAATCTCTCAGCAAGCAGAAGTGTCTTCAGACAGTCCTAACAGCATCATCAGCCTGTCTGAACAACTGCCACACATTGCACAAAACCTAGATTATTGACTGACAACTGTTTGCTTCTGTTCTGCTCAGGGGCATTGTGTCCATCCAATAGTTGTGGGGTATAACTTGGATGTGTAGATGCTATTGAATAAAAGGATGGTTTTCCATGGGCTTTGTTACTCATCTGTCACTGTCTGGGGACATAAAAATAAAGGTTGCAAGTGGAAAGGACAGCTTTTGCTTCGTTTTTGTAAAGTGCTCGTAATAGTTTTAGAGGTGACACTTTGAAACATTGCGTTGGAATCCTTGTGCAATGCAAAGTGTTTATCTGAACCAAACACACTGAACTGAAGGGCTTGAAATTTGTTTCCATTCTGCAAGAAATTTACACACTTTTTTTTTTTTAAGCACAAAATTTTGTGGTAAATTCTTCAGCTGTGATGTTTCAGGGTAGTGTGAGAGCCAGGATCTGTTGTTTGCTTGGCTCTCCGGCCTGTGTTTAACTTCCATGTGATCCCATGTTTTAACCAGGTTCGCGAGACTCAGGCCTTGATCCTGGCACCAACTCGGGAGCTGGCTGTGCAGATTCAGAAGGTAGGAGCAATTCAATCCCTGTCTGGAAGGCATTGGCAAGGCCTGGGGCCAGCGCTCTGGTGTTTCTCTAGCAGAGCTCAAAGCACAGCTTCCAGTTTTTCTTTCTGATCCTGAGAGAAATAACAAAGTATCATCTGATACAGGACTGTTTGGTTCATCTGCATTATATTCATTACTTTAGCAGTCTGAGGTTTTGCACAGTCCTAACTGAGTTTTTAAGGCCAGCACTTCTAAAGCAGTTGTGATCCCCGAGGAACTGAGTTCCCAGTGTTTTTAGGCCTGCTGTTGTGGAGGTGTGAGTAACAGAGATTAAAAACATCCATCTAACTCCTTGTGCTAACAGCTCTTTAAAAAACCCACCGCGTGGCTGCACAGACCTGCATCTCTTCACAAATGCAGCCTTAGGAGAGCTGGGGTAATGAAGCCATTTCTTTGTACCCACACAGGGGCTTCTCGCCCTGGGAGACTACATGAACGTGCAGTGTCACGCCTGCATCGGGGGCACCAACGTGGGGGAGGATATCCGCAAACTGGATTATGGGCAGCATGTTGTGGCTGGCACTCCAGGCCGGGTGTTTGGTAAGGAAATCTCGACATTCATTGTAACACTGTTAATGTAACCGTAATGTGAAGTGTAACAAGGTAACAACTTAATGCTGGTGCACCTGGAAAAGACTAGAGGGAAATCAGTGGTGATGGTATTTTCATTTTCTCTGTTTGTGTTTTGCTTTTCATTGTTGAGGTTTCACTCTTTATATGGTGGCTTTGGAAAAAGGAGAAAATGTTACAGTCCCCGAATCTTCGAGGGGATAGGAGCCAGGCCTACATGAATGCCAAAATTAGGTCCGCATTTTCTTTGTCCTGGTGGTTGCTCTGTCTTTGTTAAATCAGGTGCACTTGCAGCTGGTACCTTCTTGTTTCACTGCATGGAGAGTTGAACATTTATTGTTCGTGGCAGTTACCACAGAGGTGGTGTTGGCCTTCAGGCTCACATCTTCTGAGAAACACACAGCCCTTACACAAGCTCCTGTCACTGGGATAACATGAGCTAGTCCCCACAAGTGGAGAAAAAAACAAAACCAAAATCAGCAGCTGCCGAACTGGGCTGACTCTCAAACAGGATTTGTGGATTCTGTTGACATAAAGTTCATCTGGCATTTTGTGTTTCTCACATCTGTCCCTCCTCCACCAAAATGCCCTGACAGTGATGGGAGCAGTATGGGCTCGCTTGCTTTCAGAGCATTCTCATCTCACAAAGTGAAATCTTACAGATATGATTCGTCGCAGAAGTTTAAGAACTCGTGCCATCAAAATGCTGGTTTTGGATGAAGCGGATGAAATGCTCAATAAAGGTAAAACATTTGTCTCCCTTTTACTTGCTTTCTGCTTGCTTCTTTGAGATTCCAAGGTGTCCCAGCTGTCAGGCCCACTTCTAAAAAGATAGAAGTTAGACAATTATACTTAGTTATAGGTTGTAATGGGTTAAACTACATAATATGCCTTGTCTGATGTTAGTGATTCACACATTTGTGTTCATCCCATAGTTCAGAGCCACTACTGAATTCCTGGTCAGATTGTGAAAGAGGAGGATATTTGGGAGAAGGATGTGCTAATTGTTTTGTGTGGCTTGATTTGCACTGCAGGCTTCAAGGAGCAGATTTATGATGTGTACAGATACCTGCCCCCAGCCACACAGGTGGTTCTGATCAGCGCCACTTTGCCACATGAAATCTTGGAAATGACCAACAAATTCATGACAGACCCCATCCGCATCCTGGTGAAACGGTGAGTGAGTTCCCTTGGAGAGAACAGGAACTCTTGAGTTGTTCCACCCTGTGCAGTTCACAGTATTAACTGGTTTAAATGTACAGAGAGTCTCTCGTGTTCCTTCTCACCATTCCTGAGCGTTTGCAGATGTGCCCATGTCCTGTTTTCCAGTAGGGGCTGATTTATCTCCCTGACTTGTCCAGTTCTGTGTGCTGCTGCTCAGCCTGGCTGCCCCCTCACCCTCCCCAGGGATAGCAGTCTCTCCTTGTGGAAATCCATCTTTCACACTTACCCAATTCCTGGGCTCCCCCAGAGGATTTTCTTAGGCTTCCTATTACAATTTCCTATTACATAGCAGGCCAAAAAACCCTTTAGCTGACTGATCCTGGATGTTCTTGGAGGCATAGCTTACATCTGGTAGTGTCACAGGTCCTTGTGCACTGGAACTCATGAGGAGTCTCCCTCTTGCCTGAGCTCTCACATTGCCCCATTTAGTACATTCAAGCTTCTTGAGACTCTCTTCAGTCTCTCTTGCCAAGAAGGTGGAACATAACAACAAGAACAGAAATGTTCCCCTTTGGAGCTGTCTGGCTGGAGCAGAGCAGTTCCTGTCTCTGCTGAATGAGTCACATTCAAGACCCTTCTTAGAGCTGAGTTTCCCAGGAGTTTCTAGAACAACTTGGACTCTGGACCCAGCAACCCACAGCACACAGGGCAGAGGGGTGGTCTCTGGTGAAGCACACCCAGCCCTTCTGACTGCTATTCACCTGCTTGTGGTGTTCTTCCCTACAGTGATGAGTTGACCCTCGAAGGAATCAAGCAGTTTTTCGTGGCTGTGGAGAGGGAAGAGTGGAAGTTTGACACCTTGTGTGATCTCTACGACACGCTGACCATCACCCAGGCTGTCATCTTTTGTAACACCAAGAGAAAGGTACAGGGGCCGTCAGAGGGGCTTGGTACTTCCTGAGGGTGGCTCAAACAGTGCTGGGTTAGTTCAGAGGTCTGGTTGCTTCCCCATTTGGAAATAGTTCAGTAGGACTATAGGTTAAACCTTTAGGATGTGCCTAGCTTAAAACAACAGAGGCAGATCTGATATAGCTGACAGGAATTGCCTTTTTAGAGAAGTAGGTAAGAATGTGCTCAGTCTAATTGCTTATGATTCCTGGAGCAAAACCACACTTTCTGAGTAAATGCTCTTAATTCCTTTCCTTTCAGGGCTTGTGGAGCCCTGAAAGTATCATACATCTGATGTTTGTAAGGATTATTTACTTCCCTTAGTCTCAGAACGCTTGTGGAAGTCTCTCAGTCCGTACCAGCTCATCTCTGCAGTCATTCTGGAGCTCAGCTGCTGTGTTTGGCTGTCTGAGCAAAGAGCTAACCCAGGCTGTGTTCACAGGTCGACTGGCTCACAGAGAAGATGAGGGAAGCCAACTTCACAGTTTCCTCCATGCACGGGGACATGCCCCAAAAGGAGAGAGAGTCCATCATGAAAGAGTTCAGATCTGGTGCAAGGTAAGTGCCCCAAACATCGTTGCTGCCTCAGGGCAGGGAAACCCATAGTACCTCTTCTCTCAAGGCTTTGTTAGCTCAGATTAGGGAGAACTCTGATTTCCATCTCTGCCCTGTGGTGTTGAAGGGTTGGGAGATTGCCACTTACCAAGGAGGTAAGTGGCAATCCCATTCTGGGTGTAGAATTAGTGTGTTTTATTTTGCTGAAGACATTGGGAGTTGCTGCATTTAAAATACGTCAAGGAAAAAATATTTGTGCTCCGTCCTCTGTATTTTAAACATCTGGGAGCATTATTCCTTCTGAAAGATCCAAGCTGTGTTGGCGCTGTCTTGACTGAAGTTTGGTGATAGGGCATGAGACATCTTTCCATGCAGTTAAGTGTGGATGCTGCTGGTGTGCTGTGGGCAGGGAGGAGCACAGAGTAGCAGGGGATGCTTTGTGCTGGAGATTGGGAGTTCCCAGAGAAGTGCTAACTGTGCCTTTCTCTTTGCAGCCGAGTTCTGATTTCCACAGACGTTTGGGCTCGAGGCCTGGATGTGCCTCAGGTGTCACTGATCATTAACTACGACCTGCCCAACAACAGAGAACTCTACATACACAGGTAGGCTGGGCCTTCCCACAGGGCCCTGTGGCTGGGGGACTCTTCCCACGGTGGCTCTATTCCCTCCTTCCTCGTGCTTCCGCAGAATCGGCCGCTCGGGGAGGTACGGCCGGAAAGGCGTCGCCATCAACTTTGTGAAGAACGACGACATCCGCATCCTGCGGGACATCGAGCAGTACTACTCCACCCAGATCGATGAGATGCCCATGAACGGTGAGTGCTCCTCCTGCCTCCCGTGGGGAGCTGCTGTGCTGCACCTGAGAGGGAAATGCCACGTGCTTGGTTCCGGGAAGAACCCGGGAGCAGCAGTGTTGTGCTGTCCTGCTGGGCTGTGGCTCTCAGCACACTCAGTTCCTACTTTTAAATCGTTCATTTTCTCTCATTTCAGTTGCTGATCTTATCTGAAGGTCCGTGGTTAGCAGGAAGTTGTACCGTTTGGTACCCTCCATAATTCTGGTTTAGACCCACACCCTTTCATCATCTTTTTATTCATGTGTTCTTGAGTTGAGCTGCACTTGGGAACTTGTGTAAATATTGTCTGTACTCCCACCCATGTTTTTCAATAAAAAAGGAAGTTTTACCATAACCTGTGCTTAATTACTGTAACCCAGCATAGTAACAGGCACAGAGTTTTGAGATACTGCTGTACTTGGCTAGCACAATGAAAAAAACGTTGGATATCTGGGTTCATAAAATACAGGGCTTCCTGTTCTCTACCCTTTTGTTATTGTTGTGCCACACCACCTGATGTACTTTTAGTTTTCTTAACTTAACCTTTAAGGATCAGACATCTACAGGAAAAATCTGTGGCCTGGCCCGAGCCTGCTGTAGGAAAATTGAGTTACGATAGAGCCAGAAATTTCCTGCTGGTCACATCTTTCTGGAGCCAGAAATCACCACGCTTATTTCTCCAGATGAGGATTTCCCCTCCGAAGGAACTTGGGCAGGCATTTCCTGAAGTAACAGAAGGAGCGAGTACCCTGTCTTGTCACCTTCTCCACCTCTTTCTGCTGCTGTACCTCGTTACATTGTCCTGTGTGTCTCTCTCTGGCACGATGCTGTGCTTTGCCAGCTGTAGGATTTTCCATGTAGCTTTCCTACCTCGCTCTGCTTTGTCCCTTTGTGAGGCAGGAGGTGGCCAGGCGTCAGTTACCATGTTCTGCTCTGCACTTTTCCTGCTAAATTAGGCTTTTTGCATGCTCGGAGGACAGGGGAGGCAAGGCCTGAATACACTGGAGTTTGCACAGAACTGGGCCAGCTCTCAGAACTCCTTTCCTGGGCAGTAGTGGAGTAGCCCAGGGTAGAGAAAGCAGCTGTCACCTCCTTTATGCCCCTGTGCATTCTGCTGGTGAACTCCTCAGTTCCCCGTACCCACTCTGTGCACCAACCTGATGTTCTTAACAGTACACAGACAGATGAGAAATACTAAGCTGCTTGTACTAGGAATACTAATTGTAAGGGGTTGCCCAGGCCACTACAGCTTCGTGCCCCCACGTACCACCAGCAGCAAGGCTGAGCCAGCATTCCCCATGGGCACACACACACACACAACGTGCTCACACCATCCATACAGGTCAGCGTTCAGCACTGGCACAACAGCACCAACACCCTCACCCTGCCCCTCCTCCTGGTCACTGTGAAGGGCTGCTGGGGGAAATACACAGGCTCTGGATCCCTCCAGTAACTGGGCAAGGAGGCTCAGCTCATCCGGTGTCCAGCCTCTGGATCACCAGTCTGCTCCAGTAACCGGTGCCTGGACATGGCCCACAGCTGCACTGCAGTTGCACATCCCCACTGTGCCTGCCCTCTGTAGCTGGCCTTGAGACAAGTCTATCCTTAACTGGCCCTTGCAGAGCCTCTTGTGCCTCCACAGAGGGAGTCACACCTAAAAAATGGATCCCAGGTGAACCCCACACCATCCAGATCAGCCCAGACCTTGTCCCTCCAGTTGCCTCATGCAAAAATAGATATATCTAGCCCAGACTTAGAACTGCTCCCAACACCAGGCTCCCAAGCCCCTTACCCTCCTTGCTGGCTAAATCCAGCTCGCTGTTCAAGTGACACAACCTCACTACAGGCTGCTGCCACTCCAAACATGCAGCCCGTGACCCCAGCTCCCATTCCCGTCCCTGGCACTTAGACCTCCATGCACACGTGCAGACAAAATGGAACCCCCTTCTTCCAGGAAAGGGCGAGATGGGGTTAACAAGTCAACACAGCCAGACAAGGACACGCACCAGGACCCTGCTGCCACATGATAAGCCCCTTTTATCCCCTAAAACATCAATTTCCCACACCTGATTTAGTCTTCTTGATCCCTCCCTTTGCCTACCTTTGATCCCTCCCACAAGCTGGAGGGCATTTTACATTCATTCTGCAACTCCTTGGCACAGTGTTCAGGAACTCTCCCCCCACAGACCCTGAAGAAGAGTCCAGATAAAGCCTTGCAACTCCTTGTCCAGATGCTGGGAAGAGTTCTGCTTCTGCCATCGCTGCAGGGCACAGCCTCAAACCTGACTCGCATCTTCCTGGAGAACACGAGCAGCGAGGGCAGGCGTGGCCCTGCGAGCCCCCATGTGACTCATTGGATTAGTAAGAGATTAATCACCAAAGCATTTGGCTTGTTTGAATAACAGTATTTAATCTGTACAGGTTGAGATATCATAAAATGCGACATTCCTACCTCATCTTTAGCATCATTCCCCTGGAGCTGAGCCCTCACCTGCAGAGGGCAGGTAACCACCACTCCCCAGCAGTTCTTCGCGGTGCAAAAGTCACAGTGCAATTGCTTTAGTCCTAGACAGATGATTTCCCTCACTCGAGAGAGGGGAGATGTTAAAGCTCAAATGTTGATGAAAATTGTTACCATTTAGGAATGCAAAAACCCAGCTACTGCACACAGCCAGTTCCAGCTGAAACTACAGCAGTTAATTATTTAGCTGCCTTTACACTCCACACAGTTGATACTGATTTAGCCAAGAATGAAAGTAAAGCCAGTAACAAGATTTCAGAGTGATACAATTGTTGGAGGGCAGAATCTGACAAGCAACTCCACAAGTCAAAAGCGTGCTTAAGAACAGCAGGAGGTTTTCCTACACAGGGAGGGGGTATGAGCTGGACAGAGGTCACCTTCCAGAGACAAGCATGAAAGGAACATCGGCTTCAATAGAAAGCTATGAAGTACAATAGAACAAATCTGTTCATATAATTGTCAGGATAAGTATTTGACATAGTTTATGTAGTAGAATACAATACTTGAACATCTTTTAAAAATAAGCACGGATTTCATTTCATATATACACAACTGATTTTAATCATGTACTGAAAATAAATTACAGGAAATAACTTTAAAATGCAACAGAAGACAAGAGTTTCACAACAAACATTCCCATTGATTTTCCCAAGGGGGTGAGAGATTGCAGTGCTCAAGGCAGGTAAATATCACAAATATATCAAAAAACTTCAAATTGTTGATGCATTCACACATTTACATGAGCCACAAACATTCCTTTACAGGAACTGCACTTAGCTACCACAGAACCAGGTTTTGCCATAAACTACAAAACTTTGATACAAAATCGTATTTATATATTTATATTTCATATACATGCCCTATCTGTGATTTCTTAAAAAATAAAAACTAAACACACTGTACAGACAATCCTAACTCATTGCTTGGTAGCTGTAGGCAACATTTTTGGATGGAATTTCTTCCCCAGTAGAATTAATGGCAATATTATATACATGAAGGCTAAACTGCAGAAAAAGACAGCTCAGTTCCGATATGCACCTCCCTCGGGACCAGGTCTGCGAGTTCAAGGCAAGACACCCTCTGTGCTGAGCCACTGCCTCCCTGACACCCCAGTTCTGCGTGAGGAACCAGCACATGCATCTGTGTAACACTGGTAAAAGGCAAGAAAGCAAGAGACGCGTTGTAATGGAGTGGCCGCTCCGACGGCTCCGCCGGCTGCACACACACCAACACTCGCTGGAGCTGGCGAGGGGCGGTGCCGAGCTGGGGACATTTGGTGAGAGCACACCTGGTGTGGGTCTGATCATTACACTTCCCTGAAGTCAGCTCCTGCAGGGGGCAGGTTCCCCCTATAAGCCAGAGCCTGCATGGACTCACAACGCTGGGGAAGCTCCCCCTCCCTCCCCCAAACACGGGTCACCAGCACTAGGTAAAACTGAGCCCCTCCCTCCCACCCCAGCGGGCTCCATGGCACCAGTTTGTCTGAGAAGCTGAGCACTGACAAACTTAACTCTTCCCCGGTGATGGCAGCAATCTGTGAAGCCAATCACACTAAACTACTTCTACAGTTGATTGTAAACTTTGGTTTATTTTTATTTATTTTTTTTTATTATTGAGTTCTCATGGTACAGCAAGCATGTCTAGGATGAGAGGGCAGAGTTGAAGAGGAGACGAACTGTCAGTCTGTCTTTAGTCTGGCATGGTGAGACACCTGCTCGGTCAGGCCTGCTTTGATAGAGTTTTTTACAGACTGCCTCATATGATCCTCCATCAAATTATCACTCATGGGCTTCAACACCTGTGGAATGAGAAATGTGCAAAAAAAACAAGAAAATGAGGTAACCAAGGAAAATAAGATATAAAACCATATAAAGAGATGAGACTTGAAATCATGAAAAAACTTAGAATGATGAAGTCTGACACAAAGTGGCATGAACTGAAAGAGAAATGAATTTTGCTGCTAGAGTAATGAGGTTAAAGCAGTCACATGCTATGGACACAAGTGATACCCCTCCTACACAGCAGTATTTCACTGAATTCAAACCACTTTACAGTTCCTAGAAGATGGATGTGCAATTCCATACCCCATATGCAGCATCAGTCTGGTATGGTTACAGCATTTATGCAGACCGGCCCAGACGGTCCAGCTTATTGTCCTATATGTGTAAGTGTGAACACTTCAGATACAGAAAGAAAGTTAAAAATACTGGCTAGTTTTTCTTCTTGTTATTGTTGGATGAGAGTCGCTGTCGCGGCACTGATGTAAGAGCACGACGAACGGTTCGGCGTCTAAGGACTTCAAAGAGTTTGGAAAACACCTAAAATACGAATTCAGCTGTTAGGAAAAACGGCTCTCACAACACAGCAGAAAGTCAATCAAGTTCAGAAAAAAAAAAAACCTGATTGCCAGTAACTTCTCACCTTCCTGGGATTCCTCTGAAGCAAGGAGGGAAAAGAAAGGCAGAGATTCAGAAAAATCAACAGTAAGATTGTGTATTCAATCAGAGTGACTCAGACAGGACTTGCAGTGCTTTGCATGTTACTGGTGATGTGCAGCTCTAACAGCAACACTGCTGAGGTTTTCTGGAGATCACCTTCCTCCAGCCCACAAATGGTAAGCTCCTGCCAGCATAAGCCAAGTTCTCCCCCTTCCAGGGAAGGTAGCAGCCAAACCTAGCCTTTTGTGTTTGGGGTATCCTGCAGCAGCAGCTCCAGTAGAACTGGAGAGCCTCAATTTCAATCACTAGTTAGTGGTGCTAACTCAAGATTCAGTTACCAATTTATTTACTGATGCTCATTTCCTTATTTTTAAAAATCCACTTTTTCTGCTCCAGCGTAACTCAAAACATGACTGGGACCCTCAGCAGGTTGCTCAGATAGGGCTGGTGTACCAGGGCCTAGGATGAGCCTTGAACACAGGAATTTTTCAGCTGTAGAAGCAAGCTTCTGTGCAGAAAGCTCCAGTTATCTGCTCATGCCCCGCAGGACACACTTTAATGTCACCCCAGATACGCTCAGTACACTCTTTATTTCCAGTAAAAACAGCAGGAAAGTGTTTCCCTTCTGCTGGCACTGGACATAGCTAGTCAGAATGCTCCAAAAACTACTGGTCAGGAATTCTCTACATTGGCCTTACTGGCACAGCTGTGTGAACTGAGTTCAGGCAGCAAAATCTCTATGCAGAAAGTTTTCTCCTCCAGCTCTGTTGTCCTTACACTCACACCTTTTCTTTCAGGAATTTGTCTGTTGAGTATTCCTTGCAAACAGCAGTTGCACCCACTGAAGCTGTCACAGACAGCACAAGTCTCCCTGATGGAAGAAACCTGCTGTGCACCCTCTGGTAGCAGCTGCTGAAAGCCATCACCCACCCAGTTCTCTCCAAGGACTAACCAGCCCTTCGGCATCACACCAGGAGAGGAGGGCAGTGTTTCACCTTTCCCACTGCAACACCTGAGATACTATATCCACCACACCTACAGAACAAGTTTATCTATAAACACACCTTTAAAAACAGAATTCCTTGTTCTCAACAAGGAAGAAGAGTTTTGAAGAGTCCCTCCACTCTTTATGATCAAAGCACCTACTAGGTAACCTTCTGCACCTTAAGTAACACTTCTCTGATAATATCCTACGCTTATTTAACATTCCTTGTGTGCAGCATCTGTTCCTGAAGAGAGCAGTCACACTACTGAGCAGATTTTCCCTTTGGCAGCACTAGCATTCTCTACTAGGTCTGGATCAGCTTTTCTCTCTCAGCACTGAACAGGAATTGTTTGATATGTCTGCTCAAGACAGCAAGATTTTGCAATAAAAACAGATACCAACCTGTTCCCATATAGCTTCAGCGATCTGATCAATGGCTGTTCCAACTTCTCTGAATTCCCCAGAGTACTTAACGTATGCCCAAGTACAAAACGATATAAGAGCCATCCCCAGCACGAGATTACACAGGGCAGCTATGGAGTTCATGCCAAGGAACCCAGTCAGTCCTGAGATTATGTACATGGCAAACATGACTGCAAATAGAGTGGCAGGGGTACGAGCAGCATAAAAGATGTTTTTGCCATCGTTGTGCTTCACAAAGTTTGCATAGATCTCGTCGATTTCCACTTCGAGTTGTTCCTGGTAGCGCCGGCAGAACTCCTCCCCTCCCATCTTCTTCACAGAGCGGAACTGCCGGATGGCGCTCTCTCGGAAATCCTGGTGCTTCCGCTCGAGGTCCGATGGGGCAATGTAAGGCTTATCTCCCCCACACACCTGGGGGAGCAACCAGAGATCACGGAATCACACCCTGAGCATCTGCTGCTGCACAGAAAACACCTGCCCCTCGCTGCTCTCCTCTCCCTGCATCTCCCTTGGCTCTGTGAGCTCCAGGCCCAGCCAGTGAAGCAGCTTTGGATCATGGCAGGGCAGGAGCCTCACCTGTCCAACCACACACAGACCCACAGCACAGGACTGAACTCATACTTCACTGTTCTCTTCAGGCAAGCCCAGAAGGACAGGACAACAGCCACATGCACATCCCTGCTTTTTCCCACAATGAAGTCCTCCACATCCACCAAAACTCCCTGGAAAACAGCTACCAGTCTCATCCTTCAAAACAGTTTTTTCACATTGCCCAGAGCATGTCAAACACTCGGAGCAACCGAGGGATCAAGAGGCCACCACACAAATAACTGCCACTGTTTTCTTGTACTCTGTGACACTGCACCTGTTGTTCCTTACGTTTCAGGGCATTAGGGGGACAGTATTTTGGGTATGCACACTCAGCAAAGGAGGGCTTTGGTTCACAAGGACAACTCAGAAGCTGCAGTAAGAACTACCTTTACATAATCGAGTTTTAAATCCAAAGAGTTCCCACTTCTGTTTTTAAAAATAGAAGTTTCAGAGCCGTGTCAGATCAAGAACATCATATGAGACATCTGGATAAAAAACTATTCCATAATTTGTGCCTATCTCTACAGTGATATAAAAATATACAGTACTGGGGAACATTACTATGGAAACAAAGTCTGTTTAAAAGAACATCTGTTTCTGTTTATTCCCTGCTCCAAGTTAGAAACCTTACAACTACAGTATCTCAACAACCATTGAAGATTCAAGTTTGGAAGGCAGACTTGACACTTATTATAAACAACACATTTACTATTTCAAGGCATTTTCCAAAACGGAAACAGAGGAGTTCCTTTAAACCAGCAGAACATTCTCCAAACAGCCTGCTAACAAATGGAACTGGCTTGCCTGCCACTAGCATTAGGTCTTACTCTAATTTCAAAACAGAAAGCTACTTCAGCAATTAAGACCACAATTAGCCTAATTAATGGTGAGCTATGTTTGTAGCATGTTCTCACACCTACTGGTCTTTCTGGTTGTACAGTTTCACAATGAGCACAGCCCTGTTAAGCTTTACGAGACAGGTAATGGTTTTCAGAATTTCCTATGATAAAACCTTGCATATCACTACAATGAAGTACGAAATCCATCCAGCATTCAGCTTAGAATGATATAAATTCACTATTTTCAAGAGAAAAAGCAAGTGGCTAATTACACACACAGGTTTTTCAAAGTAATTATTGTATTTCAAGGGGTTTCTTTAAATATTAGAATAATTTCAATCCTTGCATTTTACAGCTAATGAATGGCCACAATTCAGTAGCATGAGACTACAGAACTAGAATTCCACCACTCTGCAACCCTGGCACAAAAAATTCCTGCTCACCTGCTTGTGCATGTAATGTCACAGGATTTTGAGATGCCTGTCAAGAGCTATGGAGAGAACTAACAGGTGGGAAACCTGCAAGCACACCCATTTTCATACCTCCCCAGCATCAGACACCTCGGCCCAGAGCAGAGTGCAGAAAACACACAAGTCCTGGCCCTGAGCTACTGTCCCCCACTGAAGTGCTCACACACAGAGCACAACATGGAAGCTGAAGGCCTGTACTTGCATGCAGGTGTTTAAGAAAGGTTGTGCCATCATACCTGCTCCATGCCTTTGCTGTACAAGTCCTTTGCTCCTGCCACAGCAGCAAGATTGTTCGCCTCAGCTGTTGCCTAGAAAACATGGAGCATCCTGTGTCATCACAGCATTCCCAGGTTTTACACAGCATTACACTCTCAACATATCCTGAAAACCTCCAGAGTTTCTGATGGTCAGGAAAAGGCCACATAAAAATAAGTGAAGTTTAGCAATACACATTAAAACATATTGCCGCCTTTCCTCAGCTTTCTAGCACAGCTGCAAACAAATCTCAATTGGCTCGTACAGGCTTTTCACCATAAGCAATCTCTTCTAAATGCTCTACTGTTAACAAGCACAGAAGAGTCACTAAACTATTCTATATTAATCCTGGTACTGGAGTACTCTCACTACCTGAGAGGAAAGAAGGAAGTTGGTATTATTTCTGCATTACAGATGTACAGTTTTGGCGTCAATCGTAACTGTCAATTTTGCTAAGAATTTAAGACTTATTTTCTACCTGTGTCATGTCAGGGACAATTATTGTAGTCAAAGCTGCAAGATATAATTTTCTGGATCTCCCAGTCAAACAGCAAGTTACAGGAAACCCATGCTTAGAGAGTAAAGCAGCTAAAAAACCCAACCAACCACACAGACCCCTGCTCCATTTGGTTGATTTAATTTCATTTGGTTGATGAAACTGAGGGAAAAGTACCCAACCATCACAGTTCAGATGGCTTTCAAAGCACACAGATCCTTCAAGAACTGCAGCTGTGTGGGGGAGCTTCAGGCCCACAGAAGTTGTGATTCTTCAACTGCAAAGAACTTACAAAGTACACATCATCAAATTAGACTGTTTGAAAGAAAAATAAAATACCTGCAGCATAGATTTCGGATGAGGTAGCTCCTCTCCTTGATAGATTTTAATGTAAGCCTAAATGAGAGGGGAAAAAAAAAGGTTTATTTTTCTAAAGATTTATGTTTAAGGAGAATAAGAAATAAGGGATACTACAAAGAGCTCAGAATATTTCTTTGTAATAGTGCTAAATATTAAATTATGAAAATTTCTTCTTACAAGTCTGGCATTTTTTCCCCCCTCACTTTCCTGTGTCCAGGACTGGGACCCAGCAGGGCAGCAGAGCACCCTGAGGAGACATCACCACTGTCTCAAGAAGTGACAGGTTCGACAGCAGGTTTCTGCTCCCTCAAATACATAAGATCTGTGCTAAACAGGGAATCTTCATCCATAACAAAAGACTGGAGATGACTATCCCAGCCTTTCTGGCAAGAGGTCTGCCCAAACTTACCCCAGTGCTGGGAGAACCAATACTTACATTTCCCCACATGCCTTGATCTACTGAAGTGTAGGAGGAAAAAAACCAGATCAAGGCACTTAATGTAGACAGAGCTGAGCAGACAAAACACTTCCAGAAGCTAAGCAGGCAGCCTATCCCTCTGTGCCCCACCCCACTTATCCTCAGGTGTCCTTTCTTTCCCCAGGGCTTCAGAGGGCTGGAAGAGAACACACACTTCACTTCTTCTCCAGTCCACAAGCTGGCCATGGCACAGCTCCTGGGGACAGGTAAGTGGGGCACAGCAGGCAGCAGCAGCCATTCCAGTGCTTTGGACAAGCTATGCAAGTTACACCAGCAAGGCCACTCTCAGCCCCTTGAGGGGGTCTATCTTCACTCTCTTCACACTGCTACTGCCCTCCTCCCTGCCTTGTCTACAAGCCTCAGGCCTGAGGATTTTTTGCTCTAAGGGAGGAGAGAACAAGGTTATCAAGGTCCCCATGTGCTGAGTGCTCTAGGTTGTAGAACAACCTACAAAAACATATAGAGTTATACAGGACTCTGTTCCCTTGACACCCTCCTTGCTTCTGTAGCTATTTCCTCCAAGTAAAAGCCCTACAGTTTCCAACTCAGGCCTCACAATCTCAGCTTCAGATGCACAGTCCCAAGGGAGCAGTCCTCTTTAGTTACATAAGCATGGCATTTCTGCAGCACCCCACAGGACTGCTCCCAGACTGGATACAGGATGGGAATCAGGCAGCTTTCCAGTAGAGGTTTTACACTTGGATTTTAGGATGCAGTCCTTTCTAAAATGCTGCTGAACATGCACTCCCTGCACTGTACCTGAGTGGGTCCTACTAGAGAAAAACTGGAGCAAAAAAAGCAGCGTGCAACCATGTAAACAGAGAGACTGAACCTCTGAGCTCCCGTGTTGATTTTATGCTTGTCAGAACAGCCATCACTTCTGCATCCCATACCATGTCTTTCCTTTAAAAAAGTTACTTCATTTTACAAGCCAAGTTAAGTGAGTTCTGGTCTCAGATTCCTTCATTGCACAGTTTGTTTCTTAACATCAGCCTAACTTTTCTACCCCAAAAGTAGCAATGCAAAATTCCTGTCTTTAGGAGACAGTGGCATCATTCTTACCAAGCCAACTGTCTAAGTCATTCCAATAAAAAAATAAAAAAGCTACACACACCAGACCAACCCCTGGTGATGTAGAGATTATGTTATCACATTTCTGCTGGTGTCACCATGATACCAAAAAAGCTCAAGACTAACAGCTGTATCATACATAAATATTTCAGAGCATAGTGGTGCTACACATGCAAGTGTTTAGAAAGCACCTTCCTTGCACATTAAAAATCCAGAGGGGAATATTTGAAATTTTCATCACATACCCAGCAGTTTAAGAGCTGGTTTTCTATCTGTAAAAACTACATGAGACCTACTTTAATTAAAAATAACCAAACCAAAACAAAAAAAACCCCAACTGGGATTTCAAAGTAGGAAAAAAATATCTTACAAAGCTTGAGCTATTTCAGCCTATTCACAGAGAGGAAAATAAAAACCACCAACCCACAAATTTTGCTAACAGTAGCTTGCTAAGAGCTGTACTGTTAGGAAGTAGTGTGCCAGTTCTGGAAAATCAGAGTAATGAAATGAAAATAAAAGTGAGCTGAACAGTGAGTGTCAGCCTAGATATCTTATCTTCTCTGGGAACAACATGGCCTAAAATTAGAATACTGTCTTTTAAGCTATTAACAGAAATAATTAGTATGAGTTTGCTTACCTTGAAGTATTCTACAAGATCTCTACAGGTCACCTTGGATCCACTAATCTCTTTTTCTACCAAGTTTTCAGGGGCAAGCAGTAACGGCACCAAATTCCGCAGTTCATTCTTAAAATCCTCATCTATATCTAGTAAAATTCAATCAATTCCAGGAAAAAAAGTGGTTAGTTTTCAATCTTGTATCTCCTAAAAGAACACTGACAGCCCATGATCCTTCTAAATCCACAGCATCACAACTCTGAACTGCATTTTTAAGGTATTTAAAGGCTTACATACATAATATAGCTTTAGTAAGTTCTACCTACTCTTAAACCTACCAATCTTAACTTCAGAGGGAGAACAAGGTTCCATTGTCCTTTGAATATTTAAAGTACATTTCCCCAATTACACCAATTCACAATGACCCCACAGGTCTGTGCCCTCAGCACAGCAGGAGGTGGCATCCCACCCCTGCAACCCACTTTTATAACCTTTGCCATTCTGACGCATTCCCTCTGTTGGGGGACAAGCACCCATTGGAGGAATCCCGACTGCCTCTCATTCTGCAGTAGCAAAACCCTACGGCTTTTATTTCAGCCATTTTAGAGCTGACCTGTGGTTCAGCAAGTTTTTAGAGAAAAGCCTTTCAAGAAAGTAAAGTCTTTAATCTTGCAAATTCTGCCCTCTGGAGCCCTTAGCCATCTTTGGAATCTCTATTTAATGACCTTTAAGCATGTCTCAAGTTATCAGATTGCAACGAACAGCTATAGATACAAAGATATCCATTCCCTCTGCCTGCTTAATTCCTCTGCCTTTAAGCCACTAAAAAGAGCACACAATGCACATTTCTAAATTCTGCCGTTTCACCTTTTAGCCTTATATTTTCCAGTCAGGCATTTCAATAGCTAACCATTACAGTGCTTAACTTCCATCATAAAAGAAAACAAACTCGGTGATCTGAATCAAGAAACAAAAAACAAAAAGCTTCCTACCATTCAATCTCCCATCAAAATTTGGATTTGTTGCAACTTTAAGACCAGGGTGGGGTAACAGGAAACACCCAAGATTACTGAAACAGGAGTGAATATGCTTCCTTACATTCTGTAGCTCTTCATGTTGGTTTTGCTTTACCTGAAGGAAAAAAAAGGCAGTATGAACTGCTACCAGTTTTGCAGCACTGCAATCAAGATTAACCATCATCTTAAAGCAAAGTAAGAGCACAGAAGTGTGCTTAAGCTTTTATTCCTGAACCTAATAATGTCAACTTTGCATATGAGTGGAAACACCACAAATGTATTTTATTAGCACAAGGAGCCAGCTCATGCTGTATCATTGCCTTGACAGCAAGGTGTCACTCAGAAGATCAGAATAGGACTACTGGAAATAACTTACCTGCAATCTTTTCTCTAGGAACTTTTTTCCTCCTTCCAAGCCATATGCATGTTCATAAGGATAACTCCAATCTCTAATTAAGAACATTAATGTCTGCAACAGAAGAACAGCAGTGAATGGTTTGAATCATTCCTAAGGTCAAAAATTCCATCACATGTGTGATTATTTTAAGTATTTGGCTGCTCTAAAACTAAATATATTATAGATTACAAGTAAGGACACTATGTAAGTTTCTTGGTATATTTGGCTGTTCTAAATGAAGCAGCCTTGTAGTTCTGCGGTGCAAGTGTTTGCTTGTTTAAGAAACCAACCAAACAAAAAACCCAGCACCAAACAGGACCTTTGTTCAGAACTATTTACCACCAGCAAAGACCAACCATATCTCAGAGTAATAAATAAGAAGGCAGCATAAAATTTCTCCTTAACACCTGCAAATCACTTGACATTTGGATTCCTTTTACGCCTTATAACTCAAGCACAAAGCTATACTTGCCCAAAATGTAATTCTCTTCAGCATTTTTCCATTGGGTTTTTGCAAAGCCATGTGGCAGTAGTGAAGAAAAATTAGTCTTGCAAAGAACTAGTTACCTTCAGCCCAACTAATTTATCTTCAGAAATTACCCTGAGCTCATTTTCTACACATTCAACTGCTTAAATCCATTTAACACATAGTTACCTGAAACGGCTTTTGGTAAATTTCTTCCATAGCTAGTCTTCCATATTCTGTAAACAACTGAGAGAAAGAACAGTGTAAGGGTGTGCCACAAAGGAAACACATTTTTCTACTGTAAAATATTCTATCATGTAACCAAAAAAATAAAAGCATTCAATCTTAAATCCTACTATAGGTTGAGAATGGCAAATAAACTTCAATAATGAGTATACCAAGCCTCAGTAAGACTCAGGTACGAGACATGATTCCCACTGGCTTCACAGTGCCATTCCTGAACTGTCAACACATTGCAGCTCTAAGTGGGTGGCTTGTGGGCTATTCTCAGAGAAAAGCTGGCTGCATCTCTCACCAAGCCAGCTTCCAACACTTACTTCCTAGGCTAAGGAGGTAAGCCTGTCTAACATTTGCCCCTTACTTCCCACAAAAGGTTTATTCCTAGAAATCCCAGGGAACTTGGCTCTAGCCAATATATCAGACATTTAAATACAAGCCAAGTTCAGCAGCTGCTCAGATCTCTGCTTCAGCCCGTGACCTTAACTAATAATTGTTCCTTCCCTCCAGTACAAAGGCAAGTATCAGCTGTCTTCCTCTTATTGCTTTCACCATCTTTAACACCAGCAGCAGCAGCACCATTCCTCACTGGCCTGAGCAGGCCAAACCACCCACAAGAACAGGAATTAGGGACTGTGCTGGCTGTTTCAGCAGAGGTCAACACTGGCAGGGGTCAATCCATGCCACCCTCCTTACAGATCTTGGAGGTAGAGATGATGGAAGCACACCAGAATTCTCCAGCATCAGGCAATCATTGTTCTGCATTAAACTAACTCCTGGAGCATCTCAGATAAATTATAGCTCCAAGGACAGCTCCTGTGTTGATCACAAGAGCACCTGAGAACTTACAAGATTAATTTAACACAATTTAACTTCCAAGCCCTTGTCACCCTGAGCAAAAGCATCTGTGAAGTGGCCAAGCACCCACATGAGTCTGGCTTCTTTGACCCAAACTCTTTACCTCATTCACTTCCCTACTAAATGCAAAAGTCAGTCAGAGACTAACAGTATTTCAGAATTACATATATTCCTGTTAAAACAGAAATTCAGAATTTCCTTCTCTCAGACCATGATTACTTGCTGCAGCTTTAAACACATGAGTGTCCCCTACCCAGTGCTTGTATTTCTCATCCTTCTCTTCCCTTCCTTCCTTCACATCTCATCCTCCAGTATAACAGAAATAGATTGTTTTATTCAGATGACACTGAGGCTGTTAAAGGACCAGTCTCGAGGGAAGCCTGGCTTTCAAATAATTACCTAAAGATTTTTTTGTTTTCGGTGCTTGGCTGGGTTTTTTCTGGGGGGGTGGGGGGTGTTGGCTCAGTGATACAACCCTGTTAATTGAGAACAGCTTCACAAGACTACATTTAGTTAGTGCTCTTCTACTTCCAGCATTGGCAGCAGGTCTGTTGTAACACTGAAGACACATAGAACAGTTTTAAGCTGTGACAAGGTCATGGCCTTGGCATTTGGTAATACACAAGCTATTCTTTAAAGCTACAGGTTTTAAGTTAAGGAGATAAGGTTCTTGCACCATTCACATCAAGCCAGAATTCGGTGGCCTTTGACCACAATGTTCCATTAGAGGATAAAAATCCCGTGGTGAAGAGAAGACAACATTTTCCTGCTTTTATTTCTAAGCAGAAATAAAACTCTGCAGAAGTTTCACAGCTGAAAAACCAGAGATGGCTTCTGGGCAGGAGACTCCTGGCCTGACCCAAGTTCCAACATCTCCTTACAAACTGGTTATGAAATAACATCCATTTTCCTATTTTAGGAAAAATGGGAAACATTGGAATTTCACTATTAAGCATTTCCATAAATAATTTTCCTTTCTCATTTTTTCTGGGAATTTCAGAACTTGCAATACAGAGAACAGACTTTAAAAGAATAAGCCAGATTAGAAGCCTGTACTATTTTACCTCTATATTGGCACAGTAGAGGCATCATGGAGTTGATGCAAACACAGTTTTTACACAGTACCAGTTTTAGCATCGGGTCAAATTCAGTGTTTTACATGAAGTAGCAAACAGCTCCCAAGTCAGTTACATGAGTAGTAACTTCTAAAATATTGTCAAGACTTTCAGTTCAGAAGCAGCTTAACATAAATTCACCATATTCCTACCTGCAAATGTTGAAGGTCATCTTCCTGAATATTCTGAGACAAGTTGTATACCTGCAAGAGACAGTCAGAGAATTACAGTGTCACATGAAACCACTGTCTTACATTCATACAGTCTCTTTCGCACATTGAGTAGTTTTGCTCCCTCCAGAAAAAGTATAATTATCCAAAAGTGAGCAAGGAGAAAGGTGTCACAGAACACACCTCAAGCAAAAGTCACCTCCTAATTCAAAAACAAGCCACCAGAGCCAACTCCACAGGACAGAAGTAGTGTTCCACATACTCCTGTTCCTTTTAAGTAGCAGCATATCTGAAGAAAGTCACTTGTCACCCCTCAAAAACCTGCTCGCTTTTGGCACTTTTAAAGCACAAGCTTAGAAGTAGTTTTGAGTATAGCACAATTGTCAGGAGTTTAATTGACATTTTAACAGAAGCAGCAATTTTAAGTTTGGCTGATCACAGCCTAACGTCACCCCAAACTGTATCTAAAGCCTTAAAAAAGATTCTGTAACACATCTGTAATGAAGCAGTTGCTACTTTGACATCCTGGGGAGGGAAGTGGATTTCCCAGTTCTGTCAGCAATTTAACTGAGCCTGGCCTTGCATAACCTCCATTCCACCAAGCAACTTGGGTAGTAACCATCCTATACTGAAAATAAGATAAAGTATAGAATTTTAAATCAGAGTTGGAGGAAGATACGTAGGTGAACTTTCCAAGTGTGGCTCGAGAGATATTCTTTGCATGTTCAGGACAGAAGGTTCTGCCATTATTTGCCAGCACAGATATTCTCACCTGGACAGAGCTCGTCATGGTGCTCAGGGCAAAAACCGTTGCACAGTCTTTGATAGTGGATTGGCTATCAAAGGCACCTTGGGTATCCATGAGTAGTACAGCAACCTGGAGAGTTTGAAAGAACAGCAGCAGTTAACCAGATCATGGACACTTCCATACTCCAGGCCACTGGGGTAAGTTCTGCTTCAAGCAGAGCAAGTCTCTGCCCCTATACCTACTGATTAAACCTCAGCCAGCTCCCTGCACAAGTGACTACACACACCCACAGCCAGAGGGCCCTGGCATCAGCCTGAAGTCCCTGGCCTTGCCTAGTTACCTTCTCCCACAGAAATAGCCCTCCTTGGCCCAGTGGAGGTGCAGTGCAGAGTAACTGACAGCTCTCCTTCACTGGAAGAACTTCAGTCTCAGCTGCAGGTCTAGCATAGTTCACTAGAGCTAAGAGTAAGGTGGTTACTTATAAATATATATAAACGCATCTTACAATAATTATTTTCAGCAGAAAACAAGATAATGGATACTGTCTGCTGGAATGACAAGGACAGAAGCGATATCGATTTAAAAAAAGTTAATCAGTCCAACCCCTATCTTTGGGATCTACTACAATTCCCTTCTCCTTCCCAAAGATAAGCAATAACAAGTGAGTGATTTGTTCCCAAAGCATAAACAGATCCGCACAACATAACTGGTTTTTAACCACAGAAATGTTTGGTTAGCTGTGAAATTTGTTAAAACTTCCTGCATACCACTAAGCCACTATTTTTAAAATCCACGTCCCACAGATTGGGCATCAGATGTTTCCTTTGCAAATGCAAAGGGTATGAAATTTAAATAACCTAGAACTGATGGTTCAGAACATAAATAGTTCAAGATCACCACCACTATTGTGGAGTAAATATTTATTAATGACATTAACACTTTGTTTCAGCATAAACACCTCCAACTAAACTTTGTAGTTAAACTGACTTAAGAGTTAAAAAAGAATCAAGTTAGCGCTGTTTTTCCCATTGTTAGACTTAGTCCTTTTTTATAGACTACCTGTCAAAATTATATGGAAGGACCAGCTTCCACACACTAAAGTACTTACAGCCATGCACTAAATTCACCAGAACACATTCTCACCCTTCAAAGAACAGTGTTTGTTACAGAGCTTTTCACCACAGCATTTGTCTGTAGATGGTATTTATAGCCATTACAGTTTTACAACATTCCCAGGATAACCCACCCATCAGCCTGGATGGGGTAGACTTTGCCAAAACAAAGTATTCTCAGAATGAGACTATTGTGGAATTCTTCTGCTGGGTTGTAAGAATCAATCCTTACACTGATATACAGTTTCCAGGTATGTTATACAGCCACTCAGTGCAAAGGAAAGCAACCGATGTTCCAAGTGCCACCATGAAAACCACGGTATTAAAGGTGTACACAGAGATAAAAGTCCTTACATACACCTATTTTTAGAATCATAAAAACTGATTAGGCTGAAAGGGACCTCTGAAGATCATCCTGCTCCCATAGGCAGGGACACCTTCCACTAGACCAGGTTGCTTGGAGCCCCACTGAACCTGACCAGGAACACTTTCCAGGATGAGGCATCCACAGCCTCTCTGCTTTGTTAAAAAAAAAAAAAAAAAAATTCAACAAAAACACCCACCACCACAAAACCAAACCAAATCAAAAAACCTACAACACCTCCAAGAGACACCTTGAGTCAATCAAGGTAAGTCAAGCACTCACTTTTGTTCCGTTAGGTTTATCAATTACAAACACTTCACTCCAAATCTGAATGCCAGTCGTTTCCCGTTCACATCCACCTCTCCATGTAAACCCGGTCAATGGCTCGGTGTTTCCACCTATCCAGCAAGGAGAAGTCTACAAAACAAAAGGAAAAACTTACGTAAAACCAAGGAGGAGATGTCTTTTTTTTTTTTTTAACATGCTATGTTTTAGCAGACTTACACATTGTTATTACATTTTCTTCAGAGCCAGTTGACAACACTACACAAAATATTAAAACACAATGCTACTCTGCTGTGTTTCAAGATCATCCACAAAGCAACACCACTGCATTTCAGTGGTTGCACAACTTTTCAGTCACTGAAGAGTAAGTGTGCACAATTTTTGACTCTCAAGCACTCAGAGCTATTGAGAACAGCACAGTTTTGTCCACCAGTTCCCCTCAGCACTCAGGCTCTTTTCTCACAGTTGAGGAAACGTAAACACAATAGCAGATATTTTAACTCAGGAACACCTAAACCTCTGCAAGGGACAAAACATCTGATCTCAACTTAATCCTCTCCCTTCCCCCTCACTACCAGCTAGCTAAGCATTTGAATCCCTGCACTAACAGAAGCCAGTACAAGACTCTCAATGCCATCTTGCAGAAGCCACACAGAATAGGCAAGGAGCAGAAGATTTACAATCTATACTTGCCAGTAACAGAGAAAAGGTCAGGTTAAGAGTTTGATATATGTCAATCAACCCACCCATATTAAAGTTTTGCTGGGACATTGCCCAATTTGTGAGAAGCTATCCGACAGTCGAGTACAGTTGGCAGCTAACATTCCTGGCTGATGGAATTGTAATGAGGTCTTCAAGGACAGGCAACACAGAGCAGCAGCTCACACACAAGAATCCAGCCATTATACGAGCACATCTAACCCAGAAATGTAGTTCATGTACTGGGCAAGTAAGGAGGATGAGCAGGCACCCCAAGGAACTTTCACTGTGACAGGTTTTTCTGTAGCCCCCTCCAGTTAAACTGTGGTCTGCCTGCCACTTCTTTCATGTAGGATTTCAGTGTATATAAACCTTTTTTTCACAGGCTAGAACACAGCAAGCTGGCATAAGAGACATTTAATAAATTTGCCTTGAACTATCCAGAGTAGATAACCAGCCAGGAAAGAATCCACTGAGGAAGTCAAAGTGGAGACTTCTCAATTCACTAGCTCTGGGTTCTACCTTGCTGACTCCACACTGGCAGTTTTCAGATAACAGCTCAAGACATTTCTTCACATTTCAGAACACAGCATGAATACCCAGGGACCGTACAGAATAAAAATACTTGAAACAACTAAGTGAAACTGCTTATTTCTAAAGGGGGATGGGAAAAAAACCTGCACACTTTCCTCATGCCTAGCAGCATGCAGGCAATCCAGCAATTCTGCACCAGCTAATGCTAACAGTGCACCACTCAACTCTGCTACTTGGATCAGACAAAGGTGAGATGAGCAGATAAAAATTCAGAAAATGAACACAGGTATGCAGATGAAGAGTTCTACAGGTCTTTACAGGTAAGTTGTTTGAGTTTGGTTGTTTGGCGTTTTTCCTTTTGTTTATTTTGACAGGCACCTCTACCAGAGAGACTAAGCAAAACCTGAACAGCTTTTCCCTGTAGTTTTTTTATCCTAGAAGATGCTTATTTTTTTTTCTAAAAATGAAAGCTCCAAGCTTGCTTTGTGCTGCAGTACACTCCAAGATACAGTTTGGCAATGCTGAATCATATTTCACATGCACATGTCAACGGACTGCAGCTTTTTACTTTTCAAAAAGAATCTGTTATTCAGTATGTTCCATATTTCTTTTATACAAAAATACTTTATCCCATTTTGGTCCAGACATCATTCCTATTTGTAACAAATCAGACCACAACTACACAAACAGTTTGACAAGTCCCTCAATGAGCACTAGATATGACCTCATTTGATTTCACACGTGATTCGTATTACAGGAGACTTTGGTGTTTTAATAGGCACAACTTCACCAGAAGTTGCTTCATCTTATGGATGATGTAGTTAAGCCTGCCTCTGACTGACCTCTGCATCAGTTTGAAGACTCCCAGCTTGTTACCTTCATCTTTCCTTAGCTAAAGTTCTGTATTTTAAGTCTCCATCCATCAAGTTGGCTTGAAAGATACTCAGCAGATGGGAGGAGGAAAAAAAGACTTCTACCTGAAATCAAGCTAGAAGTTGCTCTACAATTTTATCTCTGTACCTAAAGGGTAATTTCTGTAAATTTACTCCACACTAAGGAAAAGCCCAATGCAGCTTTATTTGCCTAGTGCATTAATACACAGTACACCTTGAAGATTAATTCAAAATGAAAAGGTGCCACTCGTGTGAAAAAATAAATTTTTACATCTAAACTTACAGGTGTTGCTGCACCCAACTCTTACTAAGGCTTAAGACCACAGGATCCTTGCAGCAGCTTGCTGAGTGCACAGCTGCTGCTGTTCCATTTAAAAAGAGCAATCATAACACAAAGGATCAGTGCCTGAAACAAGATGTCCACCTCCCTGAAGTCAGTGATCAACCTCTGCCATGCCAAAATCCTACCTGTGACTTCAGCTGGCACTAGTGAGATTTTTACAATGGCAACTTTTCACACGACCTCCTGCCCTCGGTTTAAAAAAAGAAAATGAGATTCTGAAGGTTTTTGGCAAGTTTTTCATTGTTTTTCACATGTTAATGCCCACATAAAAGGGCATCCCAAAATTCCTTGATTGGCACATGAACTGAATGCAGTTGCTTTAGGATTCTGTGCAAAATTTAGTTCACAGAAAATACAGACTTGCAATTGAGTCTGACTAAAGATGGAGGGCTCAGACTAAGTACTATAAAACTATACTAAGATCTCTCCTCCTGAACTAAATTTGGATAAGCAGAGGATATCATTTGACTTCATACAACTCAAGAGTGCTCCAAAGAGGAGGCGTTGCATTTATCCTCCATCACCCCCAGTTCCCATCAATCAGTTTGCAGCAGTTCTGATGCTTGTCAAACTCCTTCCCTAAGCCAATTTACGTCACTGAGCTGGCAGAAAAACAATTCAGCAAAGTGCAGCGTCTTTTGATGCATCAGTGACTTGGATCAGCTCATCTAAGGATCTGCAAGCATTACAGCTTCAGAATGGAAATGCCTGGCCAGAAGCAGCACGTGGAGATCAAGACCTCTCTGCTCTTGGTAAGAAACAGTTGTTAGAGTAGATGGCCAAGCTTGCTTTCATCTTCAGTTTAAGAGAAACAAACACTATTTTGAAGGACATTTATAGAAAACTGAGAAAAGTGACTGCACAATAAAGGAAACAGAGAGGCCTGATACACAAGGCTGAAACAGCATTTCAATCTGTTTTGCTTTATGAACATTTATTTCACAATCTGAAAATTAAGAGTATTTGTTTAAAGCCCAGCCCTTCTGTTTTCAAAAGGAACTCACACTACCTCTACCCAGCCCAGCATCTTGCTCAGATTGCTGTACGTAGGAGTTTGTATTCTTTTTTGTTTGCAGGGATTGGTGGGGGTTTTACTGTTTGGTTGATTTTGAACACAGACAGGGCACTAGAGAGGGCTTACACACACACGACCACACACAGAACATTCGTATCAAATAAAACTTTTTCCTCCCTAGGTTAAAAGAGTCTCAAGAAGTTAAGAGTACCAGCTTGCTACTCTGTACTCCTTCTACCCTATTCTCAGGGTCTTGCTTCCAGAGCTCTTGGTAAATGAGGGAGAAGAATTCAATAGCAAGCACTACTGGGATGGAGAGAAGGAAGTCTTCATTTGTCAACTATCAGCAGCTTTTCTGCCGTACTCCCATATTTCCTCTAACCGCAGGGGTCATTTTGATTTTCCCTCAAGCCAGCTAGCACAAATTAGCTCCAAAGAACAGTGATCAAGAAAGGAATCAGTTCTAAGTTTCTAAGAGCTTTAAAAAGCAACAAAACACTGACCTGTCACTACTCACAATGCAGACTAAAAGAAACACCCCACAACCTGTGACAGGCAGATGCGTATGGTTCACAGAAAACCCTACTCCACCTTCCCCATATAAGCCAAGGGGGTCAAAGCATAATATTCACAAGACAATGCTAGCCAAAAGCTACAAACGAAAAGAAGAAATTAAATTTTGGATCAGGTATTAGTCAATCAGTAACTTAAAAGGATTTTAAGAGTTCCTGGACTGCATTCAAAAACGCATTCCAAACAGCAAACTTCCTCCTTTTTGCCATATATCATACTTAAGCAGATTTAGCCCTCCAGCAGCTCTCTGGTAAGACTTTTATTTTTGCAACAATGGGCAAGTGAGTGCTATAACATGATTTCAGGAGATAAAGTCAAAGCAATGTTCCTCCAAGTCACCACCTGGAAAAGCTCTTCCCCAAAGCTCAACTAGAAGCCATCATACTCCTTCATTCAAGTTCTTCTTGTGTCTACTTACACTGGGACACCAATAAATTCCCTTGATAACTGCAAGAAAAGGTACACTGAAAAACTGTCACTTAAACACCCTTCTTCACAGTGTAGAAACAGAGTAGCTGACTTCCCCTCCCCCTATATATAAGAAAATTTTGACCTGCTGTATTTATGCTATTAAGTTAACAAACACAAAGGGAAATTACTAAAATACCAAAGTACTTTTCTCCTGCAGGAAAACTCCAAATTACTCACCCTGTTATACATGTATCTAAGCATGAAATCCAGCAGAAAAGATTTTCCTTTGCGGAAAGCTCCTGCTACAGACACAACTACTATGTTAAGATCTTTAATATGTTCCTGAAGCAAGATTTTTTCCAATGCTGCTTCATCTAATTCAAAGTTATGGTCATCTTCATGAGCAAGGACGATCTGTATGGGGCGTGGCTTATCCAGTTCCACCTCGTCATCTGAGTCCGGCAGGGCATCTGAGTCTGGCAGGGCATCGTCCTCTTCTTCTTCATAAAGCTTACCTGCAAATTGACAGGTGAGAACACATCAGTAAGTCAGAGCTTAGGGCAATAAACACTGCTTTTTTTTAAGTGAAGCCTTGAGCTGGGCTTACATTTCCAGCAGCAAGGGTGATATTCTTGGGAATGCAAAGAGATCAACAGTAGCTCCCTGTCCATTTTCATCAGCTTCGTGTCTAGCCTATATTTCAGATCTTCTCACTTTCAGATATTCTCTATGTATTAAAGAATCACAAAAAAAGCCCCAACCCTGATTTTCAGCTTCAAATCCCCTTTTAAAGGCATCTTAAGTGTAACTGCTACTAAAAAAAAAAAAAAAAAAAATCAAGGGCCTTTTATCTGGGAAAAAATGAATAGTTTAAAACAAGCTCCAAAGAGGACCAAAAAAGGGCATTTTTATATCACCACCTTCTTGTACTGTTGTAAGGGGCTCAGGGGAAATGAATGTTTTCTGTCAGTTTTGCTTGCCAACAGGTACAAGCAAAACCACAGATCTAGTATGGAAGTCCAGGATAACAGACACCAGATGAATAAGCTCCTCTCTAATTCCAACACTGTTTCAAGTCTCAATACAGCACAGACTTGAGAGCACCTATTCCCTGTTTGTAAGAGGATAAAATCCGGAGCATGTGCATGCCCTAACACTTCTGGGATAAGCCAAAAAACCTTGGAGTAGTTTCTGGCTTCATGTTCTTCCTACGATGCACTATTAAGCAAGATTTAGTAACAGTAAGTATCAACACTTTAAAAACAGTTAAGAGACTATTTTATACACAATTTAAGAATCAATACCCTTTCAGGATAAAACAGTAGCTGAAAAAACAATAACTCAGACTGAAGTTACTAATGAATGACAAGGTAACGCAGCCCTTCAGATTACACACTATAATAGTACCAATATCCTATTTTCCTGACTTCTAGAATTTGGGACTTAATTGGATTAGAAGCCTAAAAGAAAACCAAACTAACCTATCCAACACGAAGTCTCCTCTCTTGTTCAGGCACCACAACACTGAAGTTTGTCCCACAGCAGAAATCAACTCTACCATTCCTGATTCCACTTTTCCTGGCAAGCATCTGGAAAGCTGCTTTGTGCTTACAGAATTGCCTCCCACGCCAAATTTGCATTTTGCCATATTCTATTGCAGCCCTTGCAATAGGGTACAAAAACAATGTGCACAAACTTGATCAAGGCACCTTCCTACCAGTGACTTATCTGGGATTATCACATATGATTTTCAGTACACTGTCCTTCTAGTGATGCCTGCATTTCCAAGACAAGGCAGCAGCCACCCCCAGTCCTTTGATGCATTGCTCGCAGAGACGTTTCCTGTAGAAGCAGCCCACAGGAAGTGTTCTCCTGCGGGATGCATCCGTGAAGCACCACGGAACACACAGTTTCATTCGTTCACAGCAGAGAACCTGCCAATGCTCACAGGACCTGCCAAGTCATTCCTGCCAGACTTTGCATGCAAAATACCATTCTCAGCAAAAGACTTATGAACAGGGCTCCAATGCACTCAATTTTGTGGATGTAATGAGGCCCTACAGTTATTACCGTGAATTTGAAGAATTGGTAACATGGTGACCCTGACGTTTCTCCAGCAACTGTCTCCTTATCCAGTTCTGACAACACTTCACCTACTGCAAAATGACAGAGGATGTTTCCACTTCCAAGCATCAAATCTTGTGCTGTCCCAAAGGCCAATGGCACTAAATCTTAAAAAAATTTGGTTTGAATATATTAAGCTGGCACGGTACTTGGTTTGAACAAGAAGTACAAGTACAAGTATTGAGTGCTTAAATCCTAAGCAGCTAGAACTAAACTCCAACATTATCCAAAGGGGTGTGCAAAACAGTCTCCAGCATCACCCTAACTCAAAGTGATTAACACAGCAGGCCAAAGAATTGATTATACTAGCAGGCCTGACAACTGAAGGAGTAACTTTTAAAAGAAAATCTGTCAACGGGACACCAAACTATACAAACTACATTGACGCAATATTGCTCACCACTTCAGAGGAAAGTCTCTCACCTTTGGCCTAAAGCTTTTGTATTCCCAGATATTAAACAAGCCCTCTTTTTTGAAAGAGTTTCTAAACAGGCTTTGCCCCATATAGGCAGGATCCTTTGTAATCCAGAAAACTTGGGAGGATAGGCCAGGTATGAAGGAATGAAGATTTTGACAGAAAGAAAGCCTCCAGCATCACAGCCTAGAAACATAAAGGGAATAATTCTATTGATAAAAGCATTAAAGTTAGATAGTTCCAAGAAGAGGCATCTGTGTTTTAGCAAACACGTTCACACAGTGTTTCAAAGCCTCTGCTTCAAGGTATGTCCCTGGTAACAAGTGTAACTTGGTTACTTTGAACAGCCTCATATTCTTTTATTTAAATGCACACTTCAGCAGCAGTAAGAGATTACGTTTGTAAACAAGGGCAGACTGAAAAATGGTTTGAAGCCACACCTGCGACTTCTCTTCATTCACTTGGAGCCTGACATTAACCATCCTGTCCTACCCAGAAGTCATCAAAACTTGTCAAAGCTCAAAGACCTCAAGCTGCAGCAGCATCCTTTTGCCAGTGCAGAGCACAGCCACCCAAAGCCTCTTCAGGCCAAGGAGTTTTCTAAACAAACAAGTGGAATGGGCCTTTATCGTTAGTTATTTATAAACAAGTAGATTCTCCCTCTCACAAGGAGATAGTACTATCAAGAGCTTACATACAATATGCCCATTAAAAGCTCACATCTTGTTAACAGCATTCTGCACCCCTGAAGCCCATTAGCTCAGAGGGAACAGGAAAAAAGATTCATCCTAGACCCTACTCAGCTCCTATTAGATTTCACTTGCCAGCAGAAATTGGGAAGTCAAGCACAGAGCATCAAGTTGGGTTGTTTGCTTGGTTTGGGTCAAGTTGGTTTGTAGGCTTTTTTTTTGGTTGTTGTTTGACCAGCCAGCCCAACATATCTGCAAGTTCCCAACCTATCTACAGAAAAGACCATCATGGCCATCAATCAAGCACTTTAGAGGGTGGAGAACTACAGTGCTGACAGCTGTGAAAGCAACTTGATCCATCCAGAAGAGCTGGTTTGATAACTTCATGCTTGAGTGGCAGAGAACACCCCCTCCTTTCAAGATTTTGAACTAGTTAGCAATTACCAGGACAGACATTGCACAGGTCAAGCATGTTAACGATAGAACAATTACTACTACTGGTCCCAGCAGCATAATTAGCATGTGCCACCCTGTCAGCTGTCCTAGGCAGATGTCACACCCTTTTCTGATCCTTTACCCTGCCTTCTGTCATCCTTTACCCTGCCTTCTGCTCACCCTGTCACTCTGGCTAGTCACCGTCTCAGGCAGCACTGGAGCACTTAGGAAGCCCTTCTAGAAGGCTTCAGTATCATGGGCAGAAAGATCACATTCTACTCCCAAGAATTACTTTCAGTGCAACCTCTGGAAACAAAGGTCAGGACAAGAAACACCCCCCTACACAGTCCAGTTTTCTGTAAAAGCACTGCAAAAGTTCTCAAAGTAGTTCATAAAATAAACATGCTGACAGCACTGTCAGGTCAACTCAGGCCAGAAATTTATGCAATTCAGAACTCAAAGCCCTGTCCCTTCGTTGTCCCCTACTCCTCGCCTGCCCCAGCACGGTCACAGTGTACTACTTAAAACTCAGAATTTAAGCTGATTTGTTCTAAAGCCCACAGACTGCTCTAGGTTCTTGCAATAGTCCAGTCCCAGCAAAACAAATATAAAAGAGATGAGTACTAACTTTAGAAGAGATAGCATTCACAGAATGACGAGTTCTACACTGAAGTCTTCCTAGCCAACTGGACAGCACTTTGGACTTGCAAAGTTCATGGCAGCATCCCTGTATAGGTCTCCATGACAATACATTTCGGTACTGCTACAGAGGCAACCAAAGCAACAGACTTTTGTTGGTTTGGGAGTTTTGTTTCTTTTTTATAGTACATTTTAACACTTGGCTAAGCCCAGTTCCATCCCAGCAATGGAGTTACCAACCCAGCACACCCACCCTAATACATTCACACACGGAGTGGTTGTTTCAGAGGAATGTTCCATGTTCTGCATACACAACACAGAGGCAATGCTGCTTCCTGCCACAGTGTTAGAGACAGGCTGGTAGATTCATCCAACTCACTCATGAGGTCTATCACTATGCTGTTGAAAATCCCCATGTGCACAGAAGATCTGAACCTCAGGCTTTTAGTACATACAGAAGAGTTCTCTTCTGTCAAACCATATGTCACTAGAACTTGTAGCACAGTGCTTGCTGCAGGCCCAGAAAGTCACAATTATGTTTTTCTATTCTCAAGATGTTCATCTGACCTTTGAAGTATCTGCAGTGCTGAACCAACAGACTCCAGACTAACGTCATATCTGCTGCTCTGCCTGGAGATGATGTAAAAAGATCATCAACTGGACGTACCCCTGAAGTCTGCCATCCATTCACACCTATTACTATGGCTGTTCACCAACCACTCCCTACGTCATTTTGGCTTCTTGGAACCTGAATTATTCCATTAGAACCTGTGGGCTAACGCACGGTTCTGACTGACACAATCCCTTCCTAACCCAGGTCAAACAGGCTGGGAGACACAAGAGAAGCAACACTGTACAGCAAGACACGGAAGCAGACAGATTTGAATGGGAGCAAATATAGCCAAGAGAAGACACTACCACTCAGTTTCCCTATAAACTCCTCACTCGGCTCAGTAACAACTACAGCAGAACTGCTATTTATTCTCACCAGCTAAGTATCCAGCACAAGCACCATTTGTTGAAATACCAAGCCAGATTTTGAGAACAGTAGCTTCTTGTGTATGCAGACAGTATTTCTACTGAACAAACCCAACTAAATAAGCCATTTCTTGAAGCATGAGGTAAAATGAAAAGCTAATTCCTGCTTCCCCTAAGTACACAGCCAGCAGCTGATGACCTACTTGTCCTGCAGTGTAAGAACACAGGAGCGAAAACACTCAGACACCTGCATGCTACGAAAATAAGAGACAGTCTGCCTTAAATGCAAGTTCTTCCCTTTAAGCACATTAATTGAAAGAAAGTACTAACACAGTTACCTTTAAGTTTCAACCTAAATACAGCTTGAGATCCTCAAACATATTATCCACATTCTTTCAAGAAAAAGAAAAGGCACATACTAATTATTAAATTCAGCTGGTTTTAGAAACAGTACAGATTTTTGATCAACAAGCACTGAATCACAATTAGTAACTGCTTCTATGGACAGTGAGTTGAACACAAACAGCTGCCCACAAATGCAGCACAACATTAAAATAAATTTAAATCCCATTTGCTTT
Organism: Falcunculus frontatus; assembly: GCA_013398115.1. Taxonomy (NCBI): domain Eukaryota; kingdom Metazoa; phylum Chordata; class Aves; order Passeriformes; genus Falcunculus; species Falcunculus frontatus. The sequence continues at coordinate 85,211 of VZRV01001674.1, read as the reverse complement.
TTAGTTTGAAGTCACTTTCATTACTGTAGCTGTCCCTCATCAGTACTTCCATTTGCTCTATCACAAGGAGTTTAAAGAGTATAAAGATGTACATCTTCTAGCTGGTAGTTTTAATATCTTGTTTGCACAGAAACCTGCCCTTTGCTAGAAGTCGACTTCAAATCAAGACTTCCAGTACCCTTAGATACTTCAGTTTTCAGCATCCCTGAACTCTTTTTCCTGGTGCTCTACAGCACCACACATTTGCCTTCATACAATAGCAGTTCAAATTCCCTGCTCACATTTCAATACAGATGCTTGACAGGCTCCCCCACCATCACCTGAACGGTGAAAAGCAAACTGAAGTGAGCTACACTAAGCTCAAGCCATCTTGCTTGAAATTTTGTTCAACCTCCACACCCTGAGGGAGTTCATGGCTTGAATCAAAAGCTTAAAATAATTTATCATGTGGAAACTGCTGCACTGCATTTAAATGTAAGGCATTCTCTCAGTGCTCCACGTAGGAAATTTTCCTTGGAGAGAAAGGAGACAAACCGCTTAAACATTTCTTGTTTTGGTGTAGTGAACGAAGGAAAGTGTAGGCATGTGTGAAGTGAGATCCAGAGCACAGAAAGAAAATATGTTAACCTTCAAACCTTATTTGGACACATCTTCTGGGGGGAAAAAAAATCATTAGATTTAAGCCACAGAATTGTCCTTCCCTTTTTCCAGTAGTCCTACTCCACGTAATAAACTCACAGGAAAGCTATGGGGTTGCGACAGACCTTAATGCATCGCTGCTTTCTTATTGCTGACTAGTAAATAGCGCCAAGTAGCTCATTTTAAGGCCAGAAATAATTAAATGTTTCAAATATTTCAGCTATAAATAGGACTGATGAGCTAAGTTCCAAAGATTTGTTTGAGTCAATAAGACTGACAGAGGAGTAGAGGCAGGGTACAGGGGTAAGACACGTTTAACTATCTCTGTTCCTTCGGGGTAATGGGATGTCACAAGCACACATCTAGAACTGTTACATAAACTGTGAGCTGAAGCAAGAAGCACCTGAAGCTACAGTTCTGCCAGGGAAGGGGAAAAAGAAGATATTCTGATGACCTAGATACCTCAGAAGCACCACAACTAATCAAACAACAGGCTTGTCTTCTCCTAAGTGCCTTAAATTGCTTCTCTGCTGAAGGTCTGCATGCATGCAAGAGCACACAGCTCTCCCCTACACAAAATAGCGATAAGCTGGCATTTTGCATTCTCCATTTACGAGGACAAAAAAGCGAGAGGGAAACTTCATATAAAGAAAACGTGTAGCAAAAAAAGTCAACCCTCAAATTCAGCTCTTCTCAACAAATACAAGTAAGAGAATGCCAATAAGCAGAGACTAAGAAGCAGTACAAACCCAGAAAGTAAAAAAAAAATTATATAAAAGGACTGCTTTTTAGAAAGCACATTATGAACTTGGTAAGAAAAATGTTTCTCCATAGCTACAAGAAAAATCGTGCAGGGTAGGGATAGTGGCAAAGCGTGCTTCTCATCCTTCTTGCCCTCTGCCCAAAAAACACAGCTATTAATAGCGCACTCACTGAAGGACCTAACAGGATCTCTACCCACAGTAAGATTCACCAGTACTTTTCCAGCCCCCTCAAAGAAAGCTGTATTAAAACACTAAGGGCAGATGAAAGCACTAAAAGGCCTCTTGCTCACCTTTTCTCCCCTTCCTTACCCATCACGCAGGTTCTTGAGGATGGGAATGAGAGTACTCCAGATCTGACAATGCCCTAGTTCACCATGAACTCTAGAAATGGCAAGTGACAGCTCCTCATGAACAATGAAAGCTAACTGTACCCTTGCAGGCCACACATATTTAAACCAGGCAGACTTCTGCTTGTCTTTCAGAGTGATTTTATTTAAGGTTGTTGCTCACTCAATAAATCAGTATTTTCTAATTGGTTTAGGCCATAACTACGTTTTATGTACTTTGTATGTATCCTCATGTCAGCAGCCAGTAATTTAAACAATGAGCAGCTAATCTAAATTGGTATTTTGAGCAAGAATAGGGAGAAAAGAATAAAGTGAGAGATGCAAACTACAATTACCCCATGTTTGGTCTTTAGATTGCCAGTCAGAGGTGGTTTAGTTACTGAGATGCATCTGCTCTATTGCCACAGAGGAGTTCAGCAGAAAGCAAAGTGAGAGCTTCCTTTGGCTATACAGGAAGGTATGCCAAAGGGTCAGGTTTCATATTCATTTCCAGGATAAACCAGCTGACAGGCAGGAACACCAATATGTTTAAGGAAACAGAGTAAGCCAAAGAGGCTTTAACTTTTCTTTTTGCTTGTAGCAAGCTGAATGGTAGCAAAAGTGCAGCCAGCAGGACGAGGGTGGTGATCAGCCTCCTGTACTCAGCACTGTTGAGGCCACACCTCAAGTACTGGGTTCAGCTTTGAGCCCCGCACTGCAAGAAAGACACCGAGGTGCTGATGAAGGGTCTGCAGCACAACTCTTCTGAGGAGCAGCTGAGGGTGCTGGGGGAGTTTAGCCTGGAGAAAAGGAGGCTCAGGGTGACCTCAGCACTCTCTACAACTCCCTGAAAGGAGGCTGTAGTGAGGCGGGGGGTGGTCTCTTCTCCCAGGTAACAAATGACAAGATGAGAAGAAATGGCCTCAAACGGTGGTTTAGGTTGGATATTAGGGTATTTTTCTTCATGGAATGGGTGGTCAGGCATTGGAATAGGCTGGCCCAGGAAGTGGTGGAATCACCATACCTGGAAATGTTCAAAAATCAATGAATGTGGCACTTGGGGACATGCTGTTAGTGGTGAACATGGCAGCACCAGGCTAACAGCTGGACTGATCTTAGAGGTCTTTTCCAACCTTAACAATTCGATGAAGCTTCCAACCAAAAGTGATCTTTTAGCGCAACCTCAGTTCACACTCAGCTTCCCATCTCCCTTTCAGTTCCTGCAGCTAAGAGAGCCTTCCAGCCAGTTTTTCCAGCAATGAACTCCAGAATTCTACATTTCATTTCAAAGAATAAAGGGCAGCACAGAGAGAGTGTAGGTTTCTTTAAAAAACTGTCCTCTCTAGATTACACGGTTTGCAAAACTGATACAGTAACTACCTGCAGACAACTGCATGGAGTATTTCAGTTTCTTCTCCTTCTCCCTTCTTAACTCTTCTTAACCTGGCAGGGTCACTGACACCCACCAGATGACAGGGAAGTGTAACATAGGAAACACAACATGTGTCAACACAATTAACACCCAGATCAACAATGTGAATCAAAACAGGAAAAAAGGTCCACACAAGGCACAGTTAAAGAGAACTGAAACAAAAAAAGAAAAACAAATCACATTTTGCATGTGTTCACTTTATCTCCACTGGAGGAAGAGATTTTTCTCACACAGCTACAACAAAAAGTTTTTATCAGGGTCCGTGCTCCTAAGCACATAGAGAAACAGGCCTGGGCTGCCATATCCCTTTCCTGCAATTAACCCGTAATAATTGATATAGTACCTAAGTCCATACACTTCAAAGCCCCACACCTACTGCCACAACTCCTGAGTCTCTGCCAGGCATCATTCCTGCTGCTACACACAAATCCCTTGTTAAGGCAACAGCTCAAAGTACATTAATTCTGCCAACAGGACAGTGCCAGTAACTGCCTCCTCCTCTCTCCCCGTTGCCTCTTCAAGCCCGTTTCAATAGCACAGCTGAGTCTTAACCACCCACTCACAGAAGCTCTCCCACTCTTTCCCATTTCCAGCACCATGCAGCACCACACTGCCATTTCCTGCTAATTTTGCCACACATCCAGTGCTGCTTAGAGTCAAGTCAGCTAAAGAAGCCAAACCAGCAGAAAAAGCAATCCAATACAAGCAGTTTCCTACAAAATAGGCATCCAAGGAGCACTAGAACCAAAGACAAACAAACAGCAGAGCTATGCAGTCTCCTCTGCAGGGCACAGTTCAGCTGTACTGTTGAACAGTCCAGGGCTGCTGCCCTCTGTGCTGGCACTGCTGTCCCAGGTCCAGCACCAACTTATCTTGAACACCAAGTGATGTTCTGTGCACTCTACAGCCTCTGAAACAGCTGCACCAGCACCGCTGAGGGGGCGGCACAAACTGCTTCACTGGGCACTGGTGCCAAAAGAAAAGTTCAGCTCTGTGACGACAACCTAGTTCAGCTGGAAAATTTCTCCAGACTCCCAAAACTTACAAGTACAGTTAAGAAGCATATTCATGTAGGAACTGACTTAGTGATATGTGATAACACTGCAAAGATGGGTAGACAACTGGGCTGTAACTGGATCTGACTGCGTGTTGCCAAAGATTTGTCTCTATCTGAAAGTCCAGATTTAGGCTGGGGTAGCCAACACATTTGTTAACCTTCACTTAAGAACATTTCCTTCCCTCACAAATGGAGGTTACCACAAGTTTCAGCTTGTCAGTTTTATAGCCAGGATGTGTAACTGGTGGGAAGACCTCAAGCTTGGCACAGTCCCTCCTGTACTAGAGGAATATTCCCTTGAACACACCTACTGAATACACTGCATCTGCTGAGAGCTGTGCCTACTACAAAGTAGACCAGAAAGTCACTACTTAAGCTGTCCCAAGGACATTATAACCCACACTTCACTGGCTCAGTTCCATACAAGCACCTTCCTATGCTCAAAGGGCTCAAGACTTACCCACTTAACCTAAGGATTTTTAACATCATTCATGACTCTTACCACAGAAATATGAACCACTGCTACAAAACAAGCCTCAACAACCTGGAGCATTTTTGATTTTTAAACACATTTTCCTGGGACAGGAAATGCCACTGTCATATGTACATTGATGGCTGCTGGCCAGTGAAGCCTAGAGGTTATAGAATTGAAAGAAGTCAGCAATCTCAGATGTAAGGCAAGACACACCATCCTGACAAGAACAAACACAGAGGTGGCTGCTCACTACTTCTCTTTACATCAAGTTCTCAAACTTGTCTAAATACATCAGGACAATCTAACTGCTTTTCTGCAGGACTACCATATGTTGAGACCACAATGGTTTCATACGCATCTTTCACTTGTGTGGAGAAGGAAGAGGGAAAGAGAACTCTACAAAGTCTGTATGCTTTAGCACTCCCCACCAACCAACAGTGTAGTCTCTGTAGATCATATTTAATGTCCTCATTTGGTGGATCCATGAAATCTTTCCTTACAGTATAGAGGGTAAACACTGTGGAGAGAAGTCTAGGATTAGAAGATGAACTGAAACAGAGAAAGATAGCAGTGTGCTCCTCTTCAAAGCTTACAAAAGCTTAATCTAGTCCTAATGCACCACAGAAATAAGTCAACAAGAGATTAGACTAAAGAACAGCTCAGTTTGATATCTGATTAATGACACAGTGATATGTCTGCAACTTGAAGTACTTAGAACAAGGCTCTAAGAATAATATTCAGTCTTTCACAAGCCAACGTCCAACCTCTTCGAAAGCACCAAATTGTGTTTCAAGGGTCTTCTCAAATAAGCCGGATTTCTCATAGCATCTGAAGGTTCTACAAGCATTTAATCACATTTGCTATCTAAATGTCCACAGTAGATAGCATGTTCATTTTTCTATTAAAAAAAAAAATCAGGTTTAAAAGCAGAAGCTGCATTTCTTAACTTCTGTACCAGCAGTATTTTATTTTGAAAGGTTTTTTGCCTTTTAAATCTCAGCACATAATATGTAAGTCTTCAGTAGCTGTTCATTTCTGTAGTACTATTAGCTTTAGAAAATACTCCAGTTCTGTGACCTAACCCTCAAAAATCATTACTTACTGCACTTTTCCACACAACTTATTTGCTAATAAGTCTGACATACCAGCAGTTAGAAAGATTTCCTTTTAAGAATTTTGGACTGCATTCCCTTCCTATCCAAATGACAAGCTTAAGACTTTGCTCCCTGAAAGATAAGTGCTAAATGCTTTGAGGGCAGCTTCAGTGCAATGTTTAAAATCTTGACAAAAACAGTTCCTTAGTTCAGGATTACAAAGTATTTAAGAAACTTAATTCTCTTAAAAGCAAGATGACTTCTTGCTTCAAGAAAGTGCTTTGATTATATCAAGAACCTTAACCTCATTTTCTACAGCAGTCATTTTCACTATTATTTTATGTCTAAGCAATACTTTAAAGCAGGCCAAGCTTCTGTCTCCATGCCTAGGAGTTCACATACTTCAAGTGACTGTTCCTCCCCTGAAATCAGTGCTGTGATGATTTCCATATTAGGCAAAGGATTGACAGATTGAACCTTTTATTCCCCAAAAGTTTACAGTTCCCCAAGTGGATCACACCACACGGACCAAGGTAAATGAACACCTACAAGTAAAAGCCAGAAGACCCTTTTTTTCATGCAGAAGAGGTCGAGGAGGGGAGGGGAACAAGACAGCAAGTTCACAGGCAGTAGTATCACAGGACTGGGTTTAAAGAGACAGCTAAAATAACTGCACTTATTCTCCCACTCAGCAGTACCACCCTGCTGGAGGAGATAAGACGTGAGAACAACTTTTCCAAGTATGCACAACATAGAGGAAGCAGTCCTAACACATCAGTACAAGCAGTTGCCACATGTTCTCCAACAAGTTTCTATAATTTTCAATCCAAGTAAAAAAAGCCACCTTGTTATCCTGGAACCATTATCCAATACATTGCTCAAAAAGACATTCCAAATCTTTTACTGGGACCAATAAGAACTTGTAAATTCAACACTCTTCTCTCTGAGGGGATGGTGGGAAAATAAATGCATTATAATTTGACACTAACTACAGGCTGGAACCCTTTTCTGATGTCACTGGAGCAACAACTGCGTAAGAGCAAATAAGGTTCTACTCTCAAATATCAATTCACTGGAAATTGCATTCTACATTCCATGTCTACAATCTGTACAACATCTTATCAGTTCAAGTCTTCAAAATTTTTGCTTCTATTCCAGTCCTTTAAGAGAAACCAACCATGACCTGCAGTAGCAAACCCCACCTTGCCATGCAAAAATCACCAATATACAGGGCTGAAAACGCAATCACCGTTTGCTCATCATCTGCACTGAAAATAAAGCTGAAAATACATTTGGAACAAGAAAAAAAATACTACATGAGACATCTCCCCTCCTAGTAAAGCATACCAGAATATCTCTCATACAGGGTGTAAATAGAGGCCAAGTAACCAAGTTGTGAACAGAAAATCCTTCCCCAAAAGACACTTTATGCAGTCTTAGAGTTTTGCCAGTTCTCCTACCTATTCCTCCATGATACACAAAAGCAGGGCCATTCTTCTAAAAGAAGCTGGTCTTTCATAAATCATTTCTGCAAAGGCCCAAACGGACTTCTCTTTCATCTTATACTTGATATCCTATTAGTCCTACTCGTAAATTCATCAAACGGGCATCAAACAGGAATTCCAATATCCAGCTTACCTGCATTTACTCAGGTAACTTCTGGACTGCCTTGGATGCTCAGTAGTTGCCATCTTTGGTGGCAAACATTCTGCTTTAAGGTTCTTCCAACCTTAAAGAGAAGCCAGCTACTAACCATAATAAAATTAGCACAGCTTTTCTTTTTTTTCCTGTTTAGTTAATGAAAGGAGATACTTATTTAGCTTCAAAGATCACACTTAGCACAAAAATCTACTATTCTCATGCTAAAACGAGATATAAACCAGTCTTGTTACTTCAGGGAGTGACATCCTTGTGGAGCAGCCAGAATTCTCAGTGACAGATTCCAAACTGAATAGATAACTTTAAGAGGTTGTTCACATGCTTACACATCCTGTGGAGACAATTATGGCACTAGAACAGGTGGGCTCCCTCCCAAACACAATGGGGGACACAAGTGAGCTCCTCGTTTTGCTGCAGAGCAAGAGCTCCAGTTAAACACCAACATGTGGCATTAACTTACACCCTATAACATCTCCCAGTAACTCATCTGTACACCTAGAGAAAACAATGGGCGCTACCTTCAAGTCTTAGGAGTCAGTCAAATTAGAAATAGCAGTGTGGGGGGAAAGACAAATACTTAAACTCCTCAGATTTACCTCCAGGATTAAGCGGGCAGTGGTTCAAATTCCAAGTTTAAATGCCTTCCTCCAGCTTGGGGAGTTGAAGGAAGGAACTTCAAAAGTTCTTACAACTTTTATACTCAAAGTGTTTCAAAAAGCTTGGCAAACACATGAAATCTTGCTTCCCCGGAAATGAACGCTACACAGAATATATTATTTCAGAAATAAACAGAAGCTAAAGGTCAGGCAAGTTAGTTACCAATGCCCTCAGAACACAAGTTCCTATTATGTATTAATTTGCTCCTAGAAATGCCTTGATTATAATCCTTATCCTAAAAGACATCACTTACTTCTTATCAGTAATTTCTTTGCAGCTTACTGAAACAACAGACATCAATCTGAGCAATGTTTTCACACAGATCTAAAACTTTCTCATTTGCTTGTTCTGGTCCTTCAGACAAATCCCAACCTCAGAAACATATTCACATAAATCAACTTCCTGCACAGCACCATGTCCTTAAAATCAGCTACAGGATGAGATAATAATTCTTTGTATCCTATCAAGAACAACCTTTCAAAAACAAGGAAAGCTACTTCTATCTTTTCTCCAGCACATCTCAGGAACTTCAGGTTGCCGAAAATGTTTTAAAAAAAGAAACCCAGTCATGCTTCAGCAAGAGTAAAGTCTAAAGAATCACCATATGTAAGTATTTCTGAATTTTTTCAGTTGTTGACCAATGATAAATACAGCACATCTGCCTATGCAGAAACTTAGAAAATATTTTTTATGCTTTGTTCACCTTAGATAGTTGAGGTTAAAGACAAAACCTAAAATACTAACGACTGGTATAGTAAGTTTCAGAAGTAAATGCAGCCTTTAGCAAAAAGTTGAAAAAATGCACTCAGGCAGCTCACAGATCACATTGTAGGCACAGCATGCAGCAACAGTAGAAAAAGAAATTAAGTAAATTTAAAAAAAAGGCAACAGCTCAGCCTGATTTTAAAGTTTAAAACTTGCCAAAGACTGCCATGAATGTCAAAAATCACCCCAGAGATGGGGGTCTGTTCATAACCACAATACAAGAACAAAAGTAACTTCAAACTTTATTTATGTAAGTTGACATTTGAGGGAAATTTGGCAGTTTTCCTTACGAATGTCCTTGAAACTTCCGTGGACTGTGATAAGATGTACAACAGTCTACTAACAACAGGCACAAAGTTAAAACTGCTTTTATTATAGTGCTGAAGCGAAACCCGCGATCGTGCTGGCGCTGGAGACCAACACCACCGTGGTTCTCTCCCAAACCAACAAGGACACGGAGTTATACCTGCATTTCCATCTGCTTGTTACATCTGGTTTGGAAGTTGGGTAAACTGAAACTTGACAAGGGTGTGACACTGCCACCAGGAGATAAATGCACTTCTATTACACCGGAGGAAAATCCCCAGCCCTTCTCCCCCAAAAGACCTGCTCTTATCCAGGCTGGCCAGCATGAGGTAGTGGCCCTATTATTATTAGGGCAGGAAGAGAAAACAATCCCTCATCTATCGCAGCACCTCACTCCACTCAGTGCTACTTTATTAGCACAGTCAGTAAGCAAATATTAATCACTGGTATTTAAGCACACCACAGGGACTGCAGTTGACACAAGGTACCCAAGTATCAGGACTCTTGCAAGATGTGGCTCAAGCATTCCTGTCCATCCAACACAAACAAGAGCTGCCTGGCCTCCTAAACCAGGACAGACTGTCATGTTTAAAACAATGCTTTTACAACAATTCAAGTAAAACTGTTCTGTGCTAGAACTATTTCAGAAATGTTTTTAAGTTGCAGGCAAGTGAACGTGAAAAGGAAAGAATATAGCCTTCCTCAACTCCACTCCCTGCTTTCAAAATAATTCCAGCTGAAAAAACAAAGAGCTATTGCTACTATTTGAGGAGGTGCTGTAACACGATTATTGATTTTAGGGTAAGCTAGAACGTAACAGCTGTTAAGCAACACTTAGTAATGGTACATGAGGAGTTACAGGCCTCTCCTGTTACACTGCTGCTCTTGTAACTATTCCAACCTATCACTCTGCTTTATTTCACTGTACAGAAAGCCCTTCTGCAGGCAGGCACAGATCATCCATAGCTGTACATGCAGACCCGATCACCCAAGTTGTTCCATGACTAAAGTTCATAAGCAACTAGGAGTGACATGTGCATGTTTCCACTGCTAATGATGACACAGCTAATTAAAGGCCATTTATTACAGGTGTGCTGGCACTTTCATGACCTTGAGAAAACTATGCAATAATCTAATGCTTTGAGATTATTAAACGACACAGTGGCAAAAACACAGAAAACTGAAATCAAAGAAAACTGAGTAGTGCTGGGAGGGAGAGAAACCAGTCCTTGAGCAGTAAAGCAGTATCATATCCTCAATTTCAATCTCTGGGCTCTTTTAAATTATTCAAATTGCAGTGCTGCCAAACACAATCAAACTTTTCCTGATGCTCAGAAGCACTGCCTTTTCTTCCCTGTAAATCAAGCCAGGTGAGTTGTCACTCCGTATCTCCCAGTTGATAGTGCAGCTAGATTTCCCTATCTCTAGCTGGCTTGCAAATCAAGCAATTGAAACCAATCGTGGCACATGGCATCTGCTAGGTTTTGTTTAATTGTGCCCAGTCCAATCGTTCTGCTTCCAAATTAAGTGAGAGTTACAGAACAAAGGTATCAGAATAGTTCAGTGTTCCAGTGCAGTGCTAAAAACCTCACACGATCCAACTCAGCGTTCGAGTCAGTACAACCTTCACAAGTCCCAGGTGCCCCCTCGCCAAGCGTACGGCAGAGACCGCTACGAGCTCTCAGCTTTTAAGCCGTTCTTGAGGAATAACCACACTTTAAAAAACACACTGCGCAGACTCCAGCACACCCGAGGCTAAACACTCAGCCAAAGCCATGTCCCATCCCCACCAGAGGACAGATTACAGGCAAGAGCAGCGCTGACAGCGGAGCGCACCAGCTCCATGTGGGGGACGGGCCGACACGGATCAGTCACCTCCTTCCCCGAGCTGCCCGGGGCTGCTCCCTCCGCAAGCCTACTCGGCCCCGGGAAACTCAACGCCCTCCACGCTACCTGGCTCCGGTCCCGGCACCGTGCAACGCTAACGCCCCGCGGCCCCTGGGCCCCTCCGGGCCGCAGCCCCCGCTCCTCACGGGGCTGAGGCACACACGGTGAGGCCCGGCCGCACCGCAGCGGGGAATAAGGTCACCGACAGTGGCCCCCGGGCCGCCCCCGCTCCGGCACGGGCCGCCGATCGCAGCGGGGGAGGCCCCGGCCGCAGAGCGGGGAAAGCGGGGTGACCCCGCCGGGGAGCGACCGCGGGACGGGCGCAGGGGCCGTCGCCGCGGTTTCCCCGCCGCCCCTCGGGGGCGGGCGGCCGCCCACGCCATT
>VZRV01001674.1:28135-73648 GCA_013398115.1 Falcunculus frontatus | reverse complement strand
GGGGCGGGGCCGGAGCCCCCGGGGGCAGCAGCGGGAGGGGGACAGCGCTGAGGGGCCGGGCGGCGTGAGGGCACCGCGGGGCTGGGGAGAGACAGACAGACAGACAGACGCAGAGACGCGCACATGCACACACAGAGACCCAGGCATGCACCCAGCTGCCCGGCCCGGCCCCCGGGCTGAGGTGTGGGGTGGGTGCCTCCCTCACGCTGACATGGAGCAGAGGGGCTCCAGCGGGGCACAGGGTGAGGAGGCCCCCAGGCCACACAAAACACCTCCTCAGGCTGCGCATCCCTCGGGGGTCCCTCACGCCCGCGGCCGCAGCACCCGGCGCAGCTGGCTCAGGTAGAGCACACAGCCGGACCGTCACCCCTGTGCCGGTGCCCACCTCCACCCTCACCCTGCTGGGCCCTCGCGTCCCATTTCCACCTCTGCTGGGCCCTGGGGACAGCCAGCAGAGCGACCGGACCGCTCTGCATTTCCAGCCGTAACTCCAGTTCCTCACTCCTCACTGTAGCAGTGCTGCTGCACTCGGGCTGGAAACACGCAGGAGGACAGCTCTCAATCAGAACAAGCCAGACAAGTTTCCAAGGAACCAAACATTCCTGCTGTTTCTGGGGTTTGCAAGAGTCTTGTTCCTCTTAACCCGAACTGACCTTGTTTCATCCTTTTAAAAGGCCAGCTGTGAAAGCGAGCTGCCCTTACTGCACGGAGTTTTTAAGTCTGTGGGGTTTCCTATTGCTGAAGGTTGTGTAAACCTTCAAAAGCAAATTGGTCACTATGACCTTGTCACTTGTTAGAAGAACACAATGTCCAATAAATCATCATGTGAAGTGAGGAACAGGTTTGCAAAAGCCCACCTCACTGTGGCAATGCTCTCTGTAGAAACCATTTTTCGCAGTCTTTAGCTGTGCTAACTTACTTGGTCCTGGAGAGGCAGCTTGTGAGCGACAGCAATCTTAAAAGCAAAGAGAGTTTGGTTGTGCCAAAACAGAGGTGGAGGGAAAGCTTAGAAGAGATTTTCAAAGTAAAAACTGACTTACTATCATGGAAGCACCTAAAACTGTTTTCCAAACCTTGTTTTCCACCCTTTTCTATCAAAGTAGCACATAAGGGGTTTCCTAACATAGGGGTTCATGACATCTCCTGCTGAGCTTACGCTGGCATTCCTTGTGTCAGAAAGTTTAACATCTACAACACATGAAAAAGAGATTAAAATGTCTAAAAGATGCTGTAATCACAGCAAGTAAGAACTGCAGAAGGATACAATGATCAAACTTATATTCAATTCTAGTTATGACATTTGGATTAATATGCAGTTCTGTAAAAGAACTTTGTTATTCTAGATCTACATCAGCATAAATGGAAGCAGGATTCAACCCTTTTGTACAAAAGCGTTCATATGAATGCTAGAAAAAACCCAAAAACATTGCCATTGGCTTTTTGCAGTTTAATATCCTCTATTTATTTGGTGAAAATAAGCATGCCATTGCTTGTCCTTCTAACCTCATACCAAGTCAAGAAAAATTTTCTTTCCATCAGAAAGAACACAGAGCACACTCTGTATGCAGGGGTATTTCAGAGATATTTCAGGCAATCGGGCAAAGGGAAATAGCTTGAAGTAAAACACGTTGAAAGCTAGAAACACTGTTAGCTGGCAAATTTAAGCTTCAGCAGCTCCATATGAAATCTAAAAAAAACGGGGAGGAAAATGCCACAGTATTAAAGAAGTTTCCTAATTCTGCTGTCAGTAACCAGCCTTGCTCCTGGTCAAGTCTGGAACAGTTTATGCAGAGAAGAGTAAATAGTGCGTGTTCAGACAGATAGATTTCTGCTTCATGCAACAGGATTTGCTGCTGCTGTAACGTGAGAGCAGAAGTCAAGAACTCGGAGGTCAGAAAGCCCAGCCTTAATTCTGTCCCCTTGTGTTTGCAGGAAGGAAGGAGACATTTTCTGAGCTGAGAGTTTTGCTATCAACATGTCTTCTCCTGGTTGCAAAGGCCCCCATCTCCACCGCACTCCCAGCTACATTCATCTGAGCCAGGTTAGGAAAGGGGTTAGGATTGAAACTGCTTAAACTGGCCGTGGATTTGACCAGGAAGGAGGCTGGGAACTACTGTGTAAACCACAAGCAGGCTGTGGTGGGAAGGGATTGCTGGAGCAGGAGGACATGTCTGATCTGCAAGCGCAGGCTGGGCCATTAGTCAGTCCCCTCAGCCACCAAAGTCAGTTTTGTACCACAGGCAGCATCTTCTCCTAGGTTCGGCCATGCTGCTCTAAAAATTCTGCTGTCCCAAGCTTATCCCAAACCCACTCTGGGCCAGTCAACACCACCAGTGTCACCCATGCAATGAGACACAGGCTGCTCAGCCACGCTGCTTGGAGAGCTGTCCCTTCCTGCGGCTGGAAGGGAAACAGAGCCACCACAATGTCTTCTGGTCTTCAGGCATCACAGCAGGACAGGGGGACTGGCCAATTCCTGACCCATGCAGGTAGAGGCACCCACTGGACACTAGGAAAGGTTGAATCAGACTTGGGTTCTTTATGCCTTTCCATAAAATGCTTCTCTATCCCCAACAGCTAACTTGTGCAATGCAGTTGGATTTGTTTAAAGTGATCTGTATGATGACAAATCCTTAAGCCAAACACCTACCTGAAACATGCTGAGCACCACTTTTGGGCTGGGGAACAGAGCCATGTCCCACCTTGGAGGGCTGAGGGTCCTGGGATGAGCTGGAGACGTCTCCATTGGTGCTTCTGCGCTTACCAGCCAATTTCCTCATCTGCTTCAGGCTGTCGAGTCCAAACTAGTGACCAGATGATTCCCACTCCTCCTTCCAGACTGTGCAGTGCTGCAGGCAGTCAGGAGATGAGGACAGACAGCTGTGAGATAAAGGTGGCTCTTCTGAAACCCACCCTGTCCACAGCAATAAGGCACCTCCAACCTTCTGGCTGCAGTTGCTAGGACCACCCAGGGCTTCCCAAGGAATAAGACTGGAGAGGCAAGGAGAGGTCAGCTCTGCAGTGGTGAACCAGCGCTAGCACTGGGAACAGCCAGGGCAGGCAGTGGTCAGCTGCCCTCCCACCAGACACCACTAAGGGAGCTGGGTCACTAAGGCAAGTCTGAGATGTCCTGACAGACTCCCACTGAGAAATCCGTCTGGATCTCAAGCTTGCTCCCAGATGCAAACACGTGCCCTCCCATAGTTTGGAAAAGCCCTGCAAGGCACCTCGTCTTGCTTTTCTCTGAAAAACACCCAGGCTGCAGTACCACAGCCCTACCACTCATGGACTTCATCTACTCACAGCTCCCCACCTCTCCCAGCTGGAGCGCTCCTCCCTCTGCTCAGTGCCAGCTGGTGCTGGAGGATGTGCTGCTCCCCGAGCCCCTGCCCACTCTGCAGCTGGATCCTCCCATGGGCTCCCTCTTCCCAGCACCCATTCCTGTGCCCTGCCCACATGCAGGAACACGCTGCTCGGTCCTGCCCAGGCTGGTTGATGTTTGCCTCACCACCTCGGCAAAGATCTCAGTCCCGTAAACAGGCAATCTTGGTTTCCTATGCATTTTTTTTCTGGTGCTCGTCATTTCCCAAGGGCATCTCTCTCATATTCAGGGCTGCCTTCATTTGTCACACAAGTGATCTAAAAGTTGCTGTGCGTCATTAGAGTGTGCTCAGCACAGCCCCGAGCTTGTAGCTACCTGTGTGTGTTTGCATAACCTGGGGCTCACACAAGCAAAGCCAAGGTGAGACACAGCATGAATCCAAGCCTGGTTCTTCTACAGAGAACTCCAAGAAAGCAGAGGCATTTGAGAGCAGAAAACAAGTTGGGAAGGAGGGGAAAAAAACATTTTACTATATCTCCTGAACCTGAAGCTGTCCCACCTGCTGAGAGGAGATGCCTTTTTAGCTGGCTGCAGGACACCTGCTTGAGAGAGAGAAAGCAGCCCCTCCCATACCACTAATTCATAGCAAACTGAGTGGGAAACATCTCGTTCTTCCCTGATGTTGACCCAGGAGCTGCTCCTCTGGGGAGGATCGCTGAAATAACATTGAATTTTAGCCATGAGAGCAGCTCAGAGCAAGTTGTTAGGCACCAGCTGCAAGAATTGCCTGCAGGTGCACTTGCAGGAGAGGTTGGGCCGGTTGATTGGGCTCTCCCGGTACAGCCAGAGTGCCAAATACCTTTGAAACAGGCATAATCTGTTCTCAGCCTGAAGGAGCTATTGCACAATCTTCCCAGGATTAAGGGTTTAAATCGAGGGACTGTGTCACAGCCGGGGAAAGGGCAGTGGGCAGGCTCAGGAGCCACGCTGGCCTGAGTGGTACATGTTACGGGGGCTCTCTGGGGTGGTGGGATGCAGCCTGCCCAGGTAGGCAGCAGTCTTGCAGGGGCACGTGGAAGCTATCTCCCTTGTCCTGCCCTATCTACATCTTATCAGGGTGATTGAAGTCTTCAAAGGATTAAATGGCTAAGTGGTTTTCTTCTGCTCTCGGAAGCGAAGCTCCATAGCCAGCTGAAGCTTTCATTGCAAGCGTTTGCTCAAGTGGAGTCCTGTCATTTCAGGCTGCATAAACACGTTTCCATCTCACTCCTAATGCAACAGCACAAGACGAGGCTGCTTTTAAAGTCTGGGTTAGATACTGACTCCTGTGAAGGCTGCAGTGCTGCTTGGACTGCCAGTATGCCTGCAAACCCCAGGGCTGCCCTACTGCAGAGATGCCCCTGTCTACAGCCAGCACGTTGCTTCCAGCCTCACCTGGAGGCTTACCCACCTACTGCCCACTCTGCATCTCTAAAAATGAGAAGCACCTCTCAGGTTTGGATCCCCTTGGTGTCATTTCCAAATGGGCCATCAAGGCCACCACAGAGAAAGAGCTTTCCCACACCCCCAGACTCTATCTTCCAAACCTCTTGTCCTAGAAAAAGAATTGTTCCAGCTGTCACTGTGACACCCATCAAATGCCTTGCAGAGATAATCACACCAGCCCCTCACACAGCTCCCTCCAAGAGCTGTGTCTGTTTTTCTGGTACAAACAGCAAGGCTCAAGGGAGGAGGAGTCCCCATATGATCAGTGACTGTGCTTCAGCCTGGACTACCAATGCTTTGTCTGCATGGTGCAGCATGCAAAAATCAGGCTACCAGGGACAATTTGGGATGGAAAGTACTCCACCATCACAGCCTCATTGGCAGTTCAGAGTCTCACTAGGAAGAATGCTGCATAGACATTTCATTCTTTAATGTAATAAAATCAGACTGGTTTAGCTTAGTGTGCTGCAGGTATTTACTAGCAAACACTCCTATCAGCACTGGCTGTGGCTTTTAGAAGAGGATATTTGTCCTTGCAGCATAACTGATCCCTCATATCACAAGCCAGCTCCTCCCATATGGAGCAAAGCATCACCATGTGATCCTGATTTGAGGGAAGCGGCGCAGCTTTAAACCTGGGGAGGGTGTTTGGAATTGAGCCCCGTGCAGGCAGACCCGGCTCCTGGTTGCCTGTGGGGTTAGGAATGATTGCCCTGGCATACAAAGGGTGCTAATTACACAGCAGAGTTTATTTGCGTCCTTTGCAGCTACATGACCGGCTTGCTGGGTGAGGCTTACAGGTCCTCACGAGGAAGTAGGTGGATTATTCCCAGGGTTTCACATGCTTGTTTTCCGTGCAAGTCCAGACTAGCTGCATAGAGATGAGTTGTGCTTAAGAGAATTCTGCTGAATTCCCACAGCAGAATCTCACCTGCAGCTCTCATTGTCCTTTTCTGGAAGGCAAATCCTTCCAGCAGAGGGTCACGCACACACCCTTGGATGAGGCTGCATTAGCCCATAGCTCTATCAGGGTAGAATGGGTTTGGATGTTTAGCCACATGGTCACAGCTCACTGTACCCAGCTCAGGAGAAGCTTTGGACAAACACAGCCTGCCTGGCCAAGGATTTGGGCACCTCAAAGACAGGGTAGCTGTCAGCAGGAGCTGGCATGAGACCCAGTGATGGCAGCACCAGGAAACCCGGCTGAGGTAGGGACCTGAGCTTCCCCCACCAGCACCATGGCCTTACCAGAGGGTACCTGGGGCAGCAGCACCCTTCAGGGCTGAGATCACTGCTGTGCTCCCAGTCAGGCCTGGATGTGAGTTGTGATCCTTAACACACCGATGAAACTGTCTGGATCCAGTCTCAGGTACTGAAGCAAAGTCTGGGCCTAAGTCTAGACACAAAGGGCAAGACCAGTTCTGTGGCCTGTGTTTTCAGGTTCAGTCTGGCCCCTAGGCCAAACTAAGGACACAAAGTAGAATATGCCATTTAATCTGGCTGGATTAACGTGTGAATTTAATTAGATTTCATCTCTTCTCAACAAAATCTAGAATATGCTGTTGAAAAATTGTATTTAGTCTTCCTCCAAGAATTTTTGCATACATTTGAGCAGGGAACTTGTGTTTTGCATACATTTGAGCACAGGACAATTGCAACAAAATGAGAAACCAAGTTTTAGCAAAACCCAGAGGGTGGGGCTGAGATCAGCATCCTGTCATCTTTGGATTTGTGAATCAGATTCAGAGGCTGTCCTGCCCCCTCTCCTCCAGGAAGATTGTACAATGGATTTAGGTGCTGTCCTGTATGATCACTCCATGGCAGCTGTCTCCGTGCACCCAGTCAGCCACAAAAAGCACAGTATTGTACTGGCTATGATCACATTTAGGTAGTTTGACAAAAGAGACTCCAGGGACTCATCACAAGGAAAAACATAAAATTGTTAATCAGGGGGTATCACCTATTTTGTTCTTCTCAAGTAATGTTAACTTGCAAGAAATAGAGAGATCATGAGAGAAGGAGAGAGAGACAGCAAGCCTGGCTGTAGCAGAGAGCTGGAAACCAAAAGGCAAATTCATTTGAGATCCAGGGATTAAGATCCAACCATTTGACCTCAGATTAAAAAGTGGATGAGCACAACAAAGAATAGCTTAAAACATTTGGGAAAGTGTAAAGGAAAATCAAGCAGGATTAAATTAACAAAACAGCTGCATTAAGCCAGAATGCCTCCCTGATCACAGGCGGCAAATCCAAGTAAGGGATGCCTCAAGCTTCCTCAGTGCCATGCAGTCATCCCCCAGCATTTCTATTTCACAGCCACCCTCTGAGTTAAATCAAAAGGAACTCGCCCTGCCTCACACCAGTTTGTTGCTTGTACTGAGCTGCTCTCCTTCACCCTGAGGGGAGCACAGGCACCTGCCAAAACCCCTTATTAGGAAGAAATTATCCAGCAGAAGTAGGCTAGCTAGCTGTAAATGCACGCTCGAGGACAGGAATCCCAAGGCAGTGATGCTCAGGGTCTGAATGCAGTGTGGCTGCTTCCCAGCTTTGCTTTGTGAGCTTTCCCTGCCAGCGTGGTTTCTTTTCCTGGACTTGGCCTGTATCTCCTAGGGAAAATCATCCAGCTCCCTCGAGTGACTGCTTACTTGAAGCCAACACAGGTCATCAGTAGCCATTCCCACAGGTTCCCTGATGTCCTCCAAGTGCCCAGTTCAGCTACTTTCTTCTGCAGCACCTTTGAAATCATTAACACAGCACTGTTAAATGGGTGTCAGTCCCAGGTGGGCAGCACAACCTGACTGTGGCACTGGCCCAACCCCTACGTGCTGCTCGGCAGCTCATGGCAGGCCATGGCTCTGCCCCAGCCTTGGCTCCACTGCAGGTTTAGGAAATGCAGAGAGCAGTCAAGGGCTGGGGGGCACAGAGCTGTGCTGGATGGATGCTGGCTCTCCTCCTTGCCCAGATCCAGCAGAGACCTGGTGTCTATGTGACAGGCACAGCTCCCTGCTTGCACACTTCAAGCCACAGCATCTCACAGACAAACACCAGCCTTTCCTCACCATGGCCAAAGCCACATCCCCACCGCAACCATCCTACAAACAGACTGTGTCCTTGAGAGTGCCTCTGTCACTGAAAATTCCTTGCAGTGAGGAACCCCAAGGCTGGGAAGGGTCTGAGCATGGGACTGCCCAAAAGTGTGTTACTGCTTTTCCTTCTTCTCCTTCTTGTCCGGTGGACAGTGATCCTGTTTTTCCAGCAGCCCCACTGCCAGCTGCAGTGGCCTGGCAGGCGCAGTGACCCCAAGTGATTATTTAACAGCGGATTGTATAACAGAGCAGGGCAGACATTACATTTCTGTCTCTGACCTCAGCCCTGGGACATCTCCCACCCATGAAACTTCCAGTCTAATCTTTCAGACCTCAGAGGAGCAGCCTTAGGCATCTGACACCATCCTTCAGAGAGAAGTGACCAGTGGGGACCAGGTAGCTCTGGGCAGGAATGGGCTGCCCAGCACATCTCAGTCCCACAGAAGGGAAGAGGAGGGATTCTAATGTTCCACAAAGGCTCGGGTTTGGAGTCCAGATCCTGCTGTAAGGCCCAAGATGACCCTGCAAAGTCCCTCTGCACCCTGCAATCCATCTAAGTGAAGCACTACACTTGCCTCTCCATTCAGAGGGAGCTGTGCCAGCAAAGTGAAGAAGGATGAGCTGGCCTTGAGCAGGGCAAGCCAGCTCCGAGAGCTCCTCTGGGTTCCAGCCACACTGCCTCTGAAATGTGGGAGCAGCTGAACCCCTTGGACCTACTCCAGAAGGGGTGGACAGTGCCCAGGATGCACTGGAGAGGTGTCTGCTGCTCTGAATATAGTCCAGAACTCAGGACATACCAGCCTTGTGCTGCTGATGTCCCCACACTGTGTTGCTCTTCCATGGGGCTGAGGAGACAGTTCAAGGCAGTGGCCTGTAGCCCTCAGTGGTGAGGAGGATGCTGCAGTGTTGCAAGGAGATGGGCATGGGCAGGCCTTGCTTATCAGTGCTGGGCACATGCCAGCTGGCTCAGGCTCATCTCTTTCAGAAATCCATCAAAATCAGCTGCTCCTGAAGCCTTTTTGGAGCAGACACAAGAAGCTTGTTTCTGAGCTTGACTTCAGCATGTCCTGGCTCTAAGCATTCCCTTTCAGCAGGACTTGGTGTGTGTGAACAGCCCCTCCAGGATGAACATGGATCTGCTGGAAGCTGGAGAGGACTAGCAGGGCCACCAGGCTGGTTGAGGTCAGGGAACATTGCCTACAGGGAGAGGTGGAGACAGCTGGCTTGGTTAGATGTGAAGGAGCGGAGGTTGGGGTGATTTAGCAGATTTAGTGACTTGGAGGGCAGCTAGAGAGAGATGAAGCCGAAGTCTTTCCAGCAGGTAAGTCAGCCTGGTTGGTTCAGACAGAGTGTTAGGAAAAGCTCCTTCCCTGGAAGGGTGGTGCAGCCCTGGGACATGGACCCAGAGCAGAGGGGTTTCCATCTTTTCAAGTTTTCCAGCCTTAGCTGCTCTGACCCAGCTTTGGCAACAATCCTGCTCCAAAGGCTGGCTGAATCTGAGACCTCCACAGGCCCCTTCCCACCAGCACTTTCTTTGGGAGGCAATTCTACATCAAACTGAGCCAAAATCAGGCTCCTGCCTTGAGCCGTATGTGCCAGCTTCCATCAGACACTGCTCCTGTACAACTTACCAAAATGTACCTGCTCAGGGGTGCAGCAGTCCAGAGAGGATTTCACAGCAGCCTGAGCTTAGGATCACACAGTTTACCAACAGCCACTGCAAAAATAAGTCCAAAGGGCAAGATCAGAAAATCCAATATTTAAAACCTGTGACTCTTTCCACAGCTGGGCCAGGGAGACAGCTGCTGTGATGTGGGTCTAACCATTAACCAGGGGGCTAGAGAGGTGTGATGCTCTCTGAAGAGCAGGATGCTGTGCCTGAGGTCTGTGCGCCAACACTGGGCGAGGATGTGCAGCAAGGCACAGGGATGTTCCTGCAGTGCCCACGCTGAGTCTGGAAACTGCTACCATGTCTGACCCCTCTGCACCTTTCAGCAGCAACCAGCTCTCAGAGCTCACCTGAAACCATGTCTGACCAACTCCTTGGCAGGGAAGAAAAGAATAAGAAGGCACGTTAATGTATTTTTAATAGGTTACATAAACAGTTAACTTCAAAGCTGCCTTACAAACGGGTGACACAAGATGCCAGTGCTTCCACTGAGAGGCGAGCCAGGCCTTTAATGCAGAAAACATTTTGGCTGTCTCAAAGGCAAATAGCCCTCCCCTTGGAGGAGACAAATCTCAGCTGGGAGAAGCAGCTTCCATTCGCTAGGAGTATTTTGATTTTTCAAAGCTAGTCGATTTAATTTACAGGCAATGGGGAGCTGGATTGCAGCAGGTCCTTGGATCTTTAAAACCTCCCGTGCATGCCCGGTGCCTGCAGTGCTGCTGCTGGCAGCGACAGCCCTGCCTGGCCCTCTCCCCCTTGGAGTGATGCAAGAGGTGCCTTTGCACTTTGCCTCAGTAGGAAAGCAGAGCTGGCAGCAAACCCGCCCGGGAGGCAGCGCAGGAGGCCGGGGGTGAAGGACCAGAGCTCACTCACCATCAGGCAGGGTGGGTAACAGCTCTGAGCAAAGGCTGTGCCCAAGGAGTGTGTCCGGGGGCAAGTGCTCCCTTATCACACACTCACGTGGCTGTGTTTACCAGGCTGCTCCTCCAGCTGTCTGTCAGCTGGAGTTTCTACCCTGCTCAAAGGGCAGGGGCTCACAGTGGCTTTTTCCATCTGATCACACGGATCCAGCAGCGCTTTCACGCCCAAGGACAGCCGGCCACACTGCAGGGCAGAGGTGTTCCCCACGTCACAAGGATCAGGGGTGTCCTGGCATGGACATCCCAAGCCCCAGGTCTCCCCCAGGCCAGCAGGACAAGAACCATGGTGTTCACTGCCTGACGCAGCTGTGGGACTGGGAATGCCAGCAGCTGCCCTGCATTTTCAGTCTACTCCTCTCCTGTCCCCAGCAAGGACAGCACAGCAAGTGGCCCAGAGTCTGGAGACAGAGGGCTGCCAAAAATGCCAAACCACAGCTGGTTCTTCTTCTCCCCACAAGTGTTATAAAAGCTGTGGCTAAGTTTAAACACCAAAGACCATGACCTCTGGCTCTAGGCTGACCCTTGGAAACACGTGCCCCAGCCTGAAAGAAGGGAGTATAAACAAAAGGAAAACCCAAAAGGAGCAAATCCAGAAGGAAAGCACAGCAGGAACAAGCCCAGCTGAAGCCAAGAAGGGAAGGCAAAGAACAGCTTTCCAACAGGCGCTATTACGCAGCTGCTATACAACTGTTGCAACATTCCTGTTCTGAAACCCCATCTAAAGCCAATTTTGTTACATGTAATGAGGACAGAAAACAAAAAGAAGGTGGAAAATTCCCAAAATAACCAGCATGGTTAAAGTGTTATCAAAACAACTGTTTTGTTCTGGGTACAAGTGGGCTGTCTCCACGTTTGAAGTTGCCCCCATTCTCTCCCAGGAATGAAGATAACACTGGGAAGACCAGAGAACAGCCAGAGCTTGACAGCACACGGCTGGCAGGATTAAGACTTTGCCCAGCTCCTGCTTTGGCCCAGTGCAGCCTCCACCAGTATTAGTGCTTCTCCTTCCTTCTGCAGCTCCTCATTATGGGAAAATGTGCCCACAGAGGGCACACAGGAGCCTCTCCCTCCCACCCAGTCTCCCTTTTAAATCTCCCACTTGTTTTGCCAATGTGGCAGTGGCAGTAAAGTCCTTGAAGACCATCCCCCCCACATGGTCTCAGCATCCTTCCAATCCAGCTCTCATCTCCTGCTTTGTGCGTGGTGAGAGGGGGTGTCTGTACCTTGTGACCATCTGAAAACAGGCTCCTCCTTGAAAAAAGCCACCAGAGAGCTCATCAGGCAGGCAGGGCTTGCTGCTCCCTGCGTGGGGGTGAGCTCCAGACAGAGCCTGCAGGGCATGGCTCAGGAGTGGCACCATCCAGCAGCCAGGCAGGAGCCAGGGAGACAGACACAGCCCCACCTCTGCCAGTATTTCCCTGGTGCCCCCACCATGAGAAGTGGGACAAGCAGAGCCCGGAGGAAAATCAGAAGGAAAGGGAATGGGACCCAGTCCCACCCTCTCCAGGTAAACGTGCAGGCTCCCTGCATCTCTTTTGTGAGCCCTTTGAGGCAGATGTCTCACCCCATGGGGGACCCTCTGAGCTCCACCTATGCTGCTGTGGCAGTCACTTTGTCATGCCTTTCACTGCCTCATTGCATTTATTTAATTACTTCTCCTCAGGAGTAGCATTGCTCACATCTTTGGCTCTTGGATCCTTTTCCATTCTGTCCCCAGTGGAAGCAATCACACTTGTCTTGCAAGATCTGTTCTTCCTAAGCCACGCTGCCATTTATCCATTATTATTGAAGTATCAAAGGCATTTGCACATGTTCAGAAGCACACCAGCTCCCTCAAGGAGGAGGGATGAAATATCACCTCTTGCCTGATAAATTGCTTACACAAGTGGAATCAAACCCAGGTTTCTGGATTATCCAGTGGGGCTCTTTTGCAATGCTGCTCTTAGGAAAAGGGTTGCAGAGACGTCTTAGCTCACACCCCACAGCTGGCAAGACTGCAGGAGAGATTCAGACATTGAGTTTTCCAGCTTGGATGCCTCTGGGTAACCCAGAGGAGATTCCAAAGTCAAGGATGGGTTTCTGCAGAAGCAACCTTACACGCTGCCCTCTCCAAAGCACAGCTGTGCTCAGCCACATGTGTGCTTGCTGCCCTTGGCTGTGCCCTGCACAGTCTCTCTCCTCACTCACAGATGGCTCAGCAAATTCTGGAGTGGCCACTCTGGTGAATGAGAGTCCAAACTCAAGCACCTGGGAGTCATTCTGCGCATCTTGGCAGGTCCTTGAGGGTGATGCAGTGCCGATGCTGCAGGACAGCATCCCATGACCTCAAACAGCCCTCGAGCATGAAGCAAAAGCCGTGTCAGATCTACTTCAGAGAGTTTGTCTAAGATTTCACTGTCCCCAGTTCAGCAGAAGCCAACACACGCAGTCCCGGGCGCTGAACTCGAAGCCAAGGGACCTGGATTTCTTGCTGCCACCTGCTGTCCCCTGCCAGCAGGGCAGGCTCTGCCCTGCTCCCTGCCAGCTCTGCCCCAGAGCCCCCAGCCTGGATCCAGGGGAGGAAACAGCAGGACCCACTACCCCTGTTCTCCAGCCCCTGTTCCCTGTGAAGTACTAGACAAACCCAAAGCCTGGATATGAACAGAAACACAAAGCAGTGGCCTCTGTGTCCTCATTCTCCTGGTTACAAGCTCCAATATTACAGTTGTGACTGATTTTCTCCCTGGAGGACACTTAGCCCTGGGGAATAGTGGCTCACCATTGCTGTTAGCCAGGACAGGCCCATGGGGGAGCTTCCTCCTTGCTAACTCAGCCCATCACAGGGAGGGAGGGAGGGAAGGTGACAGCTGCAGACATGGAAGAAAATAATAATAATAATAATAATAATAATAATAATAATAATAATAATAATAATAATAATAATAATAATAATAATAATAATAAAACCAACAACAACAATATAATCTATGCCTGCTACTTTGAGATAGTAAGTTCCCTGCTTCAACTGACAGAAAAGTAAGTTGAGTGGATGCCAGGAAGCATTTCAGATGATCAGGTGTCTGGTCCAGAGATGCAAATCAGGTAAAATGCTGCAGAAACCTGACAACAGCAGAGCTGCAGGTGCTTGGTCCTGAAGGACCCTGCCCTTTCCTCCATGGCAGCCTTCTATATTTCAGATAAACAGGGCAACCCAGGATTTTATCACCTGGGCTGTGCCACCATAAAGGGAATTTGGGACTACACATCATCTAAGGCCATTCTTTTCATTCTTTTAAAAAATATTTTATCATTTATTTATAGGCAGAACTATAGGCCCTGAAAGGAACCAGGAGAGGGAGAAGAGGCAGAAGTCTGTTGTGAAAGGTCCGCAGAAAAGTAGTTGATAAACGTCTTTGTGGCAATGGCTGCCTTATACTTCACTGTGCTCATCTCCTCNGCTCCCTGCCAGCTCTGCCCCAGAGCCCCCAGCCTGGATCCAGGGGAGGAAACAGCAGGACCCACTACCCCTGTTCTCCAGCCCCTGTTCCCTGTGAAGTACTAGACAAACCCAAAGCCTGGATATGAACAGAAACACAAAGCAGTGGCCTCTGTGTCCTCATTCTCCTGGTTACAAGCTCCAATATTACAGTTGTGACTGATTTTCTCCCTGGAGGACACTTAGCCCTGGGGAATAGTGGCTCACCATTGCTGTTAGCCAGGACAGGCCCATGGGGGAGCTTCCTCCTTGCTAACTCAGCCCATCACAGGGAGGGAGGGAGGGAAGGTGACAGCTGCAGACATGGAAGAAAATAATAATAATAATAATAATAATAATAATAATAATAATAATAATAATAATAATAATAATAATAATAATAATAATAATAAAACCAACAACAACAATATAATCTATGCCTGCTACTTTGAGATAGTAAGTTCCCTGCTTCAACTGACAGAAAAGTAAGTTGAGTGGATGCCAGGAAGCATTTCAGATGATCAGGTGTCTGGTCCAGAGATGCAAATCAGGTAAAATGCTGCAGAAACCTGACAACAGCAGAGCTGCAGGTGCTTGGTCCTGAAGGACCCTGCCCTTTCCTCCATGGCAGCCTTCTATATTTCAGATAAACAGGGCAACCCAGGATTTTATCACCTGGGCTGTGCCACCATAAAGGGAATTTGGGACTCACATCATCTAAGGCCATTCTTTTCATTCTTTTAAAAAAATATTTTATCATTTATTTATAGGCAGAACTATAGGCCCTGAAAGGAACCAGGAGAGGGAGAAGAGGCAGAAGTCTGTTGTGAAAGGTCCACAGAAAAGTAGTTGATAAACGTCTTTGTGGCAATGGCTGCCTTATACTTCACTGTGCTCATCTCCTCACTCTCACCAGATTCCTGGCAGAAACTGGTACCCCCTGGCGCTACAAAGCCCAGCAGGCAAAACCCAGGCACGGGCAGGTTATTCCATGTCAGCTCCACACAATGCACAGCCAGACCAGTGACATTCCCTGCTGGACTTGTGAGAGGACAAGGACAGGCACTTGGCTGTGTACCTGTGAGGACCAATGCAATCCCCAAGGTCAAGCAAGCTGCATGGGCACGCTGCAGGGGCAAGCTGCTCCATTTCATTAGGAAACCAGGAGGAATTGGCAAGAAATCAGGGAACTCAAAGATCCTGGGCCTCATGTATTCATCATGTGCAAGCCAGGTGCCACAGACCTACCTTGCACTAAGCCCGAAGCTATCTAAACTGCATAAATAAAATCTATTTTGTGACAATCTAGCAGACACCTGTGTGTAAACTCAACCAGCCTGGCTCTGAAAGCTTCTCTGTGTTACAGGCCAGCAGCACAGACATTGGTGTCTGTTCTGTGCTGCTGCCACAACCAAGAGCCAAAGGTGTGCTCATGTTCCCCCTGCTCCTTTGCTCAGCTCCCCAATCACAGAGCAGATAAGAACGGTATCTCCCAGGTGAACACAGCTCAGCCTCTCCACCCACCCCTTCCTCAGATCTCAGCAGGGGAACTTGGCCTCTGCTTGGAAAGGACACAAAGCAAAATGCAGTTGTTATCAGCTTGGCCTCTGTGTTGCACAGCCCTGGGTACAAGGCTGACTCAGGGGTATCGGCAGGGTGTTTTGCTAAAGGTAAACAGACTCCTCAGCAAGCTGCAGGACAAGTGTGGACAAGTGTCTGAGCTCCCAGTGAAACCTGGAGCACTGGGCAATTTGTTTTTAGGGCTCTTTTGTGTCAGGGCAGACTCCCACCCTCTTCTGCTCAGGAGCCAACCTCACAGCTGGCAGGCCTAAGTTCAAACCACACACACAGCTCAAAGCGGGCACAAGCGAGTGATACTTTGGAATACGGACCTACAGAGTCTTTAATAGGAACCAGGCTAATGCAAGGTACAGGCAGTCACACAGTGCCTGGGGAAATGGGGAATATCAGCACCTCAAGAGGACTAAAAGATAGGAGCAGCTTAAGTGCTTGCAAAATGGCTTAAGAGCAGCTTCACATGGAAAGTGACTGCTGCTTAAGCAGTTTAAAGATGAGCCCCTCTCAAACATTCAGCTATGAGCGGCTTAGTGCAGGAAGGTTTCCTGCCAAGGCCGTTGGGATGGCAGCAGCCATCTCTCCAAC
This sequence comes from Falcunculus frontatus, assembly GCA_013398115.1. Lineage (NCBI taxonomy): Eukaryota > Metazoa > Chordata > Aves > Passeriformes > Falcunculus > Falcunculus frontatus. The sequence goes on along the minus strand of VZRV01001674.1, from coordinate 57,549 downwards.
AGGAGAGAAACAAGGGTCCCCTTGGAACACGGAGCCTCACCCCACACACGTTCCGCAAATGAACGTGTGCCATCCTGGCTTTGGAGCTGCTCTGTCCTCCCCGTGAAAGGAGGCTTGTCCTTGGCCGGATGTTCTCCGGAAAAGGTCTACAAAACAGAGTTCCTGGAAAGCTGAGTCTGCTTTCAGCAATAAAATAAAATGGAGGCTGTGCTGGCAGGCTCAGGCCAGGAGCGACGACTCTTTTCTTCCTGACAGTTTCAAACAGTAAGATTAGCCTGTGTTGTCCTTGCATCCTTGAATATCCCTGCCCTATTTCTTGGGAATTTTCAAAATGCGCAGAAGACGGAAGAACAAGATTTGTTTGGAAGCTTTGGGAGATAAAAAGGAAAACCTCCATTTCTTTTCTTTTTTTTTTTTTTTGCAATGCCAGGGTCATCAAAGGTGGGAGCACTGGAGGTAATGGCAGGGGCAGATAGAAGCAGCACCCAAACACGAATGATGTGTTATTACCTATGGCAAAGAAAGCAAGAGGAGCAGGGTTGCACTCAGCTGTGAATTTGGGGTCCATATGCTTGAAGACCTGGTGAAGTGTTATCACCTTATTTCTCTTCATGAGAGAAACCTGTCCTTCAGACTACTTCAGGTAGGGTTGTTTTTATTAATATTATTATTATTACATGAAAGCTATAGCTGACAAAAGCAAGACTAGAGAACATGTCACTTTGAAATAAGTCAATAGCTAGTCCTAATCTGGAATCCTCTGGTTAGCTCTCATTGCTTCATGTTAAAAGGACACAAAAAGGTAGAGTTAAGGGCATGTAAAGGATCCTTATGAAGGCACAGACAAGTCTTCGCCCATACAGCAATAAAAAGATGGAAAAACGCCACAGAAATCTTCGGCAAGGGAAACATATTTAAGTGTAACTAAAATATTCCAGTTTGAGCTCTATCCTCAGAACTCAGGAGATTGTTTTGGATTTAAAGTGCACCCCAAGAAGATGAGAGAACTAGAAGTTCAGTAAGTGGGATTCCCACCTTCAGCTACTGAAGTTTTAGGTTACCATGGTTCAATCAGAAGCCATGAAGCAACTTCAAAAAAAGATTACCAGGTCACTGTATGACCAGGCTATTTCTTAGACACTTCTGAAGCCTTTTGACAGGATGCTTATCTAAAGCCCACTGATTTAATCTGATTTAGCAGTTACAGTGCTGTGGTTAACAGAAGAGAAAATAGAAGCATAATCTATATTACATGCAAATCCCTGCATCCATGCCATTCAGTTTAAAATGGCCAGAAGTTTGCACTTTGCTGATAGAGAAAGCATCACCTAAATACAAACTGTGCTTCCTGAAATATCCAAAGTCTAGTGTATTAACAGCCTAAAAGACAGAAAATTTAGGATTTTCAGTAAGAAGCACTCTAATAGCTTCTGGAAGCTTATTTGACTACTACCCCCTTGAATTTTGAATGGAGCACAATTTAATTTTTTTAGTAGCTTGAAGAAAGATGAAACCACAAATGGAAAGAAAAGATGGCAAGAGAAAATAAACAGATAATGACTTATATGAAATTGAGTAATTACATCCTGCATTGTGCTCCAACTATCAACCTCAGCCGTCCCCCATCCTGCAGTCCCATTCCAGTGTTTAATTCTGAATACTGCTATACTGCCCCTGCCAGGATTAATTTGTTTTCCTGGACCCCAGATGCTTTGGAAAAGAGGGTTAATTATCTTGCCATAGCTGCTTGCTCCCTGGCACATTCCTGCAGGACTCATTCCCTTACATGAAGACCCACTCAGGCTGCAGCTGCTCCATGAACACCAGAGAAGGAAAAGTTAAATAAATCGTGCCAGAAATTAAGACCATGCTTCAGCAGCTGCAACAGTGAAGAGGAAGAACAGGGAACCCATCTGAATTCATGTATGGCTCCAGCCCAGGGAGCTGGCTGGGAAAGGCCAGGACAGGAAGGCTTGGCACAGGACAGATAAAGCTTTCTGAACACAAGAAAAGGGACTGAGGTTACTTCCTTCAGAGAGCCGTGGTTAAAGCACAGCACAAGTAATCTGGCTGCAACAGGTTCCTCTACATCCTGTGGGAATCACAGTCCTTGGAGAAAGAAACCCTCTGTTTTTAATAAGAAAAGACTATTACGCATCAGGAGACTAAACAGAACACAAATATTTTGCTCTTTAACTTGATAATGCAGCTGTCTAGAAATGAATTGACCCTTCATCAAATCAGATGCTTTAGCAGTAGAACTTGGGGGCCTCATCATCCCAAAAACCCTGAACAGGTACTTGTTTCAGGTTATTTTTATTTGACTGTGGTTCTAAGGAACCCAAATGGCACCCTAGAAACATCACATTATCACAGGAGTGAGCACATCTGATCACCCCTCCCCACACCTGTCAATATTATTGGTGCAACTGAGAAGATACTTGAATTTCACAACAAATCAGTCATGCAGCACACTTCTCTCTGACTGGTTAGACATAAAAATAGACAAAGTAGACATGAAACCCTGGAATGGCTAAAAAACCCACTGGTAGCTACAGATGTGGGAATGCAAGGTATTTTCAAAAAAAAAAAACAAACACCACACAAAAAAAATCCCAAATATGTTTAAACACATCCCTGAGATGAAAAAATAATTAAGAAAAGTGTTCATGTTCCCAGACCTCGATGCATTATTTAACAGAAGACTGAATGTCTCCTGCTAAGCCACCAGCACATTCAAACAAGTTCAAGAGCTGTTCACAAGAAAACACGCAGCAGGAAAAGGAGCAAGTTGCATTTAATTACAACAGAAGGGTTTCAGCCAGTAACAAGCCAGCTTGCCCCAAACATCATCCCTTACTAAAAGACAGACTTAGTGACACCACATTCAGTTGTACCATTCCTTTCACAAAGCAGGACACCCAAACACGTCCTCCACGGTTTCTTTTAAATCTCTTTCATCACCCTAGCAATACACTCTATCTTGCTGTGGTGGTATAGAAAGTCAAAAAACAACTCTTCACATTTCTCGCACATAAGGAAAAAGAAATATGAACAAGAATTAGAGTATCATGAGAGAAGAGGAAAATATCTCCACCTCAATACATCTTTACCTCCAATGAAAGGTGATCAATTGGAAAAACAAAACATCACCAACAAACAAAAACCAACTAAACAAACAGTGGGACAGACATGAAGATATTACATTGTGAATGACAGCTGCTTACAAGCAGGGAATGGCATAGCAATGTTCAGTGTTTTGCTTGTAAGACTTAAGTGAAAGAGACAGGAAAAAAACCAGCATTACAAGACCTTGAAGGTTTAATTTTAATCTAACAAGTATGGTAATACCACTGCCAAATGAGAGACAAACTTCACTCCCTTTGGAGCAACTAACTCCCCACCTGCCCCACTGTTTGGGCTCTGTTCTAAAGAGTAAGATTAAAGGGGAACACAGACCTCATGTGTGGAAGAAGACCAACCTCATTCCTTCCTGAGGACAAGCACCCATCCTTGTAGGCCCAAGAGAAGACATTATTTTCTTTTAACAGCAAAACACCAACAAGGAATCTTTCCTGTTCTCATGAATACATGAATAAGATTATTATTTTGTTGAGAAAGAAACTTGCACAATTCTTCAGTCTCCTCTCTTCTCTGCCCTACATGGCACAGGTTAATCATTTTGCATTTGGGCCTTCCAGTTGCTATCAAGTCCTCTATGATATACCCAGAACCATGCTCCATTTGATCTGGGAAGACACAGGAAAGATGCCTTGCACCTGAACATCTTAGGCACTGAATGCTGTGATCCACTGAGGACACCAAAACACTAAAGTGCATTTCTTTTTCTTTTTTTTTTTTTAATAAAACCTGAATGTTTTAAGGGTCACTCATCCCATATTGCAAATTGAAAACATACTTATTTTTAATGCTCAACTACAAATGACTTCTGGAACTACATTAATACAACCAGCAATGTAAATTATGACAGAAGAAACAGGTGTCCACAGAACATTCAAGTTGATAAAAGAGAAATGAGAGATTGGGAGAGATCTTTTACAGTTAAAACATTAACCAGCACAGAGCATTTCACTAGCAGCAAGATATGGCACATGGACTTCTGTGCTGGAGCTGTCTGGAAGCAATTTCTGGGGAAAGAGCACTGAGCCTGAAAGAGTCTCAGCACTGCCCCTAAAATGCAAGTCTCTTTGCCACCTCGCAGACAGGAGGCTGGGATTATTCCAAACCCCGTGCTGAAAGAGCTGCCAAAGAGCAGCTGGTTTTTAGTTCCCAGTTCAGACACAGTAAAAGCCTGATGTGAATACCTGAAACACTCATTACCTGAAGCATGAACAAAATGGAGGTAGACAGGGCAAAAATGAATCACTGTTGATGAGAAAACCTGAAGGACATCTGACACATTTTCCCTTGTATAAGGAATATTTGCTCTGAAATTAGGAATGGGAAAAATCCAGTTTGTATTGAAAGATGTGCAATGCCCACAGCCTGTAAACACCCTACAACATAACCTCTCAAGGACAAGCACTCTGCACAAATCATCTTGCTTAAAAGGATGGATATAGATAAAATCCATAAAGACAGAACAAAGAACTTATAGGATAAAGCATAAAATAGCCGACACAGTAACTTCTCTCCAATGACTAAGAATAGAACTGAAAGAAGCCCTCAACACTCCACTGCAAATTCAGAAAGGGGAACCCACACAGAGCCTAGGACAACAGCTCCCAGACTTCCCTGCTTGGATTCCCATTTCTGGGGGCTTAGCCCAAATAAGACACAACTCCAGTTCCAGAAGACAGGTTTCAAAGTACTGGGACAGAACAAATCATCTTCTCCAAAGTGAAAGATTTCTCACCTCATTAATTTCACATCACATAATCAGTTACTTTACCTGAATCCCATTGAGATTACCTCAGCTAAAGCTAGGGACAAGCCAAGACTATTCACCCAATGAATTCTTTCATGGTCATAATAGATGTTTAAGATAAATCAGACAAAAGAAAACATTGAATTAACTGTCCAGGTATGAAAGGATTATGGTGGGGGCTTTCTTTCTGTTTTAACTATTTTTACCACCTTGGTTTCTATTGTGATCCATGTTGTCACCCCCCCAACTTCTACGATTTAGTATGTCATAACCACTGCTTTAAAAAAAAGAGTCAAAAGGTTATGTTAAACACCAAAGATTTAAGTTTAAGTTATGGAAAATGAGGATGTACACATTGATACAGGCTTGCAATTTTAATTTTTAAAAGGCCCCTACGGTGGGACTAGCTATAGATGGCATCATGCTAATGCAAATGGAAAATAGGTTTTTTTTAAAAAAAACAAAACCACTTTAAATAAGTATGAATTCATACCATACACGTGTACATACTTAATAATTTTCTACGTTAGCTCTGTCTGAACTATAAATCGAGTCTATACTACTAAAAGTTCAGTATGTGCAACATTAACCCGACCAAAGCGTTTTATAAATACAAGCTTCTTTTTAGTATTGCAACATACTTCACTACTTAACATACTCAAAAACAAGTTCTACATTTAAAATTCTGCTGTAATAGTTCTATCTGCCAATTAAGACCACAAATGGAAAAATACTTGCTAATCTTTAACATTTTGAAAATGCAAATATATTTCATTTTTTGAAAAGAAACAATCTTGTTTATACTACTGGTGCTTCTTTAGACATTTGAAGATACTACACTAACAAAATACAAATTTTGTAGTAAGCTTACAACATGTACTTCTCAGAGGCAAAAATAAAAAAAAAATCTGGTTTGTATTTATGAAGGAACATCCATTTATTATAAAACAAGATAAAAGATATTAGAATTAAGTTGAAACAAGGCAACATTAGAACAACCACTTTAGAGCTTTGTGAACGAAGTGTAGTTTTTAACTTGCAAATCCAGGTGAACGTAGCTCTTAACATGCTGTCCTCTTCTCTATAAATGGGATGAAGTAGAGAAGCAAAGCTTCAAGGTGTAAGGGTTGGAGCCATCTGTGAAGAGACAACACAGAACACACTGTGGGCACAGCTCTCCTGCTGATCCACCTTCCATAACCTGGCAAGTTCACCAACTCTGTGTATTTAACACTCACACCTCCAGTGGGGTTTGCCTTTGTCACATTGAAAGAGAAAGCTTTTCTGCTGTTACCACCTCTCCAAACTGAGATAAAACTGAAATTGTGAACAGTGTGTTATCAATAATATCTTCAAAAATATCCTGCCTCTGAAGTCCATTATTAAGAAGGTGGACCAAAGGTGAAGGGGAATAGAAAAGATTTAAACTGTTAACACTTCACAGGGAGACCAACTCATAACACTTAGCTTGAGGTAGCTTAAAATAACATTAGACACTGGGCTGGATTCACAATTATGTCTGTGAACATCTGGAAAAATTCCATTTAATCCAGTAAACTGTCTTAATTGTTCAGTGCAGATCTGGACTATTGTGTACTTGTTTAGCAGGTGAACTCACCCCACTCTAATCTTGCTAGTTTGGAGCTAAATTCAGCTTGGCTTCACAATTTCTGGTTTCAAAAGGAACACGCTACAGGAGCAGTAAATTGAGAGCAATGAGCTGAGTACCTTAAGGAATCCTCAGTTCAAGACACTGGAGATTTCTCTACATTTATTGTGAAAGAATCATAGGAGGGTTTGGTTGGAAGGGATCATCTTGTTGGATCATCCAGTTTGAACCCCTGCCATAGGCAAGGACACCACACACTAGACCAGGTTGCTCAGAGCCCCCTCCAGCATGGCCTTGAACACCTCCAGGGATGGGGCATCCTCAGCTTCTCTGGGCATCCTGTGCCAGTGCCTCACCACCCTCACAGTCAAGAACATCTTCCTAACATCTAAAACCTAAATCTCTCTTAGTTTGAAACCCTTACCCCTTGTCCTAACATTATTTGCCCATGTCAAAAGTCACTCCCTCTCTTTTTTATAGGCCCACTTTTAAAGTACTGAAAGGCCACCACAAGGTCATCCTGGAACCTTCTCTTCTCCAGGCTGAACAACCCCAACTCTCTCAGCCTTCCCTCACAGGAGAAGCGCTCCAGCTCTCTGATCGTTTTGATGGCCACCAGAACCCTCAAGTCCTTCTCCACAGAAAAAAAAATTCCAGCAGTAAGATTAGGAAAATTTACTTACTTGGGACTCTTATCTGGTAGTGATTAAGTACAGTGAGAGCTTCCACTGCATCTGTCTTACATTCCCATTCCAACAGACCAGACAGTGTTTTGGCAGAAGCTGTCAAAATTAGAAATAAAAACGGGAAGGAGGGGATCAGTAATGTCTCCTGACAGTGCATACTCAGATCAAAACTGGAATCAAGTAACTTCCCAAACCGGTCAAATTTTACTTACGTTTTGGGTCAAACACTTTGTATTTAATAAAGCTGAGAACTTCATGATCCTCACATAACTGTCACAAAAATAAAATAAGAGGTAAAACTCCAGCAAAAGTGCACATAAACAAATTAGCAAAAATTCCAAGTTCCTGGAAGAGACACACAAAAAGGAACATTCTGACTTTTTAAAAGAGTTTGCAAGAATTTATGGCAAATCATTTAAAAAATATGTTTAGACTGGTAACTCTTTAGAACACCATTCTGTAGTATGTAAAACAAGGCTCCTGTATCTGTGATATCACTACTATCTCCAAAAACATATTTAAATAATAACAAGTTCTACTTTTTGACATTCCTACTCCAATACAGTAGCTCTGAAGTTGTACATATGAGGGCACCACTTGGGAACCAGAGTTCACTTTCAGACAGAGCTGCAAAAATATATTTTATTGAACTGAAAAAGAACTCACTGAACTGTCAGCAATCTTATCACTGCCTCCACTTAAAGAGGCCCAGTATTGCATGTTTTAAGCATCAAGAGTTCATTTAGGATACAACTGTGCCAAGTGTCCCAGGTGCATCCTTGTCTCCATTCCAAAACATCCCAGCAGTCATTAGAGCAACCATGTCAGGGAATCAGTAAATCCTTTATGAATTGTAGTCCTATCTTTCATGTATTTGACTTTGTGTCTTTTCTCTTTCCTCCAAAAAAACCCCACATTAAGCTCCTCAACTTTATTGTCAAGATTTTGTTTCTCACATTAAAAAAATATAAATAAATAAAATTGAGACAGTAACTCCAGAATTGTGAACATATCCAGAGGTGCTACAAATGTATTTTAAGGAACAGCTCTCTTCCAGTGGCTCTGCTACAAGCCTCCCAGTTACTTGTTTTTAAAAGCAGCACCATGAAAAGCCAGGACAGAGCCCAGAAAGCACTGGATGTCAGTCATTCCAAGTGCCTACCTTTACAAACGTTTCCTCAGTCACACACAGGGGAACATTGTAATAATGCAGCACACAGGAGGGTGGTTGGATGATGTTCTTGGATGCTTGGCCAGCACTGGTGAAGCGATTGTTCTTACTCATGGCAAAATCCTTGTAACTACTCGTGCCATCCTCCAGTTCAAATATCTGGCTTGGAACTACTGAGTGCTGCTTGGAAACACTGGAATTTAAGGATAAAGTTTCTTAAATAATTAAGGCTATCATACTTTGCAGATTATTATCTAACTAGAGAAGAGCTGATGTTTCTTTATAGTAATTTGAAATAAATATAGTAAGAACAAGATGGGTTAGATTTGACACCTTCTTTTAAAAAATGCAGAAAAGATGGATAAGACACATCAGCAATTACAGTTTATTAGTGTCCAGTCCATGTAATGACAATATGCTTTATGAATATAAATAAATAAAATTATAAATAGTAATAAATCTTAGAGTGGTTGGAGATGAAAGGGACTTTAAAGATGATCTCATTCCAACCCCTGCCATGGGCAGGAACAGCTTCCACTAGAGCAGGTTGCTCGAATCCCCATCCAACCTGGCCTTGAACACTTCCAGGGATGGGGCATCCTCAGCTTCTCTGGCCAACCTGTGCCAGTGCCTCACCACCCTCACAGTAAAAAATTTCTTCCTAATATCTAACCTACATCCACCCTCCTTCAGCTGAGAACCAAAATAAACAGTTGCAAATTGGAAATTGTAACTCCAACAATGATAACAGAGTAATGTGATATTGTCCCTTTGAAACCTCATTCCATCTGCCCATTGGTGGACTATTAATCTGATAAAACGTATTTACCAGACATTGAGTCTCTTTCCAAATAACTTGACATTATTGAGATGTGTGACCGCTCTTTCTACAGCGTATTCATCACCCATTTCAACCAGTGCTGTGCCCGGAATAGTCTTCATAAACTTCACCTAAGATATATAAGGTAAAAAAAAAAAAAGACATTGCAACAAAGAGCCCAACCAATAGTTTTACAAAATATTAGAATATATTTTTAGACCATCTCGGACAGGCTTTTTCCAAAGCATTTAAAAGGACTGTTGAAGTTTCCAAGTTTCCAATAAATTATGCCTTACCTTCTCAATGTTTCCATACAGGCAGAACAGGTTGAATACCCTTGAACAGTTCATCTTGAGCTGATGCAACCCACTAACCATGACAACTGACCCAGAAGGATTTCCACCATGCATGTAAGAGGAGGATGCCTGGGGCAACGGATAAGCAACAAGTTCTGGAGTGTCCCGAGATCCCATTCGGTACCGGCTTGGCAAGGGCAACAAAGGACCATGGGAGCCTAAAGAGATGAAAGACCATGTTTTATATTGTTTGAAATAATTTTCACTACTTAATCATGCATCAAAGCCCACATACATAATGCATATTTAAAGGAGGGGTAGAAGGTTACAGCAATTGCTGAAAAATAATATTCCAGTAATTACAAAAATCATTATCTTCCCTGCATCGTGCAAAATATTTGAACATAAACGTATCAAAGGAAATAATTAAAATCAACCTTCAGAAATATTCCCATCTACTTACAGAGCTACATGACACCAAGAAAGAGTATTACAAGGTAGGGAAAACAAACCAAAAGGAGTGAGACAGAGGTCAGGAGATGACACAGCTCTTCTTCCCAAAAACATGAGATTTAATCAGAAGCCTGCCTTTATACAAAATGCTCATTTGGAATACTTAAACCCCCACGTTAATGCAAAATGAAGTGGTCCTATTTTCCACTATAGATAAAGCGACAAGTTTCACTGAAATAAACAATTTGGTTTTTTTTTTCTTTTAGTGATGAGACACTACTAGTAAGCAATACCTCTGTTCATAGAAAATATCAGTATTACAGACTAAGGGGAGGATCCCTGTTTTTCTGAGACAAAAATGTGAAATTCACATAAGCCAAGTATAAAAGGAACCTTTTGTCTTTTTTTTCACAGGAAAAAGCAATAATGACAGGGAGACAGTGGTATAGGAGGAGATGGACACATTACTTAAAGTAGAAGGATGTATCAGAAGCATGAAAAAAGAACGTCGCTGAATCAAGGTGGAACTTAGAAATTCCGGAGATTTGGAGAACTTCTGGAAGGAGTAGGTAGGATGTCAACCTACATTGTAAAGTATCATAAATACCTTTGCAAAGGAAGAGGCAAGACAAATCACATTGCACCTGACAGCTGAGAGAGTAAATAACTAGAGAAGTCACATGTAAGTGGGGACATTTGTTTCTCCACCCTGAGGTCTTCACTCAGCACATGAAAGTGACAGCAGGTCTTCCTTTACAGAGAGCACCGGTGACAAATGCAGTACTTTATAGCACTAATTCCAAAACCTTATTCCTCTACAGTCACATAGCTGTACCTTTTCTGAATCAGCTAAATTAGAAGTGCCAATGCCAACAATTCATAGCTTTGCATGCAAAAACATCAGAGCTCTCTGTTGTACCAAACCGTGGATCAAGCTACGTTGCCTTTTTCTAGAAAAAAACTGCTTTCCCAATCCGGATACCATTTTCTACCCATTGCCAGGGTGATGGCAACTGAAAGGAAACATTCTTCCAAGGAATAAACCCGCAGAGCTGAATGCTCTCCATGACAAGAAGAGGTGAGGCAATGAGTGCACATGGATTTCACCGAACCAGCAGCGCTTCAGAAGGCAGACTGACAGCACTGCAGGTGAACTGCTCATGCTGAAGGGATCCACAGCCAAGCATTGATTAAATATTTAGAATCCCACATAGCATGTAAGAAATCATAACCAGCTGTCATCCCATGTTACTTACCATAGCCATCATGTCTAAAGGATGATGGGTGCTCTCCCAAAATAGCTTGTCTCTGCCGGCCCTTCCCTCTGTCTAACGTGGGAAGGGAAAGAAACCAGTTTAGTATGCACAACCAGGCACTTGATTTCTCCAGTTAAGACACAAAGCTTCTAGTTAAGAAGTGAAAAAGTAATTTGAGTCCTTGTTAATTTTATAAACGATTTCTCATTCACTCTATGTCTAAAAACACAAGCTGTAGCCCTGGGACACCAAAATTAAAAGACTGCCATCTGTATAACAAATTGCACTTAAGTTGATTGGGGGCAGTGGCCAATGAGGAGATGCAGACATTTAAAGTTTATGGAGATACTCAATAGTTCTCCTAAACAGACACCACACATTAGTATAGAAAACACCATACAGCAGGATTTACCCATGTGTCTCTTAAAACAAATTTGAAATGCAGTACTTTTGAAAGACAGTACCTGAATCATAATATTAGCTTCAACAGCAACACATTTTCAAAGTGGGCTTCTTTCAAGAAGTTTCAGCATAAGCCAACAACAACCTGTATTACATGGTTTCATAATCAGTAAACAGAGAGCATTACATATGTGTACATATATATTTACAGAACACCTACTGATTTCTGGGCGTGCTGAAAGGATTGTACATTGTGGCATTATCAGCAGCACATAACAGTTCAACTGAGGGAAAAGTATCACTGAGTAATGCACTTAAACAACAGTCAATCCTTTAAGAAAACCCAGTTCTCTAGGATATAAAGTTAAGCAAGGGGTCTACATTAATGGAGGGAAGCAATGCCTCACAGCCAAAGCTGTATTTTCCAATCAGATCCATGCTGCACGACAAAAAAATCTGAACTTCCAGATTTCTTTGTGGTAAGCAACAATTCTTTTCTTACAATTAAAAAAAAGCCACGTTGAAATGATGGGGCAAGGCATTTATCTGTTTACAACAACTCCCAGGAAATTTAAGTATGACTGCTGAAAATAGTAACTCCAGCCCAATGCAGTTGGAGGCATTTTCCCCAAAACCCAGGAACTACTTGATTACACAACAGTGGGAGATGAAAACACACGTGGCCCTTTCTGCTCAGGATTTTGAGGACAGGTTCCAAGTCAGATATTTACTTTGGCAATAAAATCTGAAGAGAGAGCAGTCCCGAACACTTTCAAATATATAGAAGAAAGATTACTGTTGTCAAGTTTACTTTTCCACTCCCTTTTCAGGGTAACAGCTCTGGTTGTTGGCTCTAGAAAGCAAATGAGCACTCTTACCAAGTATTTTGAGCATTTAAACTGTATGCAGTAATCATCTTTCAGAAAAATCAGTTTTATAAGTCCAGACTGTGGAACTAAATGTTTTGAAACTGCCCACAGTAAAATATAGTCAAGAATCACATTCTTTCAAATAAAGAATTCTGTGAGAAAAGTTTGACAAATATTTCCTCCTCATGGTGGTGCAGTCCACTGCTCTCTCCTTGTCCCACGCTTATTCCTTCCTTGAACAAAGCCCCTGGATCGTGCCAGTACAAATACTTGGGTAAATAAGCATTGAAACACAAGAACTGACCTGTGTTAAAAATAATTCTGAAAGGAAAGGTTCTTTATGATCTTGTTTAAGCTTGGGTTTCTTGATTTTTAATTTCGTTTTTAAAATCAGGTCCTTGAGTCACTGAGCAAGCTGGTATTACCATCAAAAGAAATGCTCCAAATTACAGTTTGAAATTTTTGGCTAAAGGCAAGTAGGATACTAAGTCAGGTGGGTTTTTTTCATTCAATCTAATGCAATATGGGTTCATAGCAGCAGGCATTTGTCGGGAAGTTTACTTTAGTGGAGCAAGACTATGAGCAAGTCTGTAATTCATTACCATAAAGAACTAAAAACAGGTCTTAAACAAATTCATTAGTAAAATGCATTTCCTTCCTAACATTTGAGGGGCAGGTGTGAAATTCTGAAAAGATTTATTGGCATGTCTGTCCTTGGAATGAAATTCCTTTGGGATAAGATCTTTGCTGCAGTGAGATCCCTACAGCTCAGGTCACACTATGTTCAAAACCCAAATAATGCTGTTGCAAGAGTAAGTTGAAGGACAAATAAATAAACTCTTTCAAAGAAAACCTCAACTCCTGGATTCCTTTATGGGCAAAACTGCTCTAGATGCCTGTTTTCTTGAGTACTTTTCACTGTTCATTCATTTATATTCCCATTGTCCAGATAAATGGATGTGGATCACAGTAAATGAAAAATCGTGCTACATACAATATGTAATTATATATAAATATATCTACATAACACAAGTCTAATTTTTTTCTTATGTGTAGTAGGGTGATCATGTATAGAGAATAGAGACAGAAACAAAAGAAAAACAATAGAGTAGAGTTCTTGAAAAGAACGAGCCACACCTATCATAAGTTTTTCATTTTCCACTGTTTGCTCAAGTTTGGGGAAGTTTTCGTTCATACAGTCATACCTATCTGCAGACCAATTACATAATGCAATTAGATGCACAAGTGTGCACTTAGTGTTACAAGTCAGCCTCCAAACACTGCAATGATCAAAAGACACAAGGGTCAAATTAATCCTTTCAATTTTTCAAATTCAAACCTTAAGATATTTTTCTTGTCCTTGAGTTTCTTCAAGAATCCATTTTCTTTGACTCAAGAATTTGAGAAAAAATTGAATCCCAATACAAATAGTCATAATCTACAAGCTGCAACCAATACTGTAGCTCCCTTGTTAACTTTTTACAAGAACTTCATTTTGAAAAGGCAAGCCCTAAGTTTTTAGTTGTACAACAGTTTCACAAGCCCAGTGTCTCTGCAGAATTACTCTGAAAGTGCAAATCTCTTGAGACAGCCAAAGCCCTGGTTCTCATGTAGCCTTTGATAAGTAGATACTCTGCCTTGGTCACATTGTCTTCACTTTTCTAACTTTACATTGAACACATTATTGTACATAGGTTACTGAACACTGCACTCAACAGTTACAGATGTTTGATTCTTTTTAAATAACACTTTACAGGAGTTAGGCTAGACAGCAGTTTGACTGTACATATATAATCATAGTTTCCACTGACATGAGTTAAGCTCTGAGAATTTTTACAGCTGAGTACTTAAGAGACAGTAAGCCTGTACCAATTATGAATCTCCCTATTTTATTACTTAAGTATAGCTGAGGGGACTTACTGGTATTGCACTGCTCGGTTCCAACTATCTACATATAGGGATTGATTTTCCCTACTACTAAACAATATTTACACTGTTAAGTCTGAATGCAACTCTCACACACAGCAAGTAATAAAAAGATTACAACGTCAATGATATCAACAAGAGGTTCTTAATTTTGGAAGTTCTCGATTTTTCAGTGGTAATTTTAAGGGAAATAAGACCAGCATACATACAAACTTGAACAGAATGGGTACAGTCTATCATGTTATTCATCCCACACAAATCTGAAGTACTGAAAATGTCCTCCTTTAAAAACTTGTGGTGGTGGTGCATGCAGTATGCAGACAAGGTGAACTGCAAGTCTGAGGTTTTTCAGAGGGTTTTTTTTGTTTGTTTGGGTTTTTTTTTTTGCTGATGCCGATGTGGTGCATGATGAAGTGTAGAGTCAGCCTGCTGAAGTCCTCTATCCTTCTTAATGCCTTGTCCAACATAGGGGAAAAGAGTCCTTTCGAAGGAGAAGCAGTGTGCAAGTTTGTAGTTTATAAGGAATAGTCTGTGCCAGGTTTCCTCTCCTCCAAAGAGAGAGAGCTGCTTGGAGAAATGCAAGTCCTTGAGAACTGCGAAGGTGCTTGGAGGTGTGGGCTCCTTGTTGCACTAAGTGGCTCAAGCACACGGCAGTAGGGGGCACTAGGGCTCAGGGTTAATTCCCTGTGGTGACACAGCCTCCAGCAGCACTGGCCTGCTTTGGAAGGACTGTTGCCACACGGCCTGACCACGTGTGAAGGGCTGGCATTAGTACAGTCAAACAGCTACAGTGAGAAATGATCAGAACCTACCTCGGCGGCCCAGATATGGCTTAGTGTAGTCCCAACTATCGTTGTCGTTCCTAATGACATTAAGTCGAGTTGGCTGTTCAAATAAAGTAAAAGTGAAGAAGGTTAAGTCTTGACTATATGTATTCTTTTTCGGAGTAAAATTAAAAGAGAAGGTCCAAGCATTACCCTTGCATATTCAATTTTTAGTGTGCAGCATCCTGCATAGATATCTGCTCCATTGAGTGCAGCCTTCGCCTTCTGGGCACAAAACACTGATTCAAACATACACATCATGTTAAGGATCTTTTTCCCCAGGTGTCTCATTCATGTCCCTTTTATCTGATATGGCTTTACTTTGGTAGCCTGCAGATATTTCTCTATTGTATACACTACAAGAACTCCATACACTTATCACAGTAGTTACTCTACAGCAAAAAGAACTAACTGTACACCCTTTTTAGCTCATTAGCCAAAAAAAAAACCCACATGAAAGAGAGATTTTGAGTGAACAAATAATCATCTTGCCTCAAAAAAATACAACAGGCAGATGCATGTACCAGGCTCCAACACCTAAGTTATTTCATGTGCTTTCCATACTGAAGACTAGTTCTATGATTAGCAGAAAAATGTACCTGAGCCTTGGCACATCACAACCCATGATCTCACACATACTCAATAATATTTGGTGTCAGAAAGCCTGAACTCTGCAGCACAACAGACCTTTTGCACCACGCTTTGATATCATTTACTGACATTTCGGAAAGAGTCTGAAACAACAGAATGTGCCTTGGTTTTACCACATTCCTGCAGCCCAGCTTCTTCCAAGGTGATGCAGGTTCACTGCAGAATTTAAAAAATTTAGAAAAGATAAGCTTCCCAGTCCTATAAGAAACTGACACTGGCCAGAACTGCAGAAGTAATGGGTACTGCAATTAGTATTTAAATTTGAGTAAATTTTTGAACTTTTCAGATAAGGCTTGTCTTGCAGCTCACTTTCCTCCCCATCCCCAGCTGTTTACTTTGCTGCTGCATTACTTCGCTCACATTTGTGAGTTTTCTTTCAACTGATGGCTGTTTTAATTTTCAGTAAAAGGCATGTTACAGAATTTAATTCAAAGGACATAAGGATGGTAGTTTCTGAGTGTGTGCAGGACATTCCCCACAACTTCCCTAATCTTTCACAAGATCAAGAATAACTCCCAACTCTACAAGTCATCTGATCCTGACAACACCATTTATGACAAACTTAACACATACAGCAAGTCAAATTATTGTCTGTTAGGACACACAGTTTAAGTCTTCTACATAGATAAATAGCAATTAGTTTGATTTAATGAAAGTTGGGGTAGTTCTCCTTGCTTGGTAAATCATCAATGCAGCCACCACATTGGTAGCATCTGAAATCACAAAATAATGCCCGAGATTCTGACAAATTTTGTCCAGGTAACAGTTAAAAATGGATGGTAATCAACCTCTAGGAAAAGGGCTGTCAGAGTTTCATAAATGAAGGCCTAATCATATCAGACTTTGGACTTTGCAAACCACAGCAACATACAACAATTTTGAACATTCAACCCATGAACAACTTAATGCTACAAGTAGAGTAAAGGGTAGGATAAGAGAGCAGGGAATTTCCTCAATACATGATGCCTAAGGATCAAGGTCAAGGATGCCTAAGCTGGCCTTTGCTTTATAAAGACAGAAGAGTAAGACAAGACATACTGGGGCTATTTTAGAAGAGTCTGAGGAAGACAAACTGCACCTCTGCAATCCCTTACCCATTTCTTAAGTATCAACACAGGCAGAAGCCATAAAACTTTTGGGTATAAACGTGCATATAAGGGGTTGTCAAATCTATGATGTAATTCATGTCTGCAATTATTAGGCCTGAGGGACTATAAACATGGTTATCAAGACCACTGTTGACAATGCCATTTTCCTACAAAGACGAAATGTGCACGTACTTTGTCTCATCGACATACAAAAATTAGAAGTTACCGTGTCTTAGACAGAAATTAAGAAATAATTTGGTCTCAAAATAACATGGTATTTTTCTGACATTCTCATGTTAAACCCATTTGAAGTCAAGAACCACCAAAAAAAAAAAAATCACACTCGAAAAGGATATTCAACCATGGCTTGTATTCCATTTCTCTTGAATATAACAATGCGCTGAACTTTTCCAACAGGGTTGCACACAGTGTACAAAACATCCTAAGGAAGAAGAAAAAAAAATTTCAGTCAGATGTGAAATTCCCATCATTTTTGGTCCACAGAACATTTTCTTGCAGTGGCATTTAAATGCCAAAGAGCAAAGAAAAGGCTTGTTAACTTTCCATTTCTTATTTTCCCTCTACAATTTACACATTCATGATTGGCATTTTTATGGATCAATATAGTACAGGCAATCAAATCTGAAAAACAGGAAAAGACTTCTATAAGAAGTACTCGTGCAAATATTGGTTTAACAAGTATCTTCAACTGTGTTAAAACCCAGTAACTGCATCCATGTCTCAAACTCTGCTACCTTTGAAGCATTGCCCCGAAGTAGTTCTACCACAGCAGAGAGACAAAGCGACACTTGCAGTTGCAACACATTTTATAACTCCAGCAGCTGAGCTCGTGTTCATTTTCAGAGAGTAACCAGGGATAGTTCAAGCTGTAAACTTAGCTCATCAAAAAGAGAATTTCAACAGTTTTCATTTACCTGAATCAACCCAGCATGCAAGTGGGTGCTATGTTTCTTCCTTCCATTTTATCTAAACCAAATACCTCCAAAATGCTCATTCCAAGACCTTGGTGTACATCCTCAGGTTTATTTGAGGGACGAGAGGGAGAAGGGGCAAAGGCAGTAGGTATAATGTTTATTATTATGTCGTGCAGAATAGAGAAGCAATTAGGAGGCAAAGGAGTAGGGGGCATGTGGATTTCTTAAAATTAAAACAAACACAGCCCAACAGCCTGAACTCATAAAAAATAAGACCTGTGAGATCATTTACAGCACGGTTGGCAGTACAAAAGGCTGCCCTCCATCTCTCCTGTTTGGGAGAAAAGATTCCTAGAAACTTTACAGCTCTAGGTAACATTAATTTTCAGGCATATGACTTTCTTTCTCAATTTGTCCCTCAAAAAATTTCTTCACAGCCACTTAATTAAAAACAAAAAAATTGTCTTTTAAAAGGTAAGCTCTACTCAAAACACCATCAGAGTCATTAGCCAGCAATCACACACACAGCTGGATTTTTTAATTATGTTTTATAATTCAGCTACTTTATATTACCAAATCAATCAAGTGGTTCGCAAGACACAGTAATGTGGATTATTTATAAAAAAATTAAGCACTAGCATTATACACATACTAGAATATCATAAAAAAAGGAGGCGCAGCTACTTAATCTCAGAATATGTCGGTAGTTAAGTTTAAGACATTTCAATTGCCAAGGCACACCACACCCTCCCTCATGCATGTACAGAAGGTTTAGAAATTTAGGAGGCAACAGCAGAGGTATGGCTGGACAGACAGCAGTGACTGCAGCAGCACGAGTCACTTTGGGAAAGTCTCTTTGAACAGACAAATACCTGACAAAGTTCTGCCCACACGTAAGGAAACTCCGAAAAAGAACTTCTAAGACCTGTACATGACCTCTTGGGCAAAAGTTTTCAAAACACCTCTATCACATAGGGGTGAAAAGCAACTAGGAATTAAATACAGTTAATATGCACTTCTTGCCCTTTGCTGTCACATCCCTCAAAAAAAAAAAAAGTTCTATGAGAGAGAGAAGCTGGTCACAATTGTAATGGAGAAAATAGAAAAAATAGAAAATAGAAAATTTTAGAACAATTTTGCTTCTGCCACAAGATGCGCTGGAACAGACCAATTTCTCTCCAAAAACTCTATCTTTATTTTAAAGTAAAGCTCTTAAAAACTATTCAACAGTTTACTGCAGTTATTCAGACTTGCCACTAAAAACTGGTTGCAATTTTTCATCTATTTTTTTCTAAATGTAGCTCAAATTTAAGAAGAGAAGAGTGTTGAAGAGGAAGAAGTAATGCTGCACTTTGGTTTGGTTTTTTTTTGAGGGGGAGGGTTGTTTGGTTGATTTTTGCTTTCTTTTGTTGGGGGTGGGTTTTTTTAATAATGGAGACTTTGCCTGAGGCATTCTTAAATTAACTGGTTTTTTAACCCATTGGACAAGTGCAAAATTTGTATTTTTCTCATCACATTTTTAGCTGTTACAGGCACAGCTGCTCTCCCCAGTTGCTGTGACTACGCTGCCTTCAGTGAGCTCTGAAGCTTGCCAGTAATTCTGGAAATCTGCCTGCTTCTAGCACTCATTTGTATATGCTAAAGAAACAGCTGGGGGCAGTGGGAAGGAAGAGGTTGGGGGGGGTTGTTTGTTTTTAAAAGGAGCTACTGTGCCAGAGGCTCCATCCTCAGAATTCCCATGGAACTCTCCTAATCCAGAACCAGGCTTCTGCTCCCAGTTTCTTCAAGCCTCCACCTTCAACTCAGCGGCTCAGGCAAGACAAATTTAAAATGCATGAATGAAACAGAGTTTCTATAATTTGTATTACAGTCATGTGCAAAGAATACTTTAACTCAGTCAGTGGATTTGTTCACACAGCTCAGAGCAGGTTTGTTTTTAAACACTAGAAAGAAACTTATACCTTGGCATGCTTTTCTATAAAGAAAATTGACAGGAGAAAGAAAATTCATCATTCACTGATGAATCAACAGACAAAAATCTATTGATACTCACATGACAGTGAAGCAGAAAGCATGATGTGGAACTGACTACTTGAGGTAGTTTCAGGAATATTAAGTTGCAGTCAATTTGCTCTCATGATATACAGCACATTAAACAAAACTTGATGCTTGCATTAAGTTACTTGGTTCCACACACCCCAAACACTTTGATTGATCCATACCATCCTACATCCCTAAGAACAAGTGATTCATACTTGCACCATAGCACACAATTTTAATTTTTTTCCTGAAATATTTCTGTGCAATTCAACATCTACTATAAAATCTCCTATGAAAAATACAAGCATTTAATGCACGATAAAACATAAATTCTTAAATAACAACAAAAAAACACCTCCGTATCTTAAAAAAAACATGTACATGTGCCATTAATGGCAATAAATTAGGATACAACTGTATAAATGGTACAACCTGAAATACTGAAAAGCAAAATATATTGGCCCAAATAAAAGTGAGGAAGATTCCATCAAACTGGAATTGATCATCAGAAGATAAAGATTTCACCTTTCCACAAAGGAAATACTTAAGAAGGACTGCAATAAAATAACCCTTCCTAACTGGAAAAATTACTTGCTCTTTAAACATACACCACTCAGAGCCTAAAGGCTCAATAACCATCTTGATGTTGTGGCAACACATTTGGAAATATTCCAGAAGCATGCAGCAACTTAAACATTTCAAAATCCTCACTACTGAAGGCTTCAAATGTATTGCAAAATATCTGTACAAGAGTGAATCATCTTGAAAAACCTTTATTTAAGAACACGCATGTTACCTATGTGAAGATTCAAAAAAAATAAAAGAAGATGAAACATACCACTGTAATTGGGTAGAGAGGATTCTGAATTGACAACAGGAGAACTTTATTCCCACCAGATGGGTCATCAGTGTTCCCTGGCCGAGTGATCCTCTTGCTTGTGGAGTAGTTGAAGAAGGCTTGCTGCCCAGCAATGTACACAGGTTCATCTGCTGCAAATGTCACACATTTCTTTGCACTTTCCACGTTTTCAAACTCCACCAGAGCCTGGCGCTTGAAGGGCATCATCATGACATAGCTGGGGAGGGAAACATCACACTCAATTTTCCTGCTCACTCAAAACAACCCCCAGGTCCCACGATGCTCATTTATGACGTTTTTCTCCAAACAATTCCTAACAAAGACATACCATATGGTTCCAAACTTCTCAAGAGCTTCCACGAGATCTGCTTCCACCACTGATTCACACAGCCCTCGGACATGGACGACAGGAGAAACAGACACTTTGTGATGACTTCCCCCGGCATCCTAGCAACAAAATGACATTTTAAAATTCAACACAGAGCAAGGAATACTGCTATCATTAACTAAAATTAAATATTTGGTAGACACTACACTGGGTCCAGAAGCAGCCATCTAAATGCACAATCTAAGCGCATGTTAAATAATTTAAATTTTCTTTCCAAACAGATTGCCAAGTTCAGTTGCTGAAGTCTACTTAAAATAAAAAGCTTTTCAGATTTAATTAATCTGTTTGCGCAGACAAGATCTTTCTTGTATGAAAAAAAAGCAGCCCATTTAACACTGGTTGAATTGCAGGAGGTCTTACACACACCCTATTCATTAAGAGCATTAAAAAAAAAATTAGGACATGTCCAACAGCTAAAATATTTCTGACACTCTGCTTGTTGATGGTGGAATTTTTTTGAGACAGGCTGGGAGAATGAAAAAGCAAGAACAAATGAGGGCCACCCGTGAACGGAATGAAAATTGAGCATTTTTCCAATGCACGTAGAGCTGCACTCCACAATGCAAGAAAACGCCAGCTCTGGATTATGGTTGAAATAAACCCAACTTCCCTTCTAATTCTGAACACACACGTTTTTAAAAACTCACAATTTCTGTATATATGGAGCTCTTTTCACCCCAAGGCTGACTGCAATTAATGGATTCAGACATTGTACCTTAGCACACATAATTCCCACCATGAATATTTTTCAGAGCTACTTTCAGACAGTCTCAGTTCTGTGCAGCTGAAGAATTTGGGTTGGAATCAGCGCATCTTTCCATGAAAACCCTGAAGTAAGACTGAAATTTACCTTACATATTCTAGGACACAGAGGGTAAAAAAAAAAAAAAAAGTAAGCCAATAATGAGAGATGATAAAAAAAAAGATTAGAGATAATAAAAGGCACACTAAAATATACTGCAAATACCCAGCATACAAATTTCATATTTGTAACAGTAGTGTGAAGTTGATGTATTCAAATTTAGTGACTACATCAATGTGTTCCATGTAACAGATCAAGTCCTGTTGATTTTTCACTTTTTCGTAAACAGCAGCACAGCATCTTCTGGAACTTGAGAGAGATTCTCATTTCTAGCACAAGGGTGCATTGAGCTCCAGTAATTAAGTACCTACAATGATTGCTACTACTGTTAGACATTCCTCTCTTCTCTGTCCACTTGAACTACAGATTCCAGGAAAAAACACATTCCAGATAACTACAAATTGAGTCTTGTGTATTTAACTCCTGTGTTCCATTTACAGTTCTCATTAAACAATTACAGATTTTTTTTTTCTTTAAATCAAGGATTTGACCATTCTGTTTGAATCAAAAGCCAGCACTTCAGGCTTCCTCAGATGTCAGAACAATCTGCTGTGTAATATTTTAAGCTTAGCTTACATTTTGTTTGCAGTACAAAATCATTTTAAGTGGCAACACATATCTTTGAATAAGAACTGTGGCAATGCAGGGAAAACACCACCGGTGATATTTGCATAAGTTACCTTGTATCCTGAATCAATCAGCTCAGGTCTATGGCAGGAGCAGTGATCAAAGTAGACATGAAAGGTTAACACTTTGAACTGCAAATGCTTAGGCAATCACAGAAAGAACAGAGCTACAGAGAGATTTTATTTTCAGCTTATATGTTCTTAACCCACATACACACTTTTCAAAGCTGAAAGAGGCACCTGAGGAAATCTTCAAGAGAAAACTAACAATAACTACCACTTTTTCCTGCAAAGCCTATTGCTCTAAGATGTTGAGATAACAGGCACCTTTGCTTTATTTACAGTCTACAGAACAATCAAAAACGATTACATCAATTATTCATTGCCCTGCGTACTTGCTACTATATTAAGATCCCAGTTAGTGCCAGGGGGATGCATTTCCTTTTAGGTTTCTTTAATACACTCGAGAAATCCCATCTAATAACATTTCTGTCTAATCAGATGGTAAATTCAAGCAATGATTTGCTCATTGAAGCAGACTCACCACAAGGAGTACAGTTACTAGCAACTTAGTACTTGCCACTCACTACCTTTTTGAACCAGTATCTCCATAAATCATGCCAACCTTTTCAGAGAATGAATACTCAGAAGAGTATTTCGCTCTCCCTCCCCTTCCCAGCCCAAACTTGTTTTAGTTTCAGTTCATGTTTCTTTGTTATGCATATCCCTTTGTATTTTTATCTACTAGCAGCTATCAGTAGATACAAATCTTCCTAATAGTGCAAATTCTCTCAAAAATTAAGACCTTTACACGTGCATCTTCAAATCCATCATCCATGAGTTATATGAACATATACAGGTGTCTGCACTTCTGCAACAGGAATTATTCTTAGAACATCAACAAATACAAATTTTGCTTTCTTTTGTCGTTAAAGCAGCGTTTGGCTTTCCAATCCCAATTTCCTTCTCCCATAACATCATACAGAAGACATTCTTTTAGCAAGGTCTAACACGAGATTAAGAAAGAATCTAAAACTACCATTATAGTAACCTGCGCAGAAGCTTGAGAAGCAAGGAATAAAAAAAACCCAAAAAACTTCCCCAAAACAAACAACAGAAAAACAACCCACCCATCCCCCCAAAAAAACCCCAAACACAAATGAGTGAAATCTCAGTCACCTGTCATGAACTTAAGGACTTACCTACAGAGAATTTCAGAACCTCTTTCATATACATAAAACCACTGAGGTGGCCAAATTTGAGGGTCTCTGCTAAACTCCAAATATTTTCTAGCCAGCAGCAGCGAATTGCAGCACAAGAACCAAGCACAAATCAATCCTGAGCCAGGAAGCCTCAAACTAACATTCAGAGAGCACATGAGTTGGTGAAAGATGGGGACACGTGCCACAGGGTGCAAAAAAACTCTTCACAAAGGGCAGACACATGCATTATTATTGTCAAACAAGTTTTGCAGCTACAAAGCAGCGGTACCAAGCAAATCTAGAATGACCCTTGATTTCCTCTAGAAGGAGGGAGAAAACCACCAGACCACATGAAAAATCAAAGGTGTCTGCAGAGTGTAAAGTGTACAGCTAAGGTCAGAACGTTCACAGCTCATCCAGCTGCTGCTGGGATTTCTCCCCAGAGATGAAGGACACAGGATTTTGACCAAGATCTCATAGCCACTGTATCTTGAAAGCTACGTGTGCTACAGCTGGCACACAGACAAAGGTTACATCAAAGCATCTGCTCACACGCTGACTAACAACCACCAGTATTTCTCTGCCTACAAAGGAGTCTTTCAGTAACCCAACTCCTACGAGAGTACAAAAGACCCATGCAAAACTCCAACACCACACTTGCACTCCACCAAAGACAGGAGAATAGAGTAACCAATGTTATGGTTGTACCATTTATATATATATATATATATATATATAATCTTAAGGGGGTTTGAAAGCTCAATAGCGATTTCTTGCAGAATCATTAGGCTGGACAGAAAATGCATTTATTTAAATAGATAATGGAACAGACTTCCTTTCTCAAGGAAGTGCTCAAGATCAGTAACAAGGACAGAAAAGGTTTCCCTCAAGAAAGAAACTAGGAGCATAAAAATGCTTACCCTGAAACAAAGCTGAGGCACAAAGGGAAGCACTGGCATCTCCAAGCAGGTGAAGTACAAACAAGTGACTTCACATACCTAAGACTGCAACAGAAGTGGCTTCCAAGAACAGCTGTAGCATTTTAACATCCATTTTTGGTGACCTACATACCTCCAGACAATATTTGAAACATATCAAAGGTTTCTTGCCAACTAATTACAGTTTGCCATTCCAAAAAGGAAGAAAGTCATCATGGGCTGTAGAACAATGTCTCTCTTGCTCACTAATTCCAGATTAGAATTTTATCACCAACTGTTTGCACAAAAATGTATCCTTTATCCTTTCTCCAGACACTTTCCAGTCAGTATACTTATATTAGTCCTATTCATTTGTACTACCTTTTTTTTGAGCATCTGCTTCTTTGTCTTTTCACTGCTTACCTCCTCCATCTCTCTTCCCTTACTGCACAAGGATGGCACTTCTCCTTCATCTTCCCTCTGCCAAGTACCTAAATATACTCTTATTTAGTTTCTCACCATTCAGATTATCTTATTCACTCTCAACTTTTTCTTCTCTCTGCATCCCTCTTAACTGAAATTTGTTTTATAGATACAACGGAACTGGTGGTGGGTGGGGGAAGTGTCTCAGAAGAACCAAGCAGACAAGACAAAGTCAAGGTTCCACAGCAGTGGAAGAATGTATTACTTTTGTATATCCTGGATTTGTGCTTTTTTTATTGTTGTTGGTTGGTTTGGGGGCCTGGGGGGCAGGGCTATACACAAGAAGTGGGTTAATATTAATCACGCCCCATACTCTGGAAGGCTACCTAGCAATTTAGTTTGTTTGGATGAGGAGTTTGGGTATCATTTCTCCTTGTTTAATGCATCTGTACCACTGTGTCCTTTCAATAATTTCAACTGCTACAGAACAGAATACCTGCACTATGACCCCTTCTGCTAATTCTGAATTTGACCTGAAATTGTCAGGTATTTGGACCATATGATTGTTCCAAGTCCCTTCCAAATGAAACAGTTTATTCTATTTTCCTCTCTATTGGGTTCTTTAAAAACAAAACAAAACAAAACAAGCAAACACCACCCCAAAACAAAACCCTACACAACACAACATCATCAGGAGATTCTGCCTGAGATATTCAAAGAAGGTAATGCTTACTGAAGGTAATGGTTACTTTTTTTTTTGAAGCAGGACAAAGGAGGGAAGATGATTTACACTTACTCAAAACCAGCTTCTAGGATGGACTTCATTTAAGAAATGGACATCCACTGCAAAATAGGTCAAGATCTGAACTCATTTCATTTAGCTGCTGTTACCACACTGCCTGTGTTAGGCACGAAGCAATTGAGCTGCAAGGAGAGCTGCTTTCCATTTAGCACCCAGAAAGTTTCAACAGAGCAGCTGAGAAGCTGCAAGATCACATCCCTGTTTTACCTTGCAGCAGCTGATAGTTCTGTTTGTGTATTTAGACACCACATCTCACTTCCCCAACTGCAAGAACATGGATAATAGATCTTCCTTACTTCACAGGAATATTTAGGAATAGGTATGTCAGAGACAGTGAGGGAAGTGGATGCTACAGGTTGTATAAATACGACATTAATCAATAAAACTGATATTTAAGGGACGGAGAGGGGATGAAGCTGAAAGGCCCTCTAAATTCCCTTAAACACAGCTCTTGGCCC
Source organism: Falcunculus frontatus (assembly GCA_013398115.1). Lineage (NCBI taxonomy): Eukaryota > Metazoa > Chordata > Aves > Passeriformes > Falcunculus > Falcunculus frontatus. Next base: position 31,098 of record VZRV01001674.1, on the reverse strand, counting down.
ACATTATCCCAGTGTCCTCACCCTCTGCTACACTGCAATTCTGATTCCTCTGTCAGGGCTTCACCGCCACTCAACACTGCTTCTGTAAAGGTCACTCTTCCAAACCACACTCTCCCACTGAATACTTCTGCAGGAACATATCCTGCTCCTTCCCTGGTCAACATCCTGGTCTATTCCTGGCTCTCCATGCTCCTCAGCCTGGAGATGAGCCATGAAGAAGAGGGTACACCTCTGACTTACAAGAAGTGTCCACACAAGTGGGAAACGGAGGAAAACGAAGAGCAAAATAAATGTTGGATTTCCTCTGGATCTCACATAGAGATTTCTAGGCAGCCATTTCAAAAAATCAAACCAAAACAAACCCCATAACAACAGAAGACACCAACCAAAACAAAAAAAAAATAGAGGCATGAAGGGCTTCTTCAGCCAAATTCAACAGTCCCAGAACAGGAAACTGCCACAATAATAAATACAACCCAGGAGGGTGACCCCACCAACCTGCCAGAGGAGTCCTAGCACAAAAGAGCTTTTATACAAGAGCATATAATCCATATGAGTGTACAGTTCACTGATATTCCAGAGCATATGTGAGGGAAAAAAAATAAAACAAAAACAAAAGAAACAAACAAACCAAACAAACGAAAAACCCCAAACAAACAAACAACCCCCCAACAAATCATAAGGCTACCAGACTCCTATCACTCTTTATCCTGATCATCCATTTTTCATCATCATTTCATCATCATTTCCTATTTCTCCTCCTAATTCCCCATTTACTGTAGTTCCTCCTAATTATTCTTTTCCTGCTCTCTTCTGAGCAATCCAGGACACTTACACTTCTTCCCTCCTCTCAGCCTACCTTCATCTTGTATGTCTGAACCATATACAACTTTTATAGGTCGAGAACATTTCCCTGCAGAGAAATGAATAAGATACGTCACAGAAAAAGTAAGTTTCCTGCACATTTTTGTATCTGCTAGAGAAAAAAACCATGAAAATTCATATTAACTAACTCTACTTAATAGAAGCTGGCATTTTGCTATTAAAAGCTTCACATAAAATTACTACCAAAAGCACTCAGTCATTAATTTTTCATATATCCACTTGATGTTACATCTTATTCTTAAGAAACCAGTTTGATCTCCAGCATCAAACTTCTGCCTCTCCAGTAGTGAATCTGGGAATACAGTTTTGACAATAAATTGTCAATTACACTGCAACTGACACAACCAGCTACCTAAAACCCCTCGTGTTCTCGACTTGCTACACATTTGTTTCAGTTTCTTTACTCATAAGACTCAGCACATGCCATTCTTGAGATGCAAAATGTGAAGTTACGTACCCCACGCTCTCTTTACCGTGAAGGGTAAACTCAGATAAACTGAGACACTGATACATCATGAAGACATTCTGAGCCAGAACCCAGAAAGAAGGAAAAAGAGAAATACAAGAACTAGTTGATTTCATAAAAATACTGCAGAAAAGAGGAAAGGCAAAAAGCAGAATCTCCTTTCCTACTTGAAACACTCACTGCATGGTATCCAGCTCTCCCACATGACAAACGTTCAAGATAACTTAGCAAGTATAAGGATTTCTTTTTGGCCTTTAAGATAGAGCACATTACTAAGCCTAATAGAGACACAGCTCTGTCACAAGAAACTCGAGAGTTAAAACAGTTCTCTCCGGAAATGTCTTTTGTTACAGTTTATCGGGGAACTTTTGTAATAATGCGCTGGTTTGGGATGGCGTAATGTTAATTTTCTCCATAGTAGTATGGGCTATATTTTGGATACCTGCTCGAAACAGTGTTGATAATACAGAGGTTTTCAGTAGGGATGAGCAAGAATCAAGGCTTTCTCTGCTTCTCCTGCAGTCCCACACGTGAGCACAGCCGAGACAGTGACCCCAAGTGACCTAAGGGATATCCCAGACCCTATGAAATCATGCTCAGCATATAAAGTGGGGGAAGAACAAGGGACAGCAGGATTTTCCTCACTTGTACTCTTTTGATTCTCTCCCCCATCAGCCTGGGCAGGAGTCAGCGGGTGGCTGTGCAGCGCTTGGTTGCAGGAGAGGGTTAAACCACGACAATAAATTTAGCAGGCACCTTCTCTATCAATAGATGTAACTAATGAAGAAATGATAACAGCAAATGCTCCCTCACTGACTTATCCCAGTGATAAGCAAGTTCATTTTAACAAATCACAAAACGTGTACTCCAAATTTTAAGTTTTGACATTAAATCAATGTTTCCTTGATTTGGCTTGTTCAAGTAAGAAACAGAAAGCGCCATCAAGGAGAAAAATGGTTATAATCTGATGGACAATTAGTTAGATAAGGAATCAAACAGTAGACAGAAAAGTCTCGTTAGCTCAAATTTATGGGTCAAGGACTACCTTGATACTTAGATGCAAATTCGTGAGGAAAAGGTATGTAGCAAAAAAAAAAGTGAACCATCGTGCTCATAGCAGTGTTTGTGAGGGAGGGAGAAAGTAGAATTAGAAATTAATTTTAAAAGAAGGCAATGGCTTAAGATCAGCCTTATCGCCGTATAGTGCCAGACACAAAGGTAGAACGGAGGATGAAAGAAACCCTCGGCCGCGGTTTCAGCTCCCGCCGCCACCCCCCCGCTCGGTGTTTCTATAGTTACGCTCAGCAACAGGGCCGGCACAAAACTTGCAATGGCGATACCCCGAAAAGCAACCAGCTGCCCGCGGAACGGCGGCAATCCGTGAGCTCCCAAATCCACATCCCTCACACCCATCCGTCCCTCAGGCTGCAGGCTCGCTCCATGCCCGAGGGCGGTGAGGAACAAGCGCACGCCCGCGGCGGGGAGCGCGGAGCGGAGCGCGGACCCGGCCCGGAGCCCCCGCCATTCCCACCCCGCCGGAAGCGCCTCCATGCCTGGGAAGCGGGCAGCGGGCCCCGACCCCAGGAAGGCCTCGCGGCCGTGAGAAGCCCCC
>VZRV01001674.1:0-27907 GCA_013398115.1 Falcunculus frontatus | reverse complement strand
CGGAGCCGGTGGCGGCACCGAGCCCGAGCGATGCTCTGCGCCCCGGCCCCCGCACACGGCCCGCCCCGCGCCGGCACTCGGCCCCGCCTCCCCGCCCGCCGCCGGCGCCGCGATTAGCTCCGAGCCGAGGAGGGACAGGGTGCGCCGCGGCGATTGGCTAGAGGGCGTGTCCATCAGGTAACAGCGCGGTTCGATTGGATAGAGAGCGTGCTCGTCACCGCGCTGTGGGGCCGCCTCGGCCCCGCCTCCCCGCCGCGGTGCCTGAGGGCTCGGTCGGGGGGAGGCGGCGGGCGCGGCGGGAGGCGCACTGATGCTCTCCCAGCGCCCGCCCTGCGCCCCCGGCCTCGGGGCCTTTTCCTTGCCGACCAGCGCCTCAGGCCGTCCCCGCCGCCTTTGTCTCCTTCCCGGAGCCACCGGCTGATGGGGTGGCAGGGCACGCGGACCCCGGCGCTGCGGGCCGCCAGGAGCGGCGTGGCCGCTGTGTCCCGGCTGCGAGGGCCACGGCGGCCGTGAGTTACCAAGGTCACAGAGGCCTCGGTGAGCCGTGAGACCGCTCCTCACCACCCACACCTGGCCCTCGGTCCCTGGCAAGAAGTTGGTGCTGGTTCACGTGGGCCGATGCGGTCCGGTGTCCACCGGGTGAGAAACAGCAGCGTCCTTATTGTGGTCCCTGGGAGCCCAATGAGCTGGAGACCTTCCTGGACAGCTGGCACTGTATTGCGTGCAGGTCTGCTTCCTGGCAAATGGTGGGGCTGCTCCGGTTCCTTCTTCAGGGCGATGTTGCTGAAGATGGCTATAGGAGCCCACGCCTGTCTCATAGAATCATAGAGCCATCGAACAGCCTGGGCTGGGAGCTGGAAAAATCATTGATCCAGCTTTTGTAGGAGAGAGCCTAGACGAGATTATCGAGCACCCTGTTCAGTGGCAGCTTGAAAACCTCCCGTGATTTGGATTCTACCACCACATCCCTGTGTTTCAGTCATTGGTTGTTGTCACCATAAGAAAATTCCTGTTGTGCCTTCTCCATGCATTCCTTTATGAGGAGAACCTCCATCCTCTGTAGCACTCTGGTATACTGACATTAGTCCCCTGCCTCCAAGTCTTCTCCCCTCCAGGGACATAAGATGTAACTCCTTTGTTTTTTCCTCACAGGGCAGGTTGTCCTCACCACCCAGTTTAGTGGTATCAGCAACTTGGGTGAAGGTGCTTTCAAATCTATCACCCAAATCCTTGTGAAGATGGACAGCATGGAGGCCAGTGGCAATCTCGGGGAGACCCCACTTGTGACAGGCTGCTAACCTGAGTCAAAAACATTGATCATGACCCTCTGAGTGCAGCCTGTTGGCCAATTTTCTCCCCATCTTGCAAACCACCTAATCAGTCTGTGTCTTGCCAGTTAGTCCAGGAGAAGGCTTCCTCATGGGTGGAAGCACAGTGAGAAGACTTCCAATGTTATAAGTGGCTTACAGGACTTTCTAGCTGAATTAGTTTCTGTGGCTGCCAAACCCAGAGGGATGTGGAGTGGAACCCTGCTGGAAGCAGATCAATGAAGAATGGGTATAGGATTGCTTTTTCAGTTGAGCAGCCAAATAAGAGGGAGGGAAATAATTCAGAAGACAGCCAAAATAAATATTATTTTCTTCTTCTTTTGCTCCATGGAGAAAAGCTCAACCTCCCCACACTTGTATCAGATAAAACATTTTGTTCAATCTGAAATGGTACTTGTAAGCTTTGTACACTAGAAAGGAAAGCAAATGGTGTGCTATTTACTCATTTTCTGTTATCCTGAAACACAGTAGTAAAGGCACTCCTCCAAGAAGTTGGAGGAGGTTCAGTTTCCCGTTCTGCCTGGCATGATCTGAATTTGCATCTCTCATATAGCTCATCTTATCTTGTCTGCAAGCACATACATCTGATTTAACTTAACTTGCTGTGTTTCTCACCTTCTTGTTTGCTCTTTGTTTCTTAGCTTATGTTTTCCTTTCAGTATTTCTTGTACCTATTTTTATTTTTAACACAAAAGCCCCTTGCAACTCTGAGAGCACACAGCCCACAGGGCTGAAGCTGTGCATGCATCTCTTGTGGTTGAAACAGTCAATGAGGAACATGCCATCTGTGAACATGAAGCTTTCTTTTCTTGGCACTTCTTTCCAAATACACCACTGAAATTTCTGCTATGGACATAAATGTGGCTTATGTGCCAGATGACGTTTCTAGTAAATTAGTTTTTTGTGATAGGGCTCTGGGATTTTAGCAGACATTTCCACCATAACACTGCAAAAAATAACAGCCTGAGAAATCACAGAGTGTACCAGAGTCAGAAAATGGCATTGGAATACTGCAATAATCAGATAATCTTTAATAATTAAATTTTCCTTCCTGTATGTTTTTAGAACTACTTTTCTGAAAATGAGGAAATGACATGCAGTGTGACCAAATTCTTATTTACTCAGTGTTCCATGAAACAGAAGAGTTTCAGCCTGCTTCTGTGCAGCATATGGGCTCCAGTGTCACTGGGCAGCAGACCCTGCTTTGCTAACTTAGTGCAGTATTTAATTATCCTGCTGTGGAGGTGTTAAGATATTTTAAATATTTAAGTTGCAACATCGAGGCTTCCACACTCAGCTACTGTGAGCAGCCTTGGAGCAGACATTCCCTCTGTCTGTGCCTCGTGCATAGGAAAGGAGGGAAAGGAATATGGAAATACACCCCAATTATGTAAGTTTGAAACTGAGTGTCTGACTCAGCAGAAGGATTTCACTGTCATGTTGCTTGTCAGACCTGCTTCTTTTGTATAAAAAGAGAGAAAGAAGAAATATGCTAAAACTGCCTGAAATAGTTCTTTTCATACAATTTTTATTACCTGGAGCTGATAAACAGAAGTCATGGTTACAGTCCACTACCCTCCAATAAGAATAGCAATTAGTGTTATTTGCCTTTCACCACGCAGCCAAGTACAACCACATAATTGCATAAAGAGGAGAACAATGACATGAAAAAAATTCCCCAAATCTGGAAGAAATTTAAATCACATAATTATGCTCATAGTTTGGAAGAACATGTTGTTACTAGGACAATTTTGTCTCCTCTTTTGTGCCTTGTCTTTCTTACATCCTTTACTGTAATTTAAATTACATTATTAGCTCATTGTGGCAAGGAATGTGTCTTACAATGCTAAAGCATTACACTTGCAGGGTTTTTGTTCCTTCTTTGAAATTTAGTCTCAGCAGTTTAAGAAAGCAGTGCTCTGATCACCCTCCTGTTGGAAGGTAACACTACCTCAGTTGCAGAGGGATGGTGAGAACACCAGCATACCTGGACAAACTGAACTAGAATTTTTTTCTCAGTTTTTGTTTTTTATTATTTTCTTTTCAATTTGTCCATGCTCTCCTCTAGGCTGGACAGCACTTACTGCTCCTTGCCACTTGGTACTCTGCATCAGACTCCAAATGGCTCTAAGTTTAATTCTCTAAGTAAACTTGCCTAGTGAGTACTTCTGAAAAGAAAATTCCTCTGACTGCAACTGAAAAACACGATTTTTAAATGTTCCCATGCCAGGGGAAACCCAACTGCAGTCGGTCCAAGTACACGATCCATAAAATCCCAAAAACAGAACTGAGTGCCAAATAAAACCGCATTCTCTGTGAAATCAGGTCGTAAGCATTCCAAATGGTCCCTAAAAAGTGTACAGCCGGAACATATCTGGCCAAAAGCTGTCTACACATCACTCTTCTGCCCCTGCAGCAGAATACAGCAGCTGCTCACCTCACATGGCAGCACCGCACTTCCCTGAGGCAGTGAAAAATACTCTGAAGAAAACAAGGCGGCTTTACCAGGGGAAGAGCTGAGGAGCTGCTCTGGGCACAGCCTGGGCTTCCTGGCTGAGTAGGAGAAAAGCAAAGCCTGAGCACTTCTTTGCTGCCTGTGCACAGCCTGCTCAGTACACCAAGTGAGGCTGAGGCCTCACGAGAAAATGAATCAATGGCTGTAAAACAAAAGTCCTTATCACAACAAGTGAGGCACGAGGGGACAAAATCAGTCTGCATTTGCAACTTTCCTCTTGGCATTTTCCGTTATGTATATTTTTGGCTTTGCATGCTTTGTTCTTTTTCTTTGTTATGTACAGGGTGTGTGATTACCCTCTGTTAAAAGGATAAAAAGGCAACCTGACAGGTTATCCTGTGGGATTTTTCAGACTTGAATGCAGCAGAGATACAGCAGCAGACAGGAGCCACTACACTGCACTACTGCAGCCACAGCAAAGATGAAAGTCCCAGTGTCTCAGCTTTTACCCAGGTATGGGGCCCCTTGGTGGGTGGCGGTTGGTTTTTTTTATCTTTATGGTTTCTTTGGTTACCAGCATTCCTGCTTGGATGGACAGTGTAACCAGACAGTCTAGTCAGTACTTCCTCTCTCTGGTTCATACCACTTTTCTCTGCATAAACACTAGACACCATTTGTTGCTCAAGACACTTTAACAGCACTTTCACATCCCCATCCAGGGATGGCTTTGCTTTTTTGGAGCTACAGAGTAAAAATTACTGCATTCCAAAATGTTTTCCTTTTGCTGGCAGGTTGCTGAATTGTCGGCATATTCGGAAGAGATGGATGCCTCCAGTGACATGTGGATGTGCTACACACATTGCCTGTGCCCTGTGCAAGGTCAAGTGCTCTGAAAGAAGCCCAGACTGCTTCCTTGTCCTGCCTGGCTCAGGAAATGTGGACACAGAATCATGAGGAGTGAGCAAGAGGATACTGGGGTGTGCAGAGAGAAAAGAGGACTGACCCACGTGGCATGCAAGGGTAAGAGACCCTGGCGACCTGTCAGTGTAAGGCTCTCAGGACTGCTCACACAAAATAATCCTGGGGCAGCTTGTCTTGCTGAGGAAGCCAAAAGCTTTCCTGTCCCATGGACACAAACCATGCCTTTATCCAGCTCTGACCCTTGCTTACAGCCTGAACTGCCATCTGTGGGGACAGTTGTATCCAGATACCCAGACTGTCCTCCCTATCATAAAATAGCTGCTCCATTTTAAAGAGGTTTTGGAAGCATTTTTTTTGTTCCTGAGTGTTGCATCCCCAAAGGAGGAAGGGGGTCACAATTCTGAATTTATATTAGGCAGCAGTTCCTAAAAATTATCAGTGCTCAATTAGCGAAGCAGGGGTTGCTTCTCAGAATCACCATTTGGTAAGCACCTCTGAAGAAGAGCTACCAGAGCTACCAGAAAGGATGTGATTGACTAAAATAGTAATTTAATTGATGTCTGGTGGTTTGCATTTTGCTCTTTGATAGCGAAAACTTAATTGAAGCATAAAGCTCGGTGTCGAAGAGAGAGAATTTCTGAGAGCCAGATGCCTTCCTATGAGTTTTGTATTCTATTTCTAATCTTGATCTCCTTTGTCTCTTTCCATTCAGGATGGAGCAGCAGCACTGGACTACTTTGCTTTCTGTGGCAGGAATGCAAACTGGTGATGGATTTTGATCTGACTGGTGAGCAAGGATGTCTATAGGGTGAGGCTGGGTGCAGTACAGAGGTTTCCCCACTTTTGTGCTGGCTGGAGATGCACCACTCCAGAGCACAAACTTGTCTTTGCTTGGATTCCCAGAGTGGTTTAATGCACATTACACAGCATGAATACTTTGTAAGACCAAAGCAGTTCTGCTTACTGATGTCCTTGTGCTGGATGTAGTACACGAGGATTGGTTCTATTGATTAGTATTAAAATGTTGTCTCTGCTTATTTTTGCCTGTTTCAAAGAAGGTTCTGCTGGCTAAAGCCAAGAAAACATTTTGTACCATTCCACCCAGTTAGCTGCAATAGCCCCGATGTAAATTCCCTGTGATTTCCCTATGGCATTACTTTTGCCACCTTCCTGGACTCCCCAAGCCTGACACTAAACACAAGGATTTTGACTGTTAACAAAGGGGGTGAGTTCACCAAGTATTGCTTCATAAGGAGGAAAAATAGAATTAAATTAAATTAAATTAAATTAAATTAAATTAAATTAAATTATTCCCACTTGTGCTTTGCCCTAACTGACAGCATCTAAACCTGTGACAATGACGTGGCTGCTGCTGGCAGCCACAGCTGACAGTGCTGTGGTGGGGGTGGAGGATCAGGCTCAGTGAATTCATGGTAAGTATCTCTGTGCACTCAGCTTTCTCTTGTGCAATTGCAATACAATTCACCACCTGAGCTACTGCAGGACTACTCATTCAGCTGGCACAATCTGCCCGCCTGAGGAAGTGCTGTTTATACAAAAAAAGGTCTGTGGAGCATCTTTGCTGCCCCTTCAGAGCTCCAGTGACTTGGCTAGGAAGTTGCACTTGATGCAGCATGTCCCTAAGGTGCCATTGACACAGACTTGGGTGACACTTCAGCTTTTCACACTCCAGGAGCATTCACGCATTGTCCAGCTGTTGCCACACATTTAGACAGGCTACCTGCCATGTGGTGATGTAAGATAAGTCATTTTAATGGTATATAGGAGAGCAAACTTTAGAGGGGTTTTTTTTTCATCTTATGATGTCTTTGCTGGAGAAGAGTTGCTGCTGAGAAGAAATCATTATTATTGATAATAAGCAAGAATACTTGTCTAGCACAAACTGTTTCTCCAGTAGAGAAAAGTTTTTGCAGCTTCCCTGAATTTTTAATGTAGCTGCAGCTTTTGCTCTTAATATAACAAGGCTTCCTAAAGTACATGTTCTAAGTCACTAGAAGCTCATTGCGGATGTCAAATATCAAATAATTAATAATAAAAGTGACTTCCAAATTAACGCAAAGAAAAATCTAGTGGTCCAGGAATACTCTCATTAATCATTTTGTAGACCAGTAGAAATCAAAAGTAATGAATTAGCCCTGTCCTGTTCCTCCCCTAGGTCATGGCTTAAAAATCAGAAGTCATATTTTTGTGGTTAAATCAGTCTGAATTATTTTGTTCGCCTTGTGGTAACTTGAGTCTGTATCTCATAGCTGGATCATGTTTTCAATTATGATTTAAAGTCCCCACAACAGCTGCAGATTTCCTGTTCAAAGAAAGCCAAGATTCTCCCACACCTGACCCATTGTTGGTAAAGAAGTGTATTTTGTTACCCCACTAAAAGTGCAGGTGTTGGCCACTGTGAATACAGGTGGTATGTTTCAAAGACAGACAATAATCTACAGAATCAAGTAATACACTGGACTGATTGTGACATTTTATCTTCACGTGCCTTTGAGTTAGTTTTTTGTCTCCTAAAGCATCCTGCCAGATAAATAGTCTTTTTTCCCCCTTTGCATTTAGGATTTTGCATCTTAAATGTTCTTTCTACTGGTGTGCTTCAGGGACAATTTTAAGTTCTTGGTATGCCACAATCCACCAAGACTAAAAATGAAGCTAAAATTTCTGGTACAAAAGCAGAAAACAGCCTGAGAGGTTTATGAAAAGGCCATAGGAAATCCAGCTTTAGTTGCATCAGTATTGTTAAATTCAAGCCTCAAACAGAAGAAACAGGTGGGCATGGCAAAGGGTCCCTTATCCAGCATTGCCTGGGGAGAGTGAGGATGCTCATGTAACTCCCTGCTGCTTGAGCTCTGATGGTACAGCACTGTACTTCAGCTGCAGAGCTGTGCAGGCAAAAATCCTGTGTGTAAGCTATGCCTAAACTGAGGAGGGGGTGGGGGGGTGGGAGATCTGCACATCTACACGTGGGAAGTAAGTTCTTATCACCTGCTGCCTGCAAGCCAGGCACATCCCCCTCACACATGAAGGCCCAGTTTTGCCCTGTGGTTTCCCCAACCACCCCCCTCCCTGCATCTCTGTGTAGCTGTTGCTCAAACAGGAACTGTTCTGCCTTCGCAGCCTGTAGCAGATGATGCTCTAATCTCCCTTTGGCATCTCCCTGCCAGTTGCCAATGCAGCCATGTGCGCATCTGAGAGCAAATTTTCTAGGACAACACTGGGAGGTAAAATGCTTTCCCTATTTGTTTTCTCTCTGCTTTCATCCTAGCTCCTCCTGCCCCCTTCTCTGACTTGTTTTTTAATCCTCCTCTCCTTTTGCTGGCCTCTGACTGCAAAACCAAACTGGTACTTGTTGCTGGTGCTGGTACCCTTATGTAGGTCAACCCCTGTGAGTCAAGAGTCTGAGCTGCAGTCAACCTGCAGCTGCTTCCCAATGCAGGAGGGTAATTGGGCTTATCACTTCTTGTGCCACTTGCCCCTGCCTCTCTTCTGCTTCTTTGGCACATCCAAAAGTGCCATGCTGTGCCAGCCCACCTGGCTGCAAGCTGCACAGAAACCCCTGGTTTGTTAGTCCAGGAGCTCAAAGCAACTTAGAGACCTTCCCAGAGCCACGTGCACAGGGTTTGTCCTACTGCTGGGAAATGCTTCTGCACAGTGTCCTTTCAAGCAGAAGTCCAGAGCTGCATTTTAAAATGTCACCCAGAAAGGTTTTGTGCCTGCAGATGGAAGGGGGGAGGTGGCATCTGCCAGCTGTTGGGTTGCTCTGAAAGGCTGTTTTGTCCACTGTGAAACCCCCTTGCCCTCTCCAGAGATGCAGGTCCATACAGTAGTTACCTCACCAGAGAGAAAAATGTTGAACGATGCAGAGCTGCCCTCCTTGTCACGTTCCTGCTTGACTTGCTTAGGCATTTTTGAAACTCCTCTGAGCCCCCCACACAGTGTTTTGTAGCATCCTTAGCACTGAAAATCAGTCTCAGCATGAGCTTCAGTCCCTCTCCTACCAGCTTTCAGTAACAGCAAATGGAAAGCAAATCCAAATCTTCGCCCCATCAGAAACCGCAGCTGCAAAGCTGTCCTATTGTTTCATAAGCTGCTTTTGGTTTTGAGCCTTCAGACCTGTGGCACATCCTCTGCAAAGGTTAAATTCAAAATTAGTTGCACAAGCATAGGAAGGAAAGTTTATCTCTCAGCATACTTGAGAGTCCCCAACCCCCTCCAAAACAAAATGGAAGCGTCTCTGGTTCAAGGCAGCCTACGAGCTGCAGGAGCTGTAAGCTATTATTTTAGTTCCCAAGAAAAGTAATTACTATAGCAACCAACACATCCGAATGGCTCTTTGGCTGCTGCCGAGACACAAACAACTCGCACACAAAGGCACATCAGAAACGTGCTGTGTAAAATGTTCTCGGGTAGCTCTGTGTTTTCAAGAGCTCTATAAAATGTGCGTAACAGGCTTCTGAGAAATGGCTGCCAGAATAACAGCAAGCAATTGTGCCGTGCCACGATCCCAAAATAACCTAATCAATGGCTCAGTATATTTGCCCCTGAAGAGATGAAGCAAAAAAAAGCAGAGTCTCCATTTTAAGCCTACATGCCGGGAAGTTCCCAGCAGAGCTGAAGATACATTCAATAAACAGACAATAAAATGGTGGGGGAACGTCTCCTCTTTTGTTCTGCATGCTGATTCCAACTCCCTGCAGGCTTCACGCTCATCCCCTTGGGCTTATACGGAGTGTGTTGGAAAAAGGGATTTAATTACAGCCTTGAAGTGCTGGAGGGTGCAAGAAGCGATGTCTGCGTTCTTTTCTGTGTCTGTGCAGCAGCCAGCCCCCACAGACCACATCTCCAGCCGCAGTGCTGGGCACATCACTGCTGCTATTACTGAACAGGGAAGCTTCTTGAGCAACAGCAGACTGTAATCACTGGCCATTGCTTAAGTATTACAGCGTTTGGAGTGCCTCTGTCACGTTCAAATCAAAATGCCACTGGTGTGATAACAGCTTAATAGCTCCTGGCCTCTGCCTGCAAAGCTGCACCATTTCATGGTGCCAAGACAAACACCCTGGGTTCCTCAAAACAAGAGATCTAGTCCAAGCAACCTGGCCCAGGAGTATTGTCCAAAGTCTCCCCATAGGACACACACAGACATGTCACCTGTCTCAAGGATGGTGAGCAGCATTAACATCACTCTCCTGCTCCACTGCAGAAGGCAGCTCTGATGAAAATGGAGGTTATGGATCTGGGTAACTCAGAACAGAGTTGGATCCAATAAATGAGCACAACGCGTCCCTTCGGAAACCTGAACTGCCCTTTAAAATTATTTTCTTAATCAGTTGAGTTCTCAAGTCTTGCTCTGTGTCCAGAATAAACTGAAAATCACAGCTGGATTTAACATAAAGACAAAATTAAGGAAGGAAATGTAGTGATGTAATTTATTGCAGAAATGCCTTATGACCAAATAAAAAAAAGATCTTCTCATAGAGACAGAGTTTTAGTTGACTGTAGCCTTTTAAGCAAAGTTACTTTATTTTGGATTAAAGAAAAACATCAGAAAAAAAGAGCAAAGTATTTTGAAAAATATATTGAAAAAATAAAGTATTCCTACAAAAATAGCACAAGCATGTATAAAATCCAATACTTCACGTCTGTCTTGCAAAATGGTAGCTGCCCTGCAGGCATCTGGAATTTCCAAACTTCTGATCCCAGGGAAATAAATTCTCCTCTGTAATTTTTCTCGTGACAACTTTATTTTGTCATGGGAGTTGACTGTGTGTTAAATGGCTCCCTCTCAAAAAAACCCAAAAAAAACAAAAAAAAAACCCCAAACGCAAACAAACAACAAAAACCCCAGTTCTTTTGCACAGTGTGACTTTTTACTAGGTCTGTGGTGGGGGAAAGGCAGGACCACTCACAGGCTGACTTCCCAGTTTGCCTTCGCTACTAAACAGAAATATCTTGCCTGGTGTAGAGGATCTGGGACCAGTGGGACCAGGCACATAACCTGCCTTCGTGTCACACTTTTTCTATACCTGCTGTGATAGAGCATATAAATCCTTGTTCCTCACAAACATTTTGCATTTTGGCTTGGAAAAGGCTGCTGCATTTTCAGTGAGAGAGGGCAGATGAGGAGTAGAGAGCTGGTGCAGTGCCCAGCTGCTCGTGTAGAGCTGCGAGGCAGAGAAGTGAAACCAAAGTCTCAGAGACAAAGAGTGAGCTCTTCGGAGCACTCCCCGGCTGTGGAGGTGCCCTGCTGCCAATGCCAGGTGTGTTCAGGCCCAATACTGCAGTTTTCTTCTGGAAAGAAAGAAGAGAAAACAAAAGGAGCTGGCATTTGACCATCAGCGTAAGCAAAACTCAGCGCCACAGTGAACAAGGCCCCAAAACCCCCCTTTCTTAAAAACAGGAATGACTACAGAGAAAATCCAGAGTGGTGAGATGTTGAACATGACTTACTTGTATCCAGTCCCTCCCCCTTGTCCACCTGCCCCATTCACCAGAGGCAGAGGGGCAGGATGCATGCAAAGGTCAGCCATGAGAAATCCTCAAGGTCGTGAAGCAGAACTCTTGGAATGCCTTGCTCAGACCCTGAAGCTGCTCCTTACTGCTTCCTGCGGGATTCAGGCTTGTGCAAGCTGCTTTCTTTTCCAGTTTATCTGCCAGCTTGAAAATCGTGTGGCTGGTTCACGAACAGATTTGTTGCTTTTGCAACCACACAGCCTTAGATGGCCACTGGGGCTCGAGTGGTCATGCATCTGTGAAGGGAGGTGAGAAAATCCGTGTTCATGACTGTTACATCAGACAAAGAGTTGGATCTGGACCTTCTCTGATGTGAATCAGAGAAGTAAATCAAAATGGCAGCTCCTTTTGTGTTAAAAACCCCACAGCTTAATGAAATCTTGTCTTTGCAGAGCAGAAATGCTTCCTGTGTCTGGAGAAGCACATTAAGAGAGAGGTGTTGAGGGAGCTGAGGTGCTAAGGAGCAAACTTCTGGGAATGCTCTGCATGTGAAAACACTCCATACATCAGTTATAAATGAGACTGACCTCTCATCCATCCATCCATCAGAAGCCTTCCTGCTCCTAAGTTTGGGCTGCTCCCTATCCTGTCTCATATGGGAGGTGATACTGATGAGCAGAAAAAAGGTATGTTTGCTTCAAATGTTGTTTTTGGACAGAGAGCACGGGTTGTGAAGGTGCAGAAGGAAATGCAGGAACAAGCCATTGCTAACAAAGAAGTGCAAGTTTCCAAACCATCTCTGCTCAGCCCCAGGTGGGAGGTTATGTTTCTGTGTTGCCTTGGAATTTGTAGTTGGTCTCGTCGAAAGATGATGGCTGTGTTGGAAATTAATATTTAGCAACCACTGGTAGACTGATTGAGTTTTTTTGGTGGGAGTTATTGGTTCTTTGAGCAAATTTTGAAAATGGGCCCTCATAGAAATACAACCATATCAAATTGTAGTGAGGTGCTCTTGCCTTGCACTTGAGCCTTCCCAAGAGAGATACGTGCACGCACATTACTTGAATGTTGCCAGGGTTTTTCCCGCAGACTGAAAATCCCTGCAAAGACAGGCAGAAGTCGATATTTCAAAAGATGATGATTTTTAATGGGGTCTGGGTCAGAGCCACAGCTTTGATAACACCACCACCCTGGCCAGCAAATGCCCCGAGCCTGATTTACAGCACCATCAGCAGGCGCTGCCTTGTGCCTCTTTGTGGAGGGGCTAAGGGAGGGCACAGGGGGAGAAAACAGCATTTCGTCATGCCACGCTTTGCAGGGGCCGTGAAAGTCGTGTCGGTGTGATGGAACTGGGGGAGAGGAACTGCTGCCGGCGATGCTTCGCCCCCCGAACTTGCGAGCTGGAGGCTGCGCTGCCCGGCCCGGCAGCGCCCGCAGCCTCGCTCCCTCCCCTCGGCATCCTTCCCGCTGCCCCCGGCATCCTTCCCGCTGCCCCCGGCCACCTCCCGGAGGCTGCTGCCCCTCGGTGACAGCCCCGGGATGCCCAGCGCTCCGCTCCGCCGGGCACGGCGCGGCTCCGCCCCGCACGGGAGGCGGCCGAAGGTTGTTCTGGCTGCCCTTTGGAGCTGGGAGTGCTCCGCTCCCGCCGCCATTGCTTCTTCCTCCTGAGCGTCCTTCCCGGGCAGGGCTGCGGCTCCCGCCGGAGGTGCCGGTGGCCGGGTTTTAGGGAGCGATGACAACGGTGCGGAGAGAGGCGTTCGGGCGGATGCCCCCGGAGGAGGGAGGCGGAGAGGTGGAGAAGTTCGTCTTACAGTCGGACAGCGTGAGAGTGGAGATCCTGTCTTTTGGGTGCATCATCACCACTCTGGAGACAAAAGACAGGGATGGGCAATTTTCAGATGTTGTCCTAGGATTTGACACTTTAGAAGGTGGGTCTTAATATGTTTCTTTGGAAAAAAAAAAATTAAAAAACGCACAATCAGGCAATTTAACCAGCACTTAACTGGTTTATTGCCACACTGCGTGACCTGCCTGTAAGGCCCCCCCCCCCATCCCCCCAAATCACGGGCTGAAGAGGTACAGTTCCTGCTTCCTCTCCTGGGCTCTGTGGTGGGTGTGGAACAGGGATGCTGGTGGCAGTGTGCCACTCCGTTGGGGCAGCTCTGAGTCACTCCTTGACTGGCAGTGACAGAGGCCTTTTCTGCCGATCTGCAAAGAACACAAGATCCCATCAGGCGGTTTTAATCAAAGATGCGCACTACTAATGAGCTGTGTGTCCTGTGAAACCCTGGGACTGCAGTAACCTGTTTAGTCCTGGAGGGAAGCAGAGAGAGACACTTCTGAGTCCATAAGCACTCCTGGAGACCACCCATCCTGTTCCAATGGTTCTGTTTAACCGTGTGCTGTTTCTCCGGCCAGGTTACACGAGGAAGCACCCATTCTTTGGTGCTGTCGTAGGCCGTGTTGCCAACAGGATTGGGAACGGGAGGTTCACCCTGGACGGGAAGGAGTATCAGCTGTTCCTCAACAACGGGCCAAACAGCCTGCACGGAGGAGCCAAGGGATTTGACAAGGTGAAAATCCCAGTGTCCTGCCAGCATACAGCCTGTGGGGTTATGGCAGGAGGGTGTGATGCCCATGCCCCTGAACCCTGTAGCATTTTCTGGTGGTTACTGAGTTGAATCAGCTCAGAAAATGCTGTGAGTGCAGGAACGGGGGGAAGTGAGACAGATCCTGCAAGCTGCTGGGTTGGCTTGTCTTTGCCTGAGTTTGCAGGGCTCACTTATGTCATCCTTGGATGCCAAGCAGAGGGTTGCTGTGCTTCCTCTGTGCGACTGCAGCCCTGAGCCTCAATGAACCCGGTTCTGACGGGGTTGTTCTGGGCAAGGTGCTGCTTCTGCAGAGCCTGGGTTGGGACATAGCAGTGAGGACCCAGCCTCAGGAGCAATGGAGGCTCTCAGGGCACCAGCTGCACCACCCTGGAGTGCACCACGGAGTTGTGCCAGTGCCCAAAGAAAGTTTCCTGGGGAACAGTGGTCTGTCCATGCAGACTCATTTCCACCTGTGGTTTCAAGGCTGTTACCTGCCCATAGCTCCTCCCAGAGTCAGAAGGATGTGAGTTTGCAGAAACTTATCAGTGTTGCTTGCTTGTGCTTGTATAAGGGGAGAGCAGGATGGTGCTGCAGGTTCACTCATTGCATTGCCCCCATTGGTGCTGCTTTCATCCTGTGACAGCATTCCCCAGGCTCTTACTCTTGACTCACAGCATGGGGGATTAGATCAGGCTTGCAAAATGCCCCAGGATCCAGGATCACTGCCTCTCCTTCCCAGCCCTCCCCTATGACCTCCTGAGATGAAACAACCTTTCCCTGGCCCCAGGGCACTCAACCTTTTCCATCTCCTCCCAAGAGCTGCTGCTCAAGTCAGGTATTTGTGGTACAGGTGGTAAGAGCAGAGGAGGATCTCTTCTCTTGAAAGGCTTGCTAATAACCCCGCTTGATTGCAGAGCAGGCTTAGATGTCTCTGCTTTCCTGAAGCCTTGGGCTTTGTTGGATCTAGTTGGATTTGTAACCAGCAAGTAGCTGATCCACCATTTCCCCCAAAGAACACGAGTGTGCTGGTGCAGCTACTTTCATGGGGTTAACGGGGGTTTTTTTTGTGAAAGGAATCCGGGCTGATGGGACAAAAGCAAGGGTGCCTGGAAAAAAAATCACAGTGTGAACTGGCATCAGGTTGGGATGAAATGCTCCTCAGCAGCCTTAGAAAAAAGGGAGTACTGCGGGTGGCTTGACTGTTGTACCCCCAAAGAGGACAATTTGGTTGGTTTAAAGTTTCTTTATACACCCTGACCCCTCTGATCTGGAGCTGAAAACATGCATTTCTCTGCAGCTAGGGCTTCCAGGCTGTCTTCTGCAGGCAGGGGATGTGGTCTCTTCTTCTGCTTCTTCACCTTCTGCTTGCTTCACCTTGCTGAAGGCTCACCAGCTTGCTGGGGACAAGGCAATGACATCTCCCAGCCAGAGCTTTGTGTCCTCTGGCCCACAGGGCACACTTGAACACCTGCCCAAGACCCCCTCCAGCCAAGAAACAATCACTGTTCAGAGACAGTGAGCCCTAACTGGTCAGCCCTAACACAAAACACACACACTGGCATTTGGCTGTGATTATCTTGGTCATCTTCTGAGTTTTTCCTGATCTTACAGACATCAGTGCTGCAATCAGCATGTGGTCTGATGAGGGCAGCTTGCAGCTGCACTTACAGGGCAGCAGTATGTGACCACACTGCTGGGGGACTTTAAAAAATAACTCTCTTATCTTAGAAAAATATACCTGCATGCTTCCTGGACTTTAATAGCTTTTTCTTCAGAGAATTTAAATAGAAACTCGTATTTTAAAAACCGCAGCATCCTTGCAGCCGTGGGAACCGCAGTCAAACTGCACACTGTGGAGGAGGGCCTACTCTGCAGCCAGGTATATTTGGCACCCTCAGGTTCTGCGTTTGGTGAAAATGCAGGCTTTTGACCATGCCCCACGTTGGTGATCCCTGTGTAGGACATGAGAGGGATCAACTCAGCAGCGTTAATCTGGCCCCTGTTCCTAAATCTGTCCACTTTGGTTAGACCGTAACTATTCCTTAGGGAAACGTAAAACTCCAGAGAGCCTCTTTTTGCACATCCATCCTCTCAGCATGAGGCCCATGGCCAGGGCCAAACAGGCTCTCTGGACAGCTGTGTATAGCGTGCTGGCTTGCTTCCCTTGCCAGCATGTTTGGCTCCAAGCAGAGCACTGGTGCTGGTCTCTGGCAGGGACAACAACCAGAGAGGTCCCAGCTCTCTGCATGTGTCTGACAACACATCTGGTACCATTTAACCCAACCCCAGCCCCTGGGCAGGAGCTCCCAGTGTGTTCTTACACTGGCCAAGAAGCCAGCACCTGGTGAGTGGAGGGAAGGGTGGCAGCTTGTTGAAGTGGTGTTGCACATGAGAAGATCCATGGAAAAGGGGATAAGTCCAGCTGCAGGGCAAAAATCAAACGTGTGGACTCTAAGGCATGGAGTAACACAGGCTGGAACAGTCCCCCCCATCAGACTGCCAGATTGCCTCTTTTGTTTGGCTGCTCAGTGAAAAGCTTGTTCCCTGCTGGTGATCCTGGCTGACCAAGAGCAGGCTGATGCTTGTATTTTCTTTGGAAAGGGGATTGAAAAAGCCTTTGTTTCAGTGCAGCATCTCTTCAGTGCCTTCTGTCCCAGTTTTTAGCCCAGCCTGGGGCAGGAGGGAAGGGCATCATGTTCCTATTCCTGTCCCACTAATGCCGTGCTCCTTGCAGGTTCTCTGGAGCCCCCAGGTGCTCCCAAATGGTGTCCGCTTCTTCCGGCTCAGCCCCGATGGCGAGGAAGGCTACCCTGGTGACCTGAAAGTCTGGGTGACCTACACCCTTACTGGCAGGGAGCTGGCCATCAACTACCAGGCCCAGACCAGTAAGACAACCCCCATCAGCCTGACAAACCACTCCTACTTCAACCTGGCAGGGCAGGTAAGTGTGGGGAGATGGACCCTGTGGAGACACTGTGCAGGGGAGGAAAGCCTGGGGACCCATGGGATGATCATTGGCACCATCATGCTGGTCTGGGGACACATCATGATTTTGGGGGCACAGCAGTGAGGTTTGTCTCTGTGCATCATGGGCTGCGTGCAGGAACAGGACTGAATCACAGAGACCCCAACTGAGGATATACTGTCTCAGTGCTTCTTGAACAGACACATCCAGTCGAGAATGTTGGCTCTCCTTCTGTGTGTAACTGGGGATTTTCTATCTCTCCTGGTCCCTTGGGAAGATTACAGAGGAGGTGCAGAGCTGGCATGCCCTAGTGGTGGCCTGCCATTTCTTAGCTGTATTCTATTGGCATTTCTGAGAGGGTGCTGCAGTTGAAATCAGGATCTGGAGTGACAGCACCAAAGTACCCAGGTCAAAATGGGCAGAAGAAACATCATGGAAAGGGAATGTGAGCTGGCCAGGATTGCAGAGTAGCAAGGTTGCAGCAGCAGGATGCGGAGGGCTCCCACACACCCATACAGGGTCCTGTCAACCGCATGGACAGTAAATTGCAGCTGTGTTTTAATCTCACACTGTTTGTACACTGGGCTTGGAGGAAAAGGATCTGAGAAATAAAGTGTTGCTGGGCAGAGCAATAGGATAATACAGGGCAGTCACACTTGGATGTGAGACCAAGGCCCTTAAAAGTGTTAGTGAGAGACAACCCAGCCCCTCTGAGCAGGAGCTGTGTCCGGGCTGCTGCCCTGATAATGGCTGTGCTGTTGTTGGTGTACCCTCTGCTGGTACTCCCAGAGGTGCAGTAATACCAACACCTGCAGCGTGCAACTCAGGCTTGTTCCAGAGGAACAGGAGACCTTTGGGCACGAAATTGCTGCTCAGATTAGATAGTGACCTGAAGGCTCAGCTTTGAGCCTGCTCCCCTTGCAGCCCAGCAGGTTCCCTGCCAGCATTCCTGAGGCTGTGGAAGAGGAGGAGGAGCGCACCCCCGCAGTGATGCAGATGAGACAGGAGGATGGGTTGCATTTCCCCTTGCTTGCTTCCTTCCCCTTTTCCCTGCTGCTGTGTTCTCAGTACCCAGCATGTTTTGGCTAGTCAGTGTGCAGGGTGGTAGTGCTTGGTGAGGTACAAGTACAGATTGATGGTCTCATCCTTGTGGGATTTACAGCTCCTAGGGCCTATGCAGGTTTTTGCCTGTGCCAGTACGTTTGTCCTGTGTCCAAGCTCAAGGTGGAATGAGGGCCAGGAGGTGCTCCAGGCACTGCCAGATCAGCTGGGGCACCACTGTGGACAGTCACTTCACAGCTGTGCTTAGGGCTGCTTGAACAGTTCCTGCAAGAGGACTCCCAGCATTTCCCATCCTCCTGCAGGGCTCCCGTGATGTCTATGACCATGAGATCTCCATTGAAGCAGATTCCTACCT
Source organism: Falcunculus frontatus (assembly GCA_013398115.1). NCBI lineage: Eukaryota > Metazoa > Chordata > Aves > Passeriformes > Falcunculus > Falcunculus frontatus. The sequence continues at coordinate 9,756 of VZRV01001674.1, read as the reverse complement.
GCCTGTGGACGACACCAAAATCCCAACCGGTGGGTGGTACAGCGCTGGTGGCACAAGGTGGAAGTGGTCTTTCTGAGCAATGTTTGTGGGTGTGGGGAGCAGCACTGCCTGGCAAGAGGGACACACTAGCACCCTGGGGACCCCAGGCACAGCGGGGCCCTCACCTTTGGGCACAGTGCCACTGCACCTGAGCAGGGTGGGCCGAGCCAGGTGCTGGTAACCTGGTTCATCACCAGCCCCAGGGAGCAGGCAGGAGCAGCAGGAAATGGGGCCAGAGGCATATGGGATATGAGGCTGCAGTGTGGGTCTATACAGGAGACAAGCTCCCTGTGGCACCTGAAGGAGTGGATTCCTTGGTCCAGGTGCCTGCTGCTCAGCTTGGTGTGTCATGCTTGTGCACAAGTAGGGAAAGAGCTTAAGGCCATACCCAACCCAGTGCCCCACTTCTCCCTGCTGCTTTCACCATGGAGCTGTTTCACATCTTAGTTGTGACCAGCTTGCTACCCCTGGCTTTTGCAGTTCCTTCTTGTGTGGGTAGTCTTAGTCCTGGGGTGAAGATAAGATCTGTGTAATTATTAAAGATAGACCTTCTGTGTGCAATGCCTGCTGTATTTTATGTAACTGCTTGAACTGGAACGGTTTCATTTTTCTTTCAAGGTGTTTTTCTGCCCCCCCTGCAAAACCCCTCACCTTTGGGTTGGGGTGACTGTGTTTTGCACTGTGTTTAGTATGTCCTAGGGTTGTTCTTGCTGCTTTGTCACAGGACACTGTATTTCCACAGCAGTTCTTAACAAGAGTAAGAGGGAAAATGCTGAGTTTGTACATATACAAACTTTGTGTGTTTTCTTGCTCCTTTGCTTTGTGCTTTGTCCGTGTTAAGAAGAGCAGTGTCCCCAGGGGCTTCCAGCTGTGCTGGGGGACAAGGTAGAGTTTGCTGGCATGTGGTGAGTGGCTGAGCCTGCTGTTCTCCTTGCTTAGGGGAGGTGGCCGCCGTGCAGGGCACTGGATTCGATCTCCGGCAGCCTGTGGAGCTGGGCAAGCACTTGCAGAAGTTTCACCTCGATGGTTTCGACCACAACTTCTGCCTGCATCAGGGGCAGGATCGGCACCTTGTAGCCAGGTAGGCTGGAGACCTTGGCAGGAGTCCCCACCCCTGGAGCCATGGGGTGTCCATTCAGCCAGTCCCGCATCATCCTCCGCTGGCATCTCCGCAGGGTTTTCCACCCGCCCACCGGCAGGACCATGGAAGTTCACACCACCCAGCCTGGCATCCAGTTTTATACCGGGAACAACCTGGATGGCTCCCTGAAGGGCAAAGGTGCTGCCACATACCCCAAGCACTCGGCTTTCTGCCTGGAAACCCAGAACTGGCCCGATGCCGTTAACAAGGTGAGCTGTCCATTCCCCTCCCAGGGGCTACTTGGGTCCTGTGGCAGGGGACCGTACCCCCACCACCCTCTATGTCTCTGGGGCATTAAACGTAGGAACAGAGTCTGCTGGTCAAGGGGACACTGTAGACACCAGAAGTGATGCAGGCACAGGCCACAGTGGCTTTAGACAGGGGTCAGTCAGCACAGCAGGAACTGATCCTGTGCAGCCCAGCTTCCCAAAGGTGTGGGGTCGAGAGCAGATGACCCCACTGGGGCCTTGTCACATCCTCTTGAGTCATTCCTCATGGCCTGAATTCAACCAGCTGTAGGACTCACCCACTCAGCCCACTGGTAGGTGGTGGGTGGTTACACACCGCTGCTGGAAATGGCTAGGGGGAGCTGTGGGAAAATGCCTTGGGAAGACCAAATGGATGCAGCCATGCTTTCTGGTCCCATGGAATGCGCTCACAGCCACTGATGTGCTGCTGCCTCTCCCCAGCCTCACTTCCCCAATGTCCTGCTCCATCCGGGTGAGGAATACAACCACACCACGTGGCTCGTGTTCAACACTGCTTGAGGAGAAAGGCTGCTGACTCCCACCACTGAGAGGGGTAAGTGCCTCCAGCAGCTGAGCCAGAAATCCTGCCAGGTGCCAGACAGCTTTCCAGCTATCCTGGGTGATGCATCTGATCTGGGAGCCTTTTTTCTCCTCTGTGGTTTTCACCTGTGGTTTCTGCTGGCTTTAACTCCTGTCACCATCTCTGCTGCTGTCTGGTCTTTGCAAAACTCTCACACTCTGTCCAGCCTCTCACCCTGGGGATTGAGGTTTGTTTCACAGTTAAAATGCACTGAAAGCACCTTGTTTAGAGGCACGGCATGTCACAGCTCCGACTGCACCAGGGGAATATCTGGTAATATTCATGTGGAGCATGTGAGAAGGCTGATGCAGTTGTGGTTGTTTGTTACAACATCTGCTATTTCTGTCGAAGTGCTCTCTCTAAATGGTGTGCAGTGCTCATAGCTTTGTGGCGGACAGTGTGCTGGGATTATCCCAGCTGGCTGCCCTGGATCCTTTGATTAACTCCCATGCTCTGCCTTGGTTGCTGAAGTGCAGTGGGCACACTCATTTAGTCCTGAATATACAACTGCAGGAGAAAACCCATCATCCTAAAGCTGTATTTCCACATGAAATCTCCAAAACCCTGTACCAGGGAACTGTCTGATGAAAACCTCCATGTTTCTGAGGCTTCAGAAAAACTGGCACAAGCCAGGGGATGACACCACCATCCTCCTAGGGAGCTGACAGCCCACTTCCCAGGGAAAGAGGTAGACAATCCTGGCACAGGGTGCCTGGCACTGCAGCCTGAGTCCCACCTTCTCCTGCCATGCTGCTGCAACCAGGGCCTGCAGCACTTCACCATGCTTCCTCAGCTGCAGAGATGCAGGAATGCCCTTGCCCCCAGTGGAAGTGCCTGGCCATTGGGCTTGCAAATGTGGCAGACCTGTCACAGTCAGTTCTGCCACCCTGACACCAAAAGAAGCACCCTGCTACTCTCCCCCCATGCACAGTAGTGGTCATGTTGTCTGTGAGGGCTGGATCCCTTGGAGAACAAAGCCCAGCCACAGGGAACACCAGGTTGCAAACCAGGGGAACCCCATTTCCTCCATGAGAGCGGGGTTTGCTCACTGCACTGGAGACCTCACATACACCTCCTCTTGCCCCCCACCCCCAGCCAGCCTGTGTGGGGTGTGCCCACCCTGCCCAGAGGCACAGGGTCACAGCAGCACCACTCACACAACACACCCGTGTCAGGGAATCTTTTCCAATTGCTCGCAAACATTGTATGGAATTTGTGGTGAAATCCTCCCCAACTCAGGCGAGAGCTGCAGCTGCACAGTCTCCAAGGGTGATGACAAGCTGAGGGAGGTAGCACAGCCACCCTCAATTTTGGACAGCACAGGTGCACAGAAGCACAGATGCCAGCTTTGCCACTGCTCCTCCCCCTCTGCACCTTACAAGTGCTGGCTGTCCTTCGGAGTGGCTGTCCCCACCAGCACAGCCCTGCTCCTTGCTCAGGTTCTCACTGCTACCTCTGGGTTTAGAGGAACCCCAGCCCCCCTAGAGAAACCCTGGGCTCTTCTGCTCAGTCTTCCAGTGTCTCTGGGTACTGAAAAACAGGTACCAGTAGAGCTGTCATGTCAGTCTGCAGGTTTATTGTGGAGCAGGTTTGCCTTGAGAGTACAGAAAAGAAAAGGTGATGAAATTCCAGAGCAGTGGCGTAGATGTGCCTCTCACCAGGTACACAGTGCACAACCAGTAAAATATTCCAAACACGTATCACAGGCTTCAGGCATTTGGGCTAAATCACTGCGGGGTAACATTTGTATGAGCCCTGCTCTCCCACTGTGGCAGCGATGGAATGTGGGGAGTGTGGCCCGAATCCACCTGGAACACCAATGGCCATGGTGAGTCCCAGTGAGGATCCAGGCACAGCAAGCACCACAGCAGTGAGGACCAGGCATTTAGGCCAGAGGATGCTGCAGCAGAGCAGCACCTTCAGGATCTGGACTGTGGACTCATCCACTGGAAAAGCTCCATGCAGTCACTGTTAACAGGAACCCTCTTTCTTGAAAACCATGGGTTACCCCAGGTTCTTCTTGTAACTTTGTTTATTTAAGCTGTTCTGCTGTGGTTTACACAGTGGAAGCAAACTGCCATGGTAGATTTAATTGGAAGCCCAAACAGGCCAGGCTTTCCATTTCAGTGCTTATTTACTGCTGAAACTGGCCTTTATTTCTGCTAGATAGCCAATCCCAGCAAAAAGAAAATAAGTTTTTCTCCTCTCTGCCTACCGGTTTGCTTGTTCACAGTCCACCATTGTTGCCAGTCCCTTGCTGTGATCTGTGTTGAAGTGCCTTATCATGCAATTCCTTCATACAGAACGAGGACAAACAGAGTCTGACACAACTAAACACAAATAATGAATCCTGTAGGTTGTATATTTGCTGTAAGAAATCGGCATAATTCAGCAAAGCCATCTCCAGGATATGGGCTGCTTTACAACCACACCAGTTTCTGTGAAGCAGGTCAGAACTCCTGAGGTCAGCTGAGAATCTTTCACTTTAAGGATTTTCCCTCAGAAAAGGAAAATCCACCTTGAGATATTTTAAATAAAAGTTTTCTTTATATCAGTAGCCTAAGGAACTAAAAGATGCAACAAGTAAAAGTAGCAATTGTCAAGTTATTAATGATTTCTATTACCTTTAGAAGTTTCTGCAGATGTTGCTTGCTTAAAAGATGTGTTTGGGAGGAAAGTCTACCCGTAGATTTTTGGGGCATCTGGTATCAAAAGTCAAACACCAGAGAATGAGCTTTGCAGAATAAGCAGATCAGCAGAAAAATGAATGCCCAGTAAATATCAAAGATTGAAAAGGGCATATGCAAATTTTTATCCATCTGCAGACAAGAGAGGGATTTTAAATTCCATTTCAAGGAAAGCAGGAACTGATCCTTTCACCAAAGACCATTCAACAGTAAATGTGAAAAGTGACTACCTTGAGAAGACACCAGCTGGGATTAGTGATTCCCATTTTAGACATTTTTTATCCACGTTACATGGCACACAGCTAAAATTACCCAAACGTTAACAGAAGCAGCAGGGTTACTACAGAGAAGTTTTAGTTAAAAATACACATTTTATTTCAATGTGCCAATAAAAAAGTCCCACATTTTCGTATCACAGGAAGTTAATTCATACAATAAAAAGAGACCTGTGCTAGTCTATTGGTGTGACTAACTCAGAAGACCCAGATCATGCCAAATTTTAGTTGATATACTCTTCTATCTACATTCTTACATTTACAAAGACACCACAAAATCCCTTATAATAATGTAAGCAAAATAACTTTCTTCCTAAAAGATTAACTTCATAACTTTAATCCATTCTTTCAGGACTTGCACTTCGTTGAGGGCTTCCTGATGGTGAACGGCTGAAAGGAAAAGAATCCACAATTAACATTTCAGTAGTTGTTTGGGAATCACAAATACAGGAAAAAGCAATAGGAGTATACCCAGACTCTGGCTCTCTTTAAGCACTGTTTTTTATATAAAATAAGCAATCGCTATTGACAGAAGTTAACGGGTTGATGATCTGGAGATACTACTATTTTTCTTTACTGTTATTTTTAAAATGAGATCACTGTAAGGCCATCTAAAGGGTATTACTTATAGTGACCTCCAGAGGGGCAAGATACTTCTTCACTGTTCTGATACAGCAGCTTGTCAAAACCTATCATGGTGATCACTCAGCATTTATGAGCATTTATTCATGCCCTTGTGATTGACTGACACTAAAGTTGTAAAAATGAACTATTAAAGAATTCTAATTAGGGAAAAAATGCTTCTGATTCTGTCACCACACATATTCTACACATTACTCTTCGTGCATACACACAGAGAGAAAACTATTTACTGATTTACTGGGAAAGAAAAAAATAATCTAACAGCAGTGAACGTAACAGGCTTGATTTTCCTTTCCCGACTGCTGTGCCAGGTTACTCCACTCTACCTTCCCCAATGTCAGTGTAGCTTTTTAATGAGACTGAAAGCTGATTTCCTACATTTACTCTATGCTTGAAGCTCATCAGTCTCTGTGCAATAAAACTGTCAGTGAACCAAAAGGAAAAGGGGAGCAGACAAAGACAAGACACTGCTGTATAACCCTGAGGATTTATTGCCACATATACATATTACCATATAGAAAGCCACAACCACAACATTATTGCTGTTAAAGAGATCTCAGCAAAATACCTTTCCAGTATTTTCCTACAAGCAGCAGTCAAACTCCTCAGCAGAGATCAGTGCAGATACTAAAATGCCAGCTCTACGGAGTCTATGCTATTAGTAGGGAGACCAACGTACCTTCTCTTTGGAGATGGTGACCGGGACTTTGACCGGCTGTCAAAACAGAACATCATCAATGCAGCTTAATGTCAAATGCAATTTTCATAATTAAAAAAAAAAAGCCTATCAGAAAGCAATGGAATTGAGCCAGAAGGTCTTTCCAACGGTAAAGTTTTCAGATCAACTTTTACTCTGACAGGGATTCTCCATTCATTTAGCGTGGAGATGCATTTTAAGCAACTTTCTTCAGCAGACAAACAGAAAAACAAGGGGTGGTACTGAGGTGAGGCTTTGAGAAAAGCATTATCACCAAACTGCTGCTGTTTTATGAAAAGCCTTAACAAAGCTCCAGTTCTTTATCTGATGGAAAAAAAAAATTAACAGAACTGAGCACAAAGGCACAAAAAATTAGTACTATGTTGGAAACTACAAAGAGTTAATGTAAACAAAGAGACAGGTAAGGAACACATTCCCAAGAGCTGCAGAGGAAACGTTATCATTTCTGTCATATCACAAAGAGATTAGCTGGGGACCCACGTTTGGGGCATATTTTTCTAAAGGACCAGGCTCTGTTAATCATGCAAACCTAAATTTGAGATGCTACTGCAGGCTCTATCTGTGCGTGCTCACCTCTTAGCCGGCGAGCCAGACTTTGATCTGCCATGAGACCTAGACCTGCAACAAGAATAAACACAGCTCAGCAGGGAAGCTGAGAGCATGCAAGTTCCCCCGGTTTGGGACAGCAGGATTCACATGCAGCAGATGAGAGCTGTCATGCTGAATACACAGAATCCTGCAAGTTTCCAGGGCTTTGGCTGTTAAGTTTTAGAAGAAATCTTTTCCATGGATGCTGCACACGTTGCTCTGTACTTTGGTCCCTGGCTGATGACCAGTGTTTGCTGATGCAGGTGGCAAGAACACAAGAACAACCCAAATCCTGACCAGTATTTTCACAGAGCTAATAAAAAGCCATGCTCTTAACTTGCAGGTTTTATTAGGCTTGAGCAATATCTGCCACTGCAGTTGCAGATAGCTCACCCCTACAAGTATCTTCTCTGTCAAGTTCATCTTACATATCCACTTGCTTCAGGTTTTTTTTAATGTTTGAACTTAATCCTTATGGAAAAAAATCTTTGAGACTGCTGTACCATAAGAACACTAATACTGCCTGAAAGCCTCACTGAAAATTTTAGGTCCCCAAAGGAAGTGTTCTACATTCCACATCCAAGGCTTTCCACAACAACTTCCAGATGTGTGTTCTGACACTGTCAAACCAGGAAATGTCATGTAGTACTCATTTAGTCTGTCTTCCTCATGAACCCAGAGCCTGTCTCTGAGTGCAATGCATTCCCTGGACTCTTCTGTAAAGAAATAATCTTTCAATTGCTTAAGCACAATTATTTGAAATCTTCTGTCTACTTGTGTATCTGTAACTTTCTATGCCTCAGCCACTTAATCCCTACTTACAATACAAAGTGTCACAATAGTCTAGAAATGTCACTACAAGTATCCTTTACCCTGCACAGAAAACCAGCCTGGTACCAAAAAGAGAAAACAATGGTGGTAAAATCAAGATGTTTTCCTCTTTGAGAGTCTGCTGACCGTAGCTGTTTCCTGCTCATCACTGACAGTGAACAGTGATAAGCCATGATTAAGTCATGTTGGAACAACCAGTACTAAGATTCAACACAGGTTAGCCACAGGTGTACCCAGTGAAAGGCATTGCTCTACTGCCTCGGGGAACCTCCTTCTCTCTTTACCAGCTTCTGGACTATTTGTGTGAGTTTCTGCTCTTAATTAAGCCATCTGGTCTTTCCTTTCCCCTAAAACTCACATCGTTGCTTGCTGTTCCATCCTCAGAAAGTGCCACCTTCAGCTGTGGGCTTTTCCACTTGCTCCCTTTAGCTAAAGCTATCCTGTATTTTCTTGTGCTTCTCCATGGTAGACTGTCAGCTGCTTCAAAGAGCTGCCATTAAAACAGCACAGCAGGCACAGGGATAGGCTGGGCCATAAGCAATTCCATATCCAGAGCAGAATTCCCATTTATTCTTGTTCTTGTCGAGCACATCCACTCAGCTCTGCTGCCAGGACAAGGCTCCATGAAGCACAGGCTGCACTTACTATCAAATTAAGTTTAAGAGGACAAATGGCATCCTGTGTTCCCTTAAAACTTGATTGTTACTCTTGTGATATATTTATTGGTACAAAATAATTCTGGCAGGTGTTTATGTCAAATTAAAATCAGCACCTGCAGATTTCACACTGATATTCAACAGAGCTGGAATTGCAGCTGTGACACTCGGGCCATCAGCAAGCCCTTCAAGACTTGCCTGGCTGCAGACAATAAAGCATTAACACCCTACTGGAAAGGCACCCTGCTTTCCCTGAAAAACAATGGGAAGAACCCACAATCTTGTGTGTGCTACAAAAAGAAAGAGAAACTTCTGAGATTAATTTTACATTTGTTAGCTGTTACTGCAACCTGATCAAACCAGTATTTGTGATGGCTATGGGGACCTGGATGTTAGTGGTGTGCAAAAGAATAAAGAGGAAGAACAAGCTCCTGCACTGCTTTTTAAAACTACGGACCCCTAAGTTACTGGAGGGGAAACACATCTTTTTCTGGGAAAGAATGCTAACAGTTGTTAGAGAGTCTAAACAGACTTTAAAGTAACTTCTACCAGCTATCTAGAGTCACATACCTGCTTCGGGGCCATGTAACAGATCTGGATCTAGATCTGGATCTTGATCTAGACCTAAAATTAAAAAACAAATTAAAAAGCAGTCAACTCAAGCAGAAGTGATGACAATTACAACACTATATAAATTAACATGTACATGTTGAACTTAAAACCTACATGATCATAGACCTACATGATCATTACACATTTTAGACAAAAAAATTAATTGTGGCAGATGCCACTGTCTCAAAGCAAGGTCTCAAAACTCATTAGCATGCCTGTGAATTTAACTGGGATTATCAGAAACTTCTTAAAGCCCGCTATTCAACACCTTTAGGAATCTCCTAATTAAAACAAGAAAACACCAACAAAAATAAACGCACACAGGCTTTCAAAAATTAGTACTAATTACCTCGATCTCTTCAAGGAACCCGACCGGGACCGGCGAGGAGACATGGACCTAGACCTACGAGGAGACACGGACCTGGACCTGCGGTAGGAAGCTGACCTGGACCTGCAAAGAAAGCAATTCAAGAGTTGTTCAAGTGTAGCTTTTTCTGAGAACAAGAAGGCAACAGGAATAAAAGACAAACTCAAACACACCTCCTACCACGGCTGCGACTGCGTGACCGGGAATACCTTCTTCCTCGGGACCTCGAGCGGGATCTAGACCGGGACCTGGGTTTAGGTTAGAGAAAACAGGTATCAGGCAGACAGCTGCAGCAACCAGCACATGTGAGGCCCTGCTGAAGTCAGAACTTTTTTCAGACAACTAAAGAACTAGCATCTGTCAGTTGGAAAA
>VZRV01001673.1:398342-427337 GCA_013398115.1 Falcunculus frontatus | reverse complement strand
ATGCTGAAGATGAGTTATCCTAAAATACCAGTTACAGCTCAGGATGTCACCATCATTCAGTGGGCTCCAGCTCCTCCCCTGGAGAGCCCCTCTACTCCCCAGGCCTGGCTGTCACCACAGGGACATCGCTCCCACCCAGCTGCAGCACCTGGGACTCCAACTGGTCCCTACCTGGCTCCCCCGGGCAGAGTCACCCATAAATACCCTGCCAGGGCTGCAGAGGGGCACCCTCGGGGAGGCTGAGGGGCCACAGCTGGATCCTCTGCAGCTCTGCAGGAGCTGGGGGCACCTGGGATGTGTTTGTTTGCTGATGGGCCGGCCCGTGGCAGCTGGGCAAGGACGGGTCCCCCGCGGGTGTCCCCGAGTTTATCTCTGTGTTTATCTCTGCGGGTGCCACATCCCAACGGCAGTGCGAGGAGGAGCCCCTGCACGGGGGTGTCTCCAAGAAGCTGAGCAGCCTGGGGGCCCCTGGAGCACCCTGGAAATGGGATTTGCTGCTCCTGTTCCCTGCCCGAAGAGGCCGGAGGGGTTCCGTGTGTGTCCCCTGGGCCCCCGGGAGCAGCCACGGACGGCCCCCGCAGAGCGGAGCCACGACCGGGGACAGCGCCGGACCTGCCTCTGCCCTCCTGTCCCTCCCCAGCCGAGGCTGCAGCTCCCAGGAGCAGTTCCCGTGACGGCTCCCGGATTGTCCTGCCCGGGGGCAGCGCTGGGCAGAGGGAGCACAGCGAGAGCCACAAAGCCCAGCGAGGCCAGTGCGGTGGCATCGCCCCCTCCTCGCCCTCGGCCAAAGCCCCTCTCGGCACCACGGAGCAGCTTCTCCCGTGGTTCTCCCAGAGCCTTCGCTCTCCACCAGCGGATTTTGCTCCCTGCGGGAGTTTTTTTATTCCAGCAAAGCCCCAGATTCCCAGGTTTTGCTTTGTATGTTGCCCACACTGTCCTGTGGTCCATCCCTTTTCCATGGATGCCTCCAGGTGAACTTTCCCTACAGGACCACACAGCTCCGGGAGGCAGGAAAACACACGCGCCCCTCCCAGCTTCAATCCTCCCGTTTGCTTTTCCTCTCGGATATCCGAGGGATCAGATGAAGCTCCCAAGAGCTGTTTCTGGTGATTGCTCCGTTATTAACGCGATCACATTGCCGGCGTTAAGCCGAGGGACAGGGACAGGTAAAGGACCCCTCGCAGCCCCGCCTCCGCCCCGGCCTTTCAGGCTGTTCTTGGAAAACAAAGACGGACGCTTTGCCTTTGGAATGCTGACAGCGAGATGGGTTTGGTCGCGGGATGCGAGAAACAAAATATTTTCCAATTTTGTGCTGAGTTTAAAGGCAAACTTCCACGGGCTTTTCTCACGGGAGCTTCGCCTGGCAATGGGAAAGGGAAATGTGGAAAATGTTGGAAGTTTTGGCACAGATGGGACATAATCCGTTTTTCCTACATCCACACTCCCATAGGAATCACCGTGACTGAGGTTATAGGAGGGGAGACAGAGAGGTGAGACTGGTGTGGGGCTGCTGGGGGAGCCCTAAATGAGCTGCTGGGATGAGGAGTGGGACTGGGAGGTCTGGTCTGCATCTGTAGGATCCTCTGCTGAATTAAAGTGTTCCTTACACACCCCTGATGCCATCTTCTGAGCAGGACTCAGCTGTAGGGTGTGATATTGCTGCATTTCCTGCAACCTTTCCGGCCAAGAAATGCCCTGATTCAGACCCCAAAAAATTGCAGCAGGAAAGAGGAGACAGGGAAAACGTCCCCAGGCAGCCCCAGCTCCGGGTCAGCTCCTGCCTGCGTGGAGAGCAGCACTGCTGAGCCCCTTCCCAGCACCCAGCACTTCCAGCCCTGCCTGGAAAATCTCCCTGGAGGTTCATTCCCATCCCTGGAGATTTTGGGAGCAGGATGATGTTACACATAAGGCAGAGCCTGGGGCATGTTTCATGTCCTGGCCACCTCAAAGTCATCTTTGAGTGCACTGAGGCAGGATTTCCTCAGCCCTAAAGCAGCCCAGAGGTGCTGCATCCCAGGGGATCCCTTCAGGCAGGTTTAGGGGTCCCTGTACTGTTCAGGTGCCCCATGCCAGGCTCTCCTGGATCCCACATGGCACTGACACGGATTGGGATGTTCTTGGTGCAGGGAGAGGAGCCTGGGCTGGGTTCAGACCTTGCTGTGGGAGGGAGCACCCAGCAGAGCTAAATCCTGGCCCAATTTACTGCATTCCCCCTTTGCCCTCACCTGTGCCCCTCGGTGCTGATGGGTGGTGGCAGGAATTGGGGTCCACACCTCCCGTGCGGACAAACCACCCCCAGAGCCCGTATCCAAGCAGGAGATGGTGGTTTGGGAAGGTCCAACCTCGCTGCTGCTCAGCTGGGAATGCCAGGAAGGCTGGGAGGAGCTGGTTAATCCCAAACTTCTCTTCTCTGCTCTCTCATCCAGCCCTATTCCCTCCAAACGTGGTGCTGGGAGCGGGGCAGATGAGCTGATCCCTGCTTGCACTGAACCCGAGGATTTGGGAGAGGAAAGGGGATGGAAGCCCCAAAGTTCCCTGATTGATTACACTGATGAACCAGCAAGTGAATTAGAACTGTCAGCACCTTAGCCAGGAGATTCTTCCCAGCTCCATCAGCTCCATCCCACACGGATTGTCAGGGTGAGTCTTCCCCTCCCAACCTCCCCGCCAGGAAAAGCAGGAGGAAAACCCTTGGGTTTGCTGAGTTTTAAACGAAATCCGAGAGAGAGAGAGAGAGAGACCTTTTATCCAGGGAAAGCTAAGGCAAACTGTTAGGGATAAATAAATGGCAGCGCTGCCGATGCCGTGGCTGGCTCACAGGGAGGGAATTTGTCTCACTTTAGCAGAAGGACCTGGAGGAATGGGGGCTGTTGGCTCATTCATTGCGCTGTTATCTGCCAGCGAGGTTGTGACATCAGAGCAATTAAGACAAACTTTAGTCTGTAAGTTCATGCCTGCAACCTCTACACTTCAAAAGAAGACAAACGATCCCTCCAAGGAAGGAAACAAAGTCTTTTCCAGGCTGCTTCCAGAATAACATTTAGGATTTGCAGTGGTTCGGGAGGAATATTTCACTGAACTGTGTGGGGGTTTAAGCTGCAGGTGTAAAATAAACTACCTGAGTCTTTTTTTTTTTTTTTTTTTTTAGCAAAAGTTTATTTCTAATGCAAAGACAAGCAAACAAACCCCAACCTCCTCCCACCCAACTCACTCACCCCAAACCTGCCTCTCACATCTGTGGTTTATTGGTTTTTTTTCCTTTTAATAAGCATCTTAACACAAGGACTGATTAAATCTGTGTTGGTCTGTCGTGGAAACATCCACAGGAATTGCAGGAGCCAGAAACACCCAGCAGAGACATTGAAACCATTCCTGGAACAGAAAACCTGGGGCCCGTTCTTGACCCAGCTGCACCCACCCTGCAGCAACTCCAAGGGATGAAAATCAGGGATCAAGGTAGAGCTGAGGAAGGCAAGAGGCTTCCAGGCAAGCCAGGAGCTGCTGGGACAATAAGGAAAACCCTGCAGCCATTCCTGGGACATGAGGGTCCCTCTGTGCTGGCTCTCTGTCCCCACAGTCCCAGGGGATGCTGCACAAGCAGGAGCTGTGGCCCTTGGCTTCCTTGGGAGGATCTCAGCCCACCACTGCTGCTGCTCTCTGCAAATTCCAGGCCTAGGGCTGCTCGCCCTCTGTGGCCAGAGGCCACAGCTCCTGCAGGGATCTTCCAGCAGCACCTACTCCCTGTTCAGGAGAACCATGGAATCCAGAATGGTTTGGAAGGGACCTTAAGGCCCATCCAGTGCCACCCCCTGCCATGGGCAGGGACACCTTCCCCTATCCCAGGCTGCTCCAAGCCCTGTCCAACCTGGCCTGGAACATTCCAGGGATGGAGCAGCCACAGCTGCTCCGGGCATTTAGGGCCTCCCCACCCTCACAGGGAAAGATTATTCCCAGTATCCCATCTCTCCCTGCCCTCTGGCAGTGGGAAGCCATTCCCTGTGTCCTGTCCCTCCATCCCTTGTCTCCAGTCCCTCTCCAGCTCTCCTGGAGCCTCTTCAGGCACTGGAAGGGGCCCTGAGCTCTCCCTGGAGCCTTCCCTTCTCCAGGTGAACATTCCCAGCTCTCCCAGTCTGGCTCCAGAGCAGAGCACTGCCCTCTTCCACCTCACCTTTTCCATCTCAGCAAACCCTTTCTGATTCAGGGATCAGTCTGCAGAGCCTGACCATGGCTGGTCCTCATGTTTGACCTTCCCAGCAATCCTGATCCCCAGCAGCTGGCACTGGGAGCAGAGAGGGGCATTCCCAGTCATTTACTGGTGTGATGCTGACCCCCCTGACACCCCTCATCTCCTCACAGGGTGGGCAAGCCCAGATATTTCTCTTTTTTTGTCTGTTTGCTTTTGTTTTACACTCAAACCCAGCATTTTGTGGCTGCCTGCACTCGGAAACAGCCAGCAGGCTCCTCAGGAAACCCTCTGGACACTCGGAGTGTCACTCGGACAGGAGCAAGAGTTAAAAAATACTCTGGAGTCAGGAAATAGTAGATTCAGTAACCCAAAAATAGAGATATAAAATACTTGCTTTAAGGCTGTGCACAGTATAACTGAAGATAATCTGGAAATTGCTCAGCAACAAAAGAAATGTGGGAAGAGAATTCCTTAATGTGAAAAGGCGGCCAAAAGATATCTTGGTTTTGTTGATGCTTCTAGGAAATATTTGGAGTAGAATATGATCTGGATAAACTGCAAGTCCAAGGCTGTGATCCTGGTCCAGGAAGAGCTCTCGGGATGCTGCAGAGCTCACTGTGGTCCCTGGGATCGCCGCTCCTCCAGCATCCTGCACACCCACATGGACACGACCTCGGCGTTGCCGTCGTCGTACTGCACGATGAAGGGGTGGCCCTGCGAAGGGGGACAGGCAGGGTTAGCCAAGAGAAACACAGCCCTCCTGGAAAAGAAATACACTGGAGCATCCCGTGGTTACAGCCATAAAAATGCAATAAAGCACTGATTCAAACCAGCGAGCTTCCTCCTGCATCCGAGTCATCCACACGACCTGTTCTGAGCAGGAGGAGGCAGCCCAGACTCCTCATGGAGGCCTCAGCCCAGCACTCCTTGGAAATGCTCATTATTTTTTGTTGATATTCCATTTTCTTGCTGTGTTTTGACCCAGCCCCTTTCCAGGACAGCTGTGCAGTTGCTGAATGGTGTTTGGGTAAAATGATATCCCCCAAAAACCCCCATTAATCTGCTCCTCTGCTTGTAAAGGTGTGTGAACTCCTAAAATTCCTCTCTTTAACAGTGCCCCGCGCATCCTTCACGTGCATTGACCTTCCAGGGCCTAAAGGGGATCCAGGAGAGCTGGACAGGGACTTTGGACAAGGCAGGGAGTGACAGGACAAGGTGTTTTGCCCAGCACTGGGGTGTTTTTGGGTGGAAAAGTGCAGGAATAAGGTAAATGCTTTCATCTCCAACACAGCCCGGAAGCAGCTGTTTCACTTCTGAAACAAAACAGCCAAGGACACCAGAGAGAAGCAGGAGAGAACAATCAGGAGGCACAGACAGGGCAGAGCAGATGCACGGGGGCAGTTAAACCCAGCTACTCCAGCCAGTCCCTTCTCCATGAATCTCCTTTAGGATGGAGAGACACCCGCAGCCAGAGCCATCCCACACCCAGGATATCCCTGCATTTAAGCTGCTCCAAATGAAATTTCAGCTATGAAACCTCAGCCCTCCACACTGCTCACCCTGTTTGCTTTGTTTTGTGAGGATATTCCACCAAAACCTGGGGGTTTCCACACTTTTCTCCCTAGGAGTAAGTTTAACTTGAAGCTACTCTTCAAATTTCCCGTATTTTTAGACTGTCCTGCTCCAGTGAGAGTTTTTCTCAGGCTGAAGGGATGTTTTTACTAGAAGCTGTTTTTCAGAATTTGGTCGTTGATTTTTCTGAGTTGTTTTTAAATTGGGAATGGGAGAATAGAGATTTCCACCAAAGCTCAGTAGGACCCATTTTTGCAAATCTTGGTGCACAACAACCAGCATTTTCAGGTCAGGCACCGAAATCAAAAAGAACACAAGTGGCCCAAAGATGTCCAGTGCTCATGGATGGCCTGTGCTAAAATCTACTTCCAAACCCACCTTGCTGCTTCTAAAACCTGACCTCGCTCAGCAGTGCCTGCAACTGCAATAGAAATATTTACTGAAGAACCCCACAGAGATGGGGATAATGCAGGAGTCCATCAAACCTGGCCTTGGCCTGTTTGCAGCAAGATTTGGAGTGAAAATCAGCACCAGCTACAAAAGAGGGACTTGCAATTGGCTCAGCTCCCAAAAATGTCTCAGGAATTATTTAAGTTTTCCTCCAAGGTCTCCAGCACTGCGGCTGCAGCGGTTTCCTCTCTCTTAGAAACCTCTTGGTAAACTCAGCCCTGCTCTCCCCATTTTGTCATTATTCAGCACCTACTCCCACATCCCCGCCCTTTTCAGGCACCCAGAGCAGTGCAGCCATTATCCAAAGCACACAGACCTCAGAAAGCAGTGCCCTAAACTGCAGATACCTCTGGAAAGGATGAAGGAGAAGAGGGGCAGGGAGATGAGACAGGGAGGGAAGGAAGAATAAGGGAAAAAGCCCAGATAAAAATCCAAACCACTGAAGGAGAAATGCAGCGGCAGCACTGCAGCTCTGGTGCAGCAGCACAGAGAGGAGACAGTGAAAGCCCCAACAGTTTGGACACTGTCAATAAATCCTGGTGGCTGCCTCAGCCACAAATACAAGTCCCAGCCCTGACTTCAGCAGTGAGCAATACGTCCTCACCCAAACCCAGCAACCTGCTGTACTTAAATATTCCTGTAGGGATTTCTTGCAAGGGAGGACTGAGAAAAGGTAAATGTGTGGAAGCTTGAAATGCCTTTTCTGTTGCAGGGACCAGTTCCTGGTGAGGTTACACTGCCTGGTGTGGCACGCACAGCTTTTTTTTTGGGGACACGTGATCCCATCCCTGTGTATTTCTTATTTCCTCAGACTCCTGCACACGTTCACGACAAAGCAATAACCACCTCCTTCCCAATTTTTCAATATTCAGCCTTAAAAATACCTGGAGATCAGCACAGCCAGCAGGAAACACACTGAAAATCCAGCACCAAACTGGTTTTTCTTACTGGCCTGGTACTGGTGTGCCTTGCCCTGGCTCGCTGGGATGCTCTGGGAATCCTGCAGGCAATGGGAAGCAGCTGCTGGAGTGCACAGAGCTTGGAGCTGGAAAGGTCAGGCAGGACAGGGCCAGGGCTAGCCCCGAGTGAGTGTCAGCCAGCCTAATTTTGTGTGTCAACCCCGAAAATTAGATAAACAATGACAAACCAGGCTTTTTAAATGAACTTGTCTCATCTGGTTCTCTTGATAAAGGGTACATTTCTCAAGTTGCAGTGTCCCACCAGACAGGTTAACTCTTTCACAGGGGAGCTCCTCGCAGAGGGGGATGTGAATGATTTAAATATCTGACAGGGAATTAAAAGGGCACTGCCCCCCTGAACACACAGCCCTGGTAATTCCAACTCATTGCTCACCAGCCATCAATCATTTAGCCCAGTCAATTAAATCGCCATTATTCAAGGGTAAAAGTTCCATGATTTTACCTACCCCTAAAATTCAGCAATTTGCTTTCATGGCCTTCTCCTCTGGCCTAAAAAATCTTTTGTTTCTGATAATAACCCACCCTGAGCTTATTGCCACAGACTTTGCATGGCACCCTGGGCAGGGCTGCAGATCCATGGGCCTTTTCCAGCTCCGAGTGCCCACGTGCAGCTCTGCTCCAGGTGGATGAACTGCCCAGGAGAGATGAAATTCCCCCTGGGACACAGCATCATCACCCACAGCCCCAAGTCTGGGCTCCCTGAATCCCTTCAGCTTCTCAGTCTGAAGCACAGGTAACAGCTTACATTGCCTCACACAAATCCAGGGAAGAGCAAAGCTTCCGGAGAGCCTCTCCCATAAACAGGATCCTCTGACCATAAAATGTTTGTGTTTGGAGAGCACCAAGGAGGTTTAGGCCAATGCCAAAGGATAGGCAGGCCATAAATAACACCCCTCAAGCAATGCCTGGGATTTCAGAGCACTGTCCAGGCACAAAAGAAGTGAGTGTTTACGTGAGACTGGTTCAAAGGTCCAGTAAACAGGCAGTTACCAGCCTAGAATGGTGACAAAGCACAATCCCAGTGTGAAATGCCAGTCAGCCACCCATTTCCTTGGAAATCTCCAAAAATGACAGGATGGTGTTCCCTGGGGCACAAAACATGAGAAGGATGAGGACAGGGCACCATTCAGGAACCTGAATCCCAAATGGTGGTCACAGATATTGCTGGAGCACCTCAGACCTAACCCACATGACCTCCTTATATTTTTTCCCCTGGGACAGCAAGAGGTTGATTGGGAATGGCAGAAAATTAGGAATGACAAGAAAATTCCTCATGCTTATGCAAAGAAGGTTGGGAAATGAGTGGCATTGCTTTGGTTGCAATGGTGCCACCCTTTTCACATTCATTTTTCCAGGAACCCTCCCAGCCCGAGCAGCTGAAGGCCGGTGCTCCATTTATCACCGAGCAGCACAGACAAATTCTGCATTCCATTTAAAAATTTTGAACTCAGCACAACAAAAACCACAATAAAAAGATCCCAACTGTTGCAGACACAGCCTATCAAGACAATGGCAGTGCCCTTAGACAGCATTTCAAATACAGTTTATTAGTGTGTGATATGAAAAGGGTATTTTTATTGCATGATATAATGCAATGGGACCTTGGGCGCTCTGCAGAAGGACCTTGCACTCAGAAGTGTAATGAACCCATAGTCCAAAAAACATTATACTGTACATTAACCTATCATTAATGGCACATTAGGGCTGGGGGCATTGCACGCTCGCTGGTCAGGGCTCCATCAGGACAGTGTGCAGGAAACCACAGTCTTCACAGGCTTAAAACAAATAGAGAAAATAAATATTACTGCTGGCTACAGGCTGCTTTAAGGGAAGCTCAGTGGCTGCTTAACCTGCAGTTTTTTAAAGGGGGGATGAGGAGGACAACGCAGCAGTTTTTTAGGGGGTGTTGGCATGCTCTGAATGCATCAGATGCAGCAACACTAAGCTTTTCCTGCACAAAACACGGCACCCGTTAAGAATAAAGTGGAAACTGGAAGCCTGCTCCCCTTCCCTGGCATTCCCTAATTCCTGGTGACAGCTGTAAGGCTTCCCTGGCAGTAGGAGCTGGGAATGGGAAGAGCATCCTCTGACCCAGCGCTCCATTGAATGCCTGGGATCTGTTTTGCCTCTGCACCCATTTCACCTGAGCAGAATTCCAGCCCTGACAGCTCTAACTCCATGTGAAACACAACCAAACCAACAAATTCCTTATACTCCCAGAGCAGGTGGGATGTTCCATGCCTTCCCCCACTCCAGGTGCTCTGTACAAAGGAAAGCCACAGTGCAAGTGTTAAATCAGGAAAGCCTGGCTGGCAGCTCATCCCTCTAACTCCAAAAGATTCCAATTTGGCTGTCCAACAGCACACCCCAGTTGGTTCTCCCATTGCTACTGAGATGTCTGTGCTATTTACAGCTCTTGTAATTAACTGAGGGCACGGACTTGAGGGGAAATTCTTGCCCATTCTCACGTTTAATGGGAGACAAATTGGACCCCCAACAGGACAAACACAAAGCTCAGCTCTGGAGCTGCACCAGCTTTCCAGGACTCCTGGAAACACCAAGTGCTGAGTAACCCAAACTACCCCAAACTGACCCTGGCTCCCCCTGCAGTGACCTCAGCACGTGTTAGGATTTCATCATTCCACCCCTGCCTCCAGTGCTGGAGGATTTTCCATCTCGAGCTGCTGCCTCCAAGGACAAGCCACACTAAATGCTGTTCTAATTATCTGTGCCAGCTATCCACAGTATCCAACTGCGGCTCCCACAGCCAGGAATAGCAGCGAGGAATCCTCAGGCCAATACTCTCACTGCCGACTCCCAAAACATTGTTAATTCACAGGCACAGAAGGTGGCAGGGCATCCTCAGGGGATGCTCCATGCAGCTTCCAAGGCTTGAGCAGGATAAAAACTCTGAAGGCTGAACACAGGTTAATCCACGGAGACACAGAAGGTACCCACGGGTGAAAGGACCCTGCAAGACACTATTTCTGATCCAGCTGTTCCATCTCTTGTTTTCCTTCTGAAATTTTGGGATTTTTTTTAAACCCTTTTAAGAAAAGTGTGAGCACTTGAAGTGCTTGGAACAGCAGGGACTGGGAAGCTCAGTACGTGTGTCTGCAAAGTGTTCCCAGTGTCCCAAAGCTGCAGCAAAGTCAGCTGCAGCCTCCTTGTCTCTTCCATCCGGCACCTGCAGCAATGGGATTGCAGATCACAGATCAAGCTTAACCCTAAAATTCCAGCTCCTCCTCAGGACTCACAAGGCTGTGCTCGGTCTGGGAGCGAGTGTTTGCTGGCCCAGTTCTCTCTCCCTGTTCCTGTCCTCAGAACAGCGACTATTGAGGGCAAGGACTGCGCTCGCTGTGCTGGAGAGGCTTCCAGCATCCCCAGAGCCTGTGCTCGGCTGGGTGCTGGAGAGAAAGCCCCACAGCACGGGATGGAATCATGGAATCACAAATCATGGGATGGCCTGGGTTGGAAGGACCTTAAATCCCATCCCATTCCACCCCCTGCCGTGGGCAGGAGCACCTTCCACTACCCCAGGGTGCTCCAAGCCCCGTCCAACCTCGGACACTCCCAGCATCGACCAGTGGCGTTTTCTGGGTGGAGATGATGCAGGAACAAGAACACATCCACATGGAAAACCAAGTCTGATTATTCTCCTGGAAGTTTCTGCTCCCTCCTCACTCTCACAGCTGAGAGCAGAGCCCAGCCTGCTCAGCAGCTCCATGCAGAATGTCGGGAAGTGGGGAGTTTTGTTTGTTGCATGGCCGCCCTAACATGCACTGTAATTAAAATGTTGATTACTAAACAGTTTAAATATATGACAGACAATGCAGTTAAAGCCTACAGTTAGGTCAATATGTGATTTAGATTTGCCATTTAAAAACTCTCATTTAAATTTTGCATACATTAATCACTACCATACTTCAATGTTCTGATATCCACCTGACTACACTATTAAAATAAAACTTGCTGCCCCAGGGAAATCCTACTTATTCTTAATTGTTTCGAGGCTTTGATGGGCTTTTAATCTAAGATTAATTTATGCAATTTTAAATAACTCTTCTTATGATTAATAAGCTTGAAAATTAAAAGGAGTCTAAAGCAATTATAATGAGCATTTGGTCATAACCTCATTAGGAGAAGGAGTGAAGGATACAGCTCTGGAATTCTTACAAGACTACAATTTAAGGTTACTTTCAGATGAGTCAAACATAGTTCTTGAAATTGCAAAGGCAGATTAGCCTAGGTCAGCCTTAGAACTATGGCTACCTAGATTAGCACACTAATGATTTTATCCCTCTGATGATAGGCAAGACAGCGAAAAGATGATACAAAACAAAGATAAATGGATAACACAGCTAAGCAGTGAAGCCTTGGAGTTATATTTCTTCCTTATCTTTTTTTTTTGAGAAGTATTCTTTCTGTAGGTTTTTTTTCCCTCTATTATTTATCTATTTGTAGATTGACTTTCACCAATGCACTTTTCGTTTTTATATGACAAAGTTAATTGCAAGCGATTTTCAGCTGGTTTGGTTTTGTTGAGGCACCAAAACTCTCCTGCAGTTTACAGAATTTGTCTTCAAACAACAACAGTCCCCAGGCCTGATGGATGGACCAAGAAGAAGAACAGTTTAACCTGGATCTCAACACCTTAACCTGAAGAGCAACTGCCTACACACCTCACCCAAATTTCCATTTTTAAGCAGCAATACAGATCCTTCATTATGATTAAACTTTTATTTTTCCAAGCTTTGGATGGCTGGTGACCCCAAAACAGACCTCAGAGACCCCTTGTGCACCTGACTGATGTGTCCAAGCTGGCAACTCATCACCAGACAAAGGGTCAACAGGGAATTTTTCAGGTCAGAACAGCGGGAATCGGAGCAGCTCCACTCCCTAGCAGGAACCTGACTTCAAACTACTCAGCCCCTCCTACTGCAGGACCCTGGGTCTGCTATTTGTTCCCTTCTTGTGGCAAAGACTGGTCTTTAATTCACTACAGAGTTTAGGGTTTGGCTGTGGCACAGAGGAATCTATTTGCCCATCTGCAGATCATTCTTTCCACAGCAGTTTTGCTTTTGATATTTGTTGTTAAACCGATAACTGTCCTTGGCATTCCTCGTTGCTGCTCAGCTAAAAATGAGCCAGCTCCCAGCTAAGGTATTTCAGTGTTTGTGTTATGACTCTTAAAACAAACTAAAGCAACCGAAATCTAATTGGAGTTTACTTCTGCAAGGGCTGCTGAGGTTAAGAAGAGCTGTAGAAGAGGAATAGGGAGAGTGGCCCAAGGCTGATAGAGTCTGTCAACATTAGCAAGCTGTTGACAACAGAAGCAGATCTGCTCAGTGAAACGGTTGGTGCAACATTTTAGGGATGGAAGAGGTTTGACTTTTGCCCAGCTCTGGTCTGGTTTGTGGCCTCAGTGCCCATTAGTAGCTGGAGCTCATTAGGTGTGTGCCTGGAGCACATCTTCTGGTGTGGTTTCATTTGAAATCGATGCAATTCATGAGCTTCAAGACCTGGCTGTGATGAGAATGAAAGAGTGGGGGCTCGCAAAGAGCAGAGATTCGCACCAGAAAGGAACACCTGACCTGAACTCTAATCCTCATGGAGCTGCACCTGCAGAAATGTCCTCAGCTCTAGCACAGGAATGGTCTCGGTGACACCGAACGGAGCTCGTCAGGAATTAAAAGCTGATACAGTATTTCCTTCAAACAAGGACTACATGTTCCCAACAGTATTTCCTTCAAATGAGGACTAAATGTTCCCTACAGCACTTCCTTCAAATGAGGACTAAGTGTTCCCTACAGCACTTCCTTCAAATGAGGACTAAGTGTTCCCCTAGACTGGGGAAGAAGGGTGAAGAAAACAACTGTTTCCACCAAGTTTTTCTACTGAAAAAAAATTGCAAAGCAAATTACTAAGCTGAAGTAAACTGAAACAATCTCCTAAATGTTTTTCACCCAAACCTTGGAGAAGAAAATGCTGTGTGCATACATACACACACACAAATAACAACAATTAACAAAAGCAAAAAACCCTGAAAATGATGTGGCTGGAAGCAAAACGGGAGAACGAAACAGCTCATACTTCGTTAGCATTTTTGCGATGAAGTTTCTGCAAATGAACAAGTTGTTTTTAAAGTACCACTACAATCATCCTGCATTCCATGGCTACACACTGCCTGCACGGAGTGCAAAATAACATCCCCGTGTTTGCCAGGCTTTGTAAAGGGACTAAATAAAGTATTAAATGATCGAGGTGAATGTGCTGCCAAATCCCCTCGTCTGAGGAGCAGAGAAAGCTCAGGTATGAAATGATGTTGGAATAAACGCACAGAGCCCCGCTGAAAACACGGGAGAAGGCAAAATACATCACCACTAGTTGTCTTGGGAAAAAAAATATAAATTCCTTTGAATCTCTCCCAAGGTCACTGAACAACAACCGAGGCCACAAACACCATTTCCACTCTCAGAGTCGTATTTTAATCCAACAGGAAGCCTTTCCCTGGTGGAAACCTGGCTCTCCCCAGCCCAGCAGGCACATGCCCATCCCGATTTACACCAGCTGAGTGTTTCCCTCAACCTCTCCCATCAAATCCAAGCAGGCAGATGCACATGGATGGGACAATGAACTTTTCCACATCTGTGTTTTGGTGTTCCAGCCTGAATAAAGCTGCGCATTCTGAGCGCTGCCCCGGGTGGGAGCGTGAGCAGCCGGCTCCAGAGGGGAGGCCGTGGCTTAAAAAAAAAAAAAAAAAGAAAAAAAAATCATGTTTAATTTAAAAATTAGAAACTGGAGCAGGCTGTGAGCACAGAGGTTGATTGAAACAAAATTTAAATTCCTGTCAAGCCCATTTAAACACAGGGGCCCTTCATAGGCAATTAGCTGCTCCCTGTGAAGGCTGAGCGAGGCCGGGCCTGGTCACTGTGAGGAGCCGAGAAAAATTAACTAAAATCAGGCGCTATGAAATATTTAGCCTCCCAGTTTATCACCAGGGTTTGGAAGTGTAAACAAGACAAAAATCGATTCCTCGGTGCCCTCCAATCAATCCCCCAAAATGGCGAGGGCATCTGTTTCTGCTCAATTTTGTTTACTCTGGCAGATTTGCCTTAATTGCGGTTGTTTATCTCCCGTTGTCCCCGGGGCCCTAATCTCCCGATTACTAATACTTAACACTCATTTCACATCTAAAGCTACTTCTAATCCTCAACAGGTTTCTGGGGCTCTTAAAATTATGGAGGCGAGGGAGATTTCTCTTTGTGAGAGGCGCATTTTGCGACCCACAACCAGCTGGGCCCAATCGTCACCAGGGATGGCGGCAACAAAGGTGCTAAAAGGCTCTTTCACAGGCTCCGCCGGGAACGCCACGGAGAAAAAAGGCCTTTGATGGGGGAAAAAAGGAAAAAAACCCACCCTGAACAAGGGGGCTCTAACAGTCCAGCCAAATAAAGTTACTGTCATAATCAAGTGCTGTCAATCACAATGAAAATCCAATTTAAAAATCTTTCAGCACGGCCCCTCTTCAGGAGAAAAATGTCCCCTATTTATATGCGTTGTTTTTTTTTTTTGTCAAGCGCACAAATTAGAAAGTCGTATTAATTGATTTTTTACTACTTTAGGCCCTGATCCTCCAGCTGAATTTCTGCGGATGGAAGAATCAAGCGGCACAAATCTGATTAAGGGATTTGAGGCATAATGCACACAGGTCACTAAGAAGCCATATCTCTATCTCCTGCTTTATACTCTGCTTATTCATAGGCAATTATTACTCTTACTTAATACTGCAGGAGTGTCCTGAGGTGCTAATTGGACTAGAGACCCACAAGTAGCTGGTACTGCACAAGCACCAGCCATTTTAATCTATGCAGAGTGTCTGAATACATTTAAAATACCAATTTCATTACACAAATAAAAATCGTACATGGATTTCAACAGTTGCCTGTTAGAGCAAATTCCTGGATGGATTCGGAATGAATAGAAAGGACAATATGCTGGGATTTAAAGATATGGGTCTTATTTTGGAACCGCTAACATTTATTTATATATATATTTAAAAATAAATATGTAGGGAAGACAGCTGACATAAAATATCAACAAGGCAAATGCACAACTTCTCAATATACAGTAATCGAAAGATTTGCAATTCTGCTACCAAAATGAGTGAGATGTAAATATTTGTCCCTGTGCCTGGAGAACTACTGAACAACCAGCAGTGCCAAATGAAACATTTGCTCAAATTAAACTGCAAAGCCCAGGAGACGCAAGTAACCAAAAAATATGAACTGTATCCCTCTAAGCTCTTGCCAATTTGTTTTTGTCCAATTTCCTTAGATTTTCAACACCTCTTTGAGCCAACTCAAGTTATTCCTTTCACATTTCACTGGGAAGTGCTGCTATATTGTGCAGCTCTAGGGCATGTTAGAAAGGGGAAGTCAGATGTTCCTGTTTGCTGTAGGAATTGGGTGATCCCACGGCAATGGGTGCAGAAGGCAGGGAATGAAGGTAACGCCTTCAAACCCCAGAGCTCATCCCTTGACCCTGTCACCATCTTCCCCTCGGGTAATTGCTGGAGTTAGTGACACTGATAGAATGTATTTCTCCATTTCAAGAGCTGATTTCTCAAGTAACAAAGAGGAAAAACTCACACCCCCAAGGACAGAGATGGCTTTCCCCCCCTTTTTTTTATGCAAGACAGTGGGGGAAATATCCCTGACCCACCTTTCCCAAATTCAGATCAGTGCACAATGCTGCCACCTGAAGAAACCCGTATTTTTTCCTCTTAAGCTACCTTGAGCAAGGAAGATAATGAACACACAGTGACAGGAGCATCCTGAGCCCTGGTGTGAAATCCTTGCCTCAATATAAATTCTGATATTGCCTTCAGTGTATCCAGGATTTGATCCAGAACTCCTTGTCCACTCTATGTCTGAACTGAGAGATTGAAGATCCAATTTATTATTTATCACATACATCTCATGGTTGAACCGGATGATCCTAAAAAGCCTTTTCCAACCTAAACAATTCTATATTTACAACAGCTAGAATACTTGACCCTGTACTTTTTCCCTTGGGAAACCAGGAGAGAGCCCTTTCCTTCCCATGTGCATGTGTTTGGTGTCTGCCAGAACTTCCCCTTGTCATGGAGTGAATGACTGGGATTGTTGTGACAGAGGAGAGTCCAAACATCTGCAAACAAATCCATTCATCACAGGCCCAAGCACAGACAATTTTATGCTGGACAAATCAACCCTGATGGGAGATCCTGCACCGGCTCAGGATAAAAAAAGTGACCAAAGAGGGAAAATTCTTGGCTCCCTGTGATCAGCAATGATGCCCAAACATCTGGATAGGTGCAGACAATGACCACGGATCTCTAAAGCTGACCTCACAAGATCTCTGGGGTGTGTTTGTGAAAAGCAAAGTGCAGAGAGCCCTCTGGTCTCTCCCAAAATCACCACCATCCAAAACCCAGCCTGGCTACTCAGTGATGTCACTGCTCCAGTGCTGCTGGGGGAAAGCCCTTTTATCGACATTCCTAAGCACCAGTGTTTTATTGGCTTTATTCGGGAGGTTTAGATGAAAATCCAGGCAGGATTATGCTGATCCTCCATTTGTTTGTTTAAACCATAAAAGTATTTCCTCAGAGCTGAAAGCAGGGGTTTAACACAATGAACAGCAAATATGTTTAGCTACTGTCCAAGCTACATAAAATATAGCTACTTAAAAGCTTCACATTTTTAATTTCCTTCGCTTGTTGGAGATGCGGGAACAGGCAGCCAGAATCCATTTTTGAGAGTCTCTGACAGCTTCATACATTTCTTAAAACATTTAAATACACAAACTTACTATTTATCTGGAAAAAACAAAAAACCCATTATAGCCAATAAAATCAGGGTGCCTGGTCTAGAGCCATTCCTGGAATGGACAGAGGGATTGCTGGATGCATAGGAATGGGAAATTTCAAAATTGCATTAGGCATTAAAATAAATAAAACACCAAAGGAGAACATGTTTCCCAGCATGCCAGTGGCTTTGACAGAGATGATGTACAATTTATCACACAACCTTCTAAATTAATAAAACACCAACATCAGAAGTATCGGGAATTTAAATTTTAAAAAGGAGAAAAGCTCCTGGTTGCGTTTAAAATTTGACAACTCGAACAAAAATCATTAGATCTGTGCAAAAGTAATCGAGTGCAGGAGGTGACTGGACCCTCTGCCCAATCTTTCCTTGAGAAATCCAGCAGCATCCTAAAGACTCTGCTTTGATGCCTCCACAGGAAAGCATAAGGGAATAACTGCTCCATTCCCCACTCTTGGTGTTTCAAATACAATTCCTTTACATAAACGCCTTTCCTTTCCACAGCCAGATGTAGCACGGAAGAGTTCAATGCTGCACTAACAAAAAAAAACCTCGCCAAGAGACTCCAGCAATTCCAAAAAGCACCAACAATCTGCAGAAGAAAAGGCCAAGCTTGCAGCTAAAGAAGAGATTTTAAACAATTACCAAAGCAGGGTAGTGATATCATAAAGGCAATTTCTGCGCTAGCTTGTTTTCTGCAACTCTCTTTGCCTCTGAACAGCTAGAACAGATAATAACTATTAGTAAATCAAACTCCTGCAATATCCAGCTGTGTCTCCCACATTTACATACAGATAGAATGGGTATATGTTTTTAATATGTATGCGAGCCGTACTTTTACCACAGCTGAAGTGCACGCTACAAAGGAGGAGGAGAATGGGAATGGAATCAGCATGAGATAATAAAGTGGCCTAGATAAAGTATTAGCCAGCGATTGATCTCAAACAGGGGATGTTGCTTCTCTCTGACCTGATTACTTACTATGCATAGATTCCATTAAATAGAGCTTAGAATGGAAAGCTTCGGAAAAATACCGTAAATACAGTCACATCCCCAGCCCGGGAGCCAGCCCAGCCTCAGGGTGCTTCCCTGGACTCTGGGCACCAGCAGGAGTTTAAACCTTCCCTGGGCTGCCACACCACAACTCCTAAATAGGCACTGCCCTGGGAGCCAGGCCTGGGATGCCAGAAAACTCGGTGTTTCTGGCAAAAAAAACAAGTGTAAGGGGGAAAAAAAATCTCTTTATACAGAAGAATTGTTGAGATTTTCATGTTAGGAACGGAGAGGAGAGACAGAGAGGAATATGCTGTACAGCTTTTCCTGTGATAATACAGGAATAAATTCAATTTAATTGACTCTCTGCCTTTCCCTTAAGAGGGAACAAACTGGAGATATATGAGCAGCATTTTAGAGTAAGTTTAGAATGACCACTGCTAAATTCTAAGGTTGTTCCTTTCCCTGGATGGACAATTTTCTCCTTACTTGGTGAAATTCCTTATCTCACTCCTGTGGAACAAGTCAGTTAATTCGATTATGCACACACAGAAAAACCAAGGGGATATCTTGTTTTGGGGATGACTACACAGAAGAAAGGGCAGTGAGTAAATAAATAATAAAATTAATAAATACAGGAACCTGATCCACGCCAGCTGTGATGGAAATTCAGTGTTCACCTGGACATAGATATCTATGGTAATGAAAAGCCTGACTTAAACAGGAATTTCATCCAGCCTCAGCTTTGGCCCTATTTCCTGACAAAACGGGCATTTTGGGTTTTATAAAGAAGGAGCTTCTTGCATGATAGGCAGGGGAAATCCATCCCTGCTGCAGCCCCGGGACTCCAGCAGAGGTGCCAATCTGGCACTCCAGGTATTGTTACTCAGCTCCTCACGTGCATTTAACAATCCACTGATTATCAGCAGAGGAGCAAAAGATTGATCTTCTGCTCCCTTCACTTTGCTTTCAGTCTTTAATTATCCTAATTTGGTCACAAAATAGTGACTTCCAGTATGGCTGGTGTCTGTAGGGGAGGAAGATGATGCTCTGGATTGTCTGAAGGGGAGGATGGCTGTGTGTGACCCCTCCCATCATTGCTGGCATGGTGCTTTTAAATAAAAAAACCCCCAAAATTCAATGAACAAAGTGAAATCCTGCTCTAGTTTAAATCAGTGATAAGGTGACCTTGAAGATCTGGTGTTTCAGTGCCTCACCCTGTGCATTCCTTAGATCCACCAGTATTTACATCCCTCTATCCACTCCTTACATCCACATGGCAATTTCAGGAACATGGAAATAGAATACAGTGGTGACAAATTCTAGAATTCACAGGATATTCGTGTTCAAGGAATGTGGCACTCAGAGCTTTGCTCTGGTTGTGATAAGGTGGGATCACACAGACTCCTCGAAGGGCTTTTCCAACCTCAAGGATGCTCTGATTCTCTGATATTTAAAGTTTTTTTTTTTTTCCTGGCCCCGTTTTCCAGCAATTATGTTAATTTCTATACACATATTTAGGCACAGATATGCTGTGTATATCTGTATAAACAGACACATAATGCTAGTAATTAATTAATTAATTCATATTAATTTTATAAATAGAGTGCTCCTTGACAAGACTGGAGAAGAGCAAAGATATAAAGGTTTGACTGGAGAGCAGCTCCTGTTTTACTACTTGTTGTTGCAAGTTAACTTCTAATTGAATAGAAGGGAGGGGGAAAAAATGCATTATATTGTTTAAAAAGTAGGAACGCTTATTTTTTATTTATTTTTTTTTTTCTAGAGGCGCTGGAATTTCCAAATAATTTTACAAAACACCTCCTTTAAAGGAGACTAGCACACTCCAGGGCATGTAGTTGTAAAGATAAATCTGTGCACTTCCCTGGTACTGCAGGCACTCACCCTTTGGCCTCATTTTTATGGCTCTGCACCCTGGAGTGGTGTTATTGCTTACAAACATCCACACACACTTATGGGGGGCTGTGTGATCTGCAGATGTTTTATTTATAAGTGGCAGGCCTATTGCATCACCAGAATGTGCATTTACAAACAGATAGAGGTTTTATGAAACCCTATTCCATTGTTTTAATAGCTGAGCCACCCAGCCATGGCAGAATAGTGCACAAGGTAAATGTGTCTACATCTCTAGAACCTGTTCCAAGTTTTCTCAGATGTGACTAACTGCAAGAATTTTCCAGCCATCAAAAGTTAATAAAAAAGACAAAAATCAGGCAGTGCAAGCCTTTGGTATGAGACACCCCAAAGTGGAGGGGCTCTGATAAACTTTGAGGCTTCATTTCAGCAAGGTGTTTAAGCAGGTGCCCAACTTCAAATGCAGGTCTAGTGAAGTTAATATCCTTAAAATGCGATTCCCAGTTAAATACTTTCCTAACCA
Source organism: Falcunculus frontatus (assembly GCA_013398115.1). NCBI lineage: Eukaryota > Metazoa > Chordata > Aves > Passeriformes > Falcunculus > Falcunculus frontatus. The sequence continues at coordinate 406,889 of VZRV01001673.1, read as the reverse complement.
GGATCTCAGTTGAGACTAGTCTGGGTTGTGAGATACCTGCCCCTGGGCATCTTCAGAGATTAGCCTTTAACTAGAGAACTGCTGCAGTACAAACACTTGTTTATTCTCCTTGCAGCTCCCAGCGTGGAAGCAAGAAATGAGAGGATGCACCAGTGTCTTGATCTTGCTAAAATCCATTACAATTATTCCTATATTCCAATTATCTCTGTATATTTCACAGCAAATAAACTATGATGATTTTAGATAAGCTTTCGAGTCACAGCCAACAGCGTTTAAAGGAAAGTAAGGAAACATTTAAAAATCAAAGATATCTGAGTCAGAAGGGATTATGACTCCATATAAATTGCTGTAAATAGCAATAGGTAATAATTGAAAAAATGACAATTGCCAGCAAAAGAAGTGGGCTCTGAGCTCAGATTCCAACCTTGAGAACCCTTCCATGGACACACCACGGCCAAATATTCTCTCATTCTTCTGCAGCCAATCTGATTTAATTTTCCATGGACATCAGTGAAAACAGTGGCTTCTGCATTTCATTAAAATACGTATTTTAACCACATCCTCTGCTTTCAATCTTCCCATTTGGGAAGGTTAAGGCTGGCAAATGCTGACAAGGAGTGACCTACATTAAGCTGAAATCCCTGGACATACAAACTGGAAGAAAATGTGTATCAAGCATCAAAATGGTTTTGATTGAAACTCGATACTGGCTGTGAAAATTCTGTATTAAGTCCCCAAATCACAAGTGAAGGTAACAGCAAAATACCCACCAACTTTAGTGGAATAACAATTCCACCTCTGGTTTGGGTGCCCTGTGCAAATATGGAATTGCTGCACAAGCAGAAAGAGTTTAGAGAGAAATATACTGAGCACACTGAAAAATGCAAAAAAAGATAGATACATTTCTATGTAAATGACAAAAAAATATTCACTGACAAATCCAAGCCGAGGTTTCACTTACCATTAAATCTTCAGGTGCTGGCCTTTCCTTTGGCTGCTTCTTCATGCTGTGTCATAAAACAAAATGTTCATATCAAAACAATTGCTCATTCCTTTTAAATGTTTAAATATTGAATTGGATTTTATCTCTTTTATCAGAGAGTGAAGAATTTCAGTGTATTTCTTAACTTTATCAGGTGCTGATGGGAGACAGGGTTCCTAACAGTAACCAAAATATTAAAGGGTTTTTCCTCCCTCTCAGCCTTCCCTTATGGGATGTGGGGCTCCACACTGTTGGTAACCATGGAAGTGTGTAAATAGAGAGATCCCTAAAAACCAGCCAGCTCAGGAGGCACAGAGAGCTGATTCCTATTTTTTCTGGGGATTATGACACAGCTCAACACAAGGAATTACCCAAACAGGTGGGAAATCCAACTCCACCACTGAACAGCTTCGGGAGCACACGCAATACCCTGGGGTTCCTACCTTCATTTTTTCCCATTTATTTCCATTACCCTGCAGGGTGATAGTTCATTACACAGCATTAACCTGTTTATAAGATCATGTTTCTCATCCAAACAGTCCTAGTTTTCCATGCAACAGGTGCAATTAGCTCTTGGAGGCCGTGCTTAGCCGCATGAGGGAACACAATAACGTGGCACAGAGGTGACCATCAGGAGCTGCCTACTGACTAATTGGATTATATCCAAACAGCCAGGCTTTATGGAGTGACTGGCATGAAGTCTGGGATGCTGTTCACTTGACATCTCTCATAGTTATTCCAAATTGATTGCTTAAATAAGATATAGTTGCTCCTCATTTGCTTTTTATTTTTTTTTAAAGCAATAATTCCCCCCACTGGAAAGCTGATACAACACTGGATATAAAACACCAAATGAGCTGTGCTGGAAATTGGAGATATTAAGGACACAATTTACCTTCCCCAACAAATAACTCCAAGCCCCTCAAATAATCAAGTCCCACAAGCTGTCTGAGGCAGCAGTTCTAATCTGACAGTCCAAAGTAGCTGCGTCCCCAGGGAACACAAGGCTATTAGCCACCATCACTTCTGCTGCAGGTTGACATCTGTGGAGATTTTAACACAGGTTATCCCTCCCTCTGCCTCCATTCTTTTTTTTTTGAACCAGTCTGTCATCAATATTTTGGGGAGGATAAAAGCCTGGAGCTCCACGCCCAGGGTTGTGCTGCAGAATCCTCCAAATACCCTTGGTCTTTGTAAGCTGAACCCATTGAAAATTGAGGCCTCTGTTACACAAACTTTAATTATTTAGTTACTTTAATTAACCGATCATCAGGCTGCTTTTTATGTCTGTATTTGTTACAGACTGTGGCAGGCCTCAGAGATACTTTCTCCTGTACGATGTGTTCAAAATTCAGTTATATGGGGTCACTTTTGCTGCAGCGGCCCTGGCGCGTGGCAGAAAACCCCAAAATGTGCAAAGCCCAACCTACAGCTCTGTGTGGGGCTGAGGGCTTGGGAGAGGACACATCCCTGGAGGACACATCCCTGGAGAAGGACACATCCCTGGATTCCTGCTCCCACCCAGCCACAGCTCCCACTCAGGTGGCTCCATCTGAGTTAACCCAGCTGAGCACCCAGCCCTGCAAGAGGGGATGTTTCTCCCACCGACACTTTCTATTTTTACAAAATTCAAGCTTATTTCTTCTGCTGTACATAAATGCCTCCCCTTTTTAAATGATTTGGTTTTTGGGGTGTGTGTGGCAGTTAAAAAGAGATTTCTCCCTTTGCTTTGCTTCTTTAGGATCTCTCACCCTCCAGATTCGTATCCTGTACTCACTCAAGAACCGTGTTCTTTATTCTACAACCTCCTCCTCTCCCCAATTCTCCCTTAATTTAAAAGGTTTCCAGTGAACTATTCCATTTTAAGGACAGCAAATATACCCAGTGGTGTGTTTTAAACCACGACTCTCAGTAAAAATTACTTACTGAGAAGCCAATGAATTCATCAAGGCCGCTTGCCTTCCTAAACATCAAGGCAATTTTATAAGAAATATTTAAAACCCCCCCTAAATAACCATGTCATACATGTGAGTTTTGCAGGCTCCCCCCCCCGATGAATTCTTAAAGCCTCAGCACCGAGGTTTATTAAAACAGAGCAAAAAAAAAAAAACCAAAAAACCCAACCCAAAACCCCCAACCCTTGCAAGTACTTTTACGACCCTTTGTGTAAATAACGTTTACATAATTTAAACAGTTTGCTCAGCTTTGCTGCCCCATCTGCCCAAGGCCCCCGAGTCCCTGTTCTCTGGGAAAGGATGCAGGCAAAGCCATAAGGTCTCGGGGAGCTCGGAGTTAATGGCATGGATCATTTACATCCAGGGCAGCGCACGTTTGCAAACCCAGCTCACCATTGAGTGATGAAGTGCACAAATGGCTCCGAGAACTCCCCGGCTGGAAGCACCGGCGATTCCTGGGATTGCAGCGAGACAAGGAGCGGAGTCAGGAGCAGGGAAGATAATTTTTTTTGAGGAGGAGAGCGAAATAACAGCGAAACAAAACAGACACACACCAAAAAAACCACCCCCAAACCCCAAGGAATTATAACCCCCATGGAAGCGACAAAGCTCCCTTTTCACACGCAGAATTTGAGGGAGAAAGGTACAAATTCTTTGGAGAATGTGTTATAAAACACTGAATTTCAACTAATGAGTATTACACAATGGGTAAAAACATGTGGAAAGACACTGAGGGGAGGTGAAAAAAGGACAATGATAGCCACAGGGTAAAAAGGAAGGTAGGGAAAGTGTAAATGAGAAATTAATGATTATTTAAGTAACACACAAATGGTCTTGTAATTAACAAAGAGCTGTGAAATTATTCTTGTGTTGACCTTTGTTTCTTTCACTGCATTCGCTATTTATTTACACTCATGTTTATTTACACTTATTCATTTTCCAGGCTGTCCTCATATGCTGCCTGTTCAGGATTTAAAAGGCAAAAAGAATTTTTAAAAGAAAAAAAAAAAAAAAAAGCAAAAAAAGAGAGCAGGATTTACTAGGCTGGTAGCAGAAAACAACAAAACAACCAGCCAGTATTTATGAAAGGAAAGAAAAGGGAAAAGAACACGAGTGAAAAAAAAAAAATTAGGAACAGGGAACAAACAACATCACCATTTGCAAAGAAGGGCTTTACGAATTTAGGAGTTTTTCCAAGAATGACGGAGAGCTCCACTGTGTTTATAGTGTAACAGCTCAGGATGTAATGAAATTACACTGCAGAGTACTTTAACAGTGTCATCTCATTAGACCTACAGTTGGAACAAGAGAGCCACATAAAACACGCAGCTGCAAATGACTCCATTCTCATCTATTCTCATTTGCTATTAAAAATACCTTTCGGCGTCTTTTTTCCTCCCTGACATCCCTCCACAAAGTACCCTGCAAAGTATGATACATGCACCTATTTAAATTAACAAAGGAATGACTTATTTTAATCTCACTGTGCTTTGGAGTGCTTTGGCCATTTGGATGAGCAATATATCATTACATACAACCTTCCAGCGCTGCAGGCAAGAAACTCGGAGCGTGCAGCATTTGGTGGGAGCCAAACAATTTCTCTAGCACACAACTGTGTCAAATGCATGCATGTATTCATTATGGAGAACGGGGAAATAGCTTTGATGTAGTGGAAAAAAGAAGATGATAAAAGCACCTCTGCAATGTGTGTGCCATTATCAATGGTGGCAGATAGACACGACTGCAGAGCCTCCTATGTGATTAGTAAATATACATATAATTGCTGTGGCCAATTATCAGAAAAATGAGATCGGTAATTACAAGACAGAAAATTAACTAGAACTCTTATTAAGGCTTTGTTTCCAATTCAAACAATTGGAAACTGCTGGAAAATACAATTAAATCAAAAGTAACTGAAGAGTAAAAGGAGAAGCCAAAATTGCTTGACAATTTTCAAAGACTTCTATTAAATACAAGGAGTGTTTGATAGAACGTGGCCAAATTCTCTTTGAACTTGGGCCGGGTGAGCGAGAGGTTATTGTTTCCAAACTTAGAAATGACAGCAATCTAGGTAAGGTTTCTGCTGGGGAGTGAAGGGAACACAAGGAAATCAGCAGCACAATTAAACTTTCTCCACTTCAAAGCACTGCCCACGAAAATTATCTGTATTAACAGAGAAAATGCAGCGGAAAACGCCAGCCCTGCTCAGACAGAGCCCAGCAGGATTGGCCTCTCCCCATCCTCTTCTCCTGCCCAGCAGAGCCTTCCCGGGCTTCTCCCTGAAGCCACTGGGATGGACCCAAAAAGGGACAGGTAGGAAACGCTCTGGGCACAGAATCCGTGGGAGACCATTCTCTGGGGAGCTGGTTCTGCCCAGCAATCTACCCCTGCTGTTTATTTTAACTAAACTGCAAGTGAGGAGCTGGTTCCAACCCAAACATCCCTCCGAGGGGCTGCCAGCTCGGCTCAGTCCACGCCGCGGGATCAGGATGGGCATCCAGCACTTCACACTCATTTGGGAGGTGATAATTTCTGCATTCACAAGAGATGATGGACCCATAATCGAGAGAAACCTCATTATGAGAGGGGAGGAGAAGCTGATGAGGTGCTCTGAAGCCACCAGCATCCCACTCTGGTTATTCCAAACCCTCTGGGCTCATCCAGGCAAGGGGAGAAGTTGCTCCAGCATCAGCATAAAACCCTGGACTATGCAGCTCCTGCCCTGCAGCACAGCCAGGGGACAAGGGGCTCCTGCCTAACCAAATTCCACCTGGATGAAAGTAAATGTTAAATCCTTTTTTTTTTTCATTTTTGGGGGCATATTCTTCTGTTCAATTCAGGTATTTCAACCCCACCCAGACCTGCTGACCATGGCCATGCCTGGGCTGGTTTGCTCTCAGGAGCTGAGGAAGAGATTTGTGTGGAAGGGTGGAGATGAACGCACACACTGGATCCCAGGATGGACAGGAGATGCTTTAAGAGTTATCCTGAGGATTTTAGACTGTGGATGAAGATTTATCAGATATGTGCCTGAAAAACTGACAGCCTTTTGGGAGGCTCAAGGAATTCAAGGTTGAATCTTGAGGACACCTTCCACTAGACCAGGCTGCTCAAGTACCAGGATGTGCAGATAAAGCCTATTTTGTATCCTGAGGTTTCCCAGATGTTGTCTGACACTCAAAAAGATGGGAATATAAGGAAATAAAGCAAAGCTACACTGCGTGATGCAATATGGTCACATTTGCTGCACCCTGGTAATCTGCCTTATTTTCCCTACCTACAAAATGAAATCACACAGTAGAAGGAAAGAAAGTAGAAAACCAAGATTTTAAAGGAGTGAGGAATAGATATTTTCAATTTTGACTGGGAAATGGGTATTTCCTTTTCATTAACTGCCACAGCTTTGGACCAGTATCATAAAGACCTTGATACTGGGGATGATGCTAAATGGCAGTAAAGACACAAAGGGTTGTAAGGATCCATGGACCACTATTCCCAGGCTGCTTCCCTAAGCACCCACGCAACATTTCCCTAACTGGGATCTGCTGTAGAAGACAAGAGCAGCCTCTGATTGCTCCAAACCAGCCCAACTGTGCACACCGAACGAGGGAAGGGCGAGAGGAAAAAAAGTTTGAGTGATGCCTTTGCCTTGTGAATAATGAACAGTTCAAGGAGGTCAACCCATTACAACTGAAACCGTTTAATTATTAATTATGCACAATCTATGAGCAAAAGGACAAGTTCAGAATGTTTAATGTGTGGTAACTCTGACTGGACCCTCTCTTGGCATTTTGTTATTAGCACTTGTCAGCAAGGTGCTCAGGCAGAAAGACAAAAGCACAGCGGCAGAAAATCTGAGCTGGAGGAGGAGGGAGGGCTTTAAACTTCAAACACTGCTCCTAATATTTAATTTATAGAGTGCCATGGCTCTGGTATAAACCTTATTGACTTCCCTGGAGTCAGGGGAAGTCCCATTATCTAAATGAAGACCTGAGAATGAGAATACTGAACAATCCCTCCCAAATCCCTCTCTTTTGAAGGCAGCAATAACATTAGGATCTGTATCTTCCTTTTTTCCTCTCACAGGTCTGAACAAAGGAAGAAAGATCCATCTAAGAGCGTGTCCAGCAGCCAATCCTTTGGAACCTTTGCAATACGAGCTTGAATTACAGACCCCAGCATTATCCTCACTTACTCCTCAAACAGATTATTTGCAATGTCTCCTGCTCTGTTTGCTCCCCTTACGCAGAGCAGTGGCAGAGATGCTACTGAGGCTCAAGAAATAAATAATGTCCAGCAAATCCACAAATAAACATGGATAGGGCACCTTCCTCCTTTTCCTGTCCAGTTTGGAGGTTTACATGAATAACCTCAAGAGGAAAATTCAACAGATATAGCTTGGAGCTGCTTATTTTTTTTGGAAACTCCTATGTCAATGGAATTTGGGAGTCATTCCTGACTGCCAACAAACACCAAAAACCCCAGGCTTTCCACACCTTCAGGGGTCTTACCCCAACACACAATTTCTTGAGAGTGAACCATTTTCTCAGAACAACTGAAAGCCTGAGATTTATCACATCCTTCCTGAAGGAGAAATCCCACAGCTTCTCTAACTGGAAAACCAGGAAACACAGCTTTCCCTAAGCATCCAAGCAACATTGCTATAACCAGGATCTGCTGCAGGAGAAGACAAGAGCAGCCTCTGACTGCTCCAAACCAGCCTAATTGTGCACACCGAGTGAGGGAAGGGCAAGAGGAAAAAAAGTTTGAGTGATGCCATCAGGGTGGTGATGGAAAACTTGGGATCAAATCCACGTTCCTTGTCCCTTGGGGCCAGCCCCATGGATGGAACAATGGACAACTGCCAGCAGCACGTCCTACAAGAACCTGGTGGCAACAGAGGCTGGAATTCCCAGCGGATGTCCGAAAGCAAACAGGTTTTATTGCTGCTGCTCTGTGAACTCCGTGTCTGGGAAGGGTTAAATGTTCCCATTCTTTCCCCTCAGCTCCGCTTGTGCAGAAGGAGCTGCCATGGTCCTGTGGCTCCAGGGCCACAGGAGGGAAGTTACCAGAACCAGCAAACCAAACCTCAGCTCCTCTCTGCTCTGGGCTCTCCCAGCGCTCCCTGCCTGTGGAATGAGCATCTCCTCTGGGCACACGCTCCTGTTCTAACTCCTCCACGGATGCTGAAATGGCAGCATTTAATAAATAATGCCTGTGCTTTGCAAAGTGTTTCTGCCTTATCACTTCAGTCCTCAAAAGCTCGAGGATTAAAGAATTTTTATGCACTCCAGCTTCTCTTATATTAAAGCTTTCAAAAATATATTTACTTTTCTATAGTAGCTGCATTGCACTTTGTGGCCAAATAGGGATTTTTTAAATTTTTTTTTTTTTTAGAAAAACAAGTTTTAGGGGCACCAGAAATGCTGCCAGGTGCAATTACAGGTAATAAATGCACTGTAGATCCCAGAATATTCTGAGTTGGAGGGAACCACAAGGATCACCAAGCCCAACTCTTAAGTGAATGGTCTTTGGCTACAATGAGACCAGTGAATGATAATATTGTACAAATTCAGATTTACTCCTACAAGGACAACTTTCTTCCACAGC
>VZRV01001673.1:291519-398285 GCA_013398115.1 Falcunculus frontatus | reverse complement strand
ACAACAACAAAAAAATCTATTTCTGCCTTTCCAGCCAATCTACTTCAAAAGGCCTGAACAACCCTAATGCAGGGGATTTCTGACAAGTAACAAGTTGGCAGAAGCCAGCGGTGGCTGGAGGTGGCTCCGAGGCCCGGACTTGAAAGAAATCCTGGATTGTTCCCGCTCGGCTCCCACCCCGGGCAGGAAGGTGAAGGATGATTACATCTCTGCACTGGGTCACTTCTTGCTCTTTTCTTAGTAGCAGGTGCCAAATGTGACAAATTATCCGTGGGGGCATCTTGGTGTGAAGTTTTGTGTGCTGGGATTGGAGCGGCACAGGAAACTCGTTTATTTCCAGAGCTCGAGCTGGACAGAACCAAGGTCAAAAGGCCAGTGTTTCATCCCCAAAACACAGCCCACCTTACACCTCAAACCTCGTGAGGACCAGCTTTTCATCCCCAAAACACAGCCTACCTTACACCTCAAACCTCATGAGGACCAGCTCTTCTCCCAGCAGTGCTGCCTGCTCCTCAATTTCCTGGGAATATCAGGAGCCTCCCTCCATAGGGAACACGTGTGGCTGCTCCTGGTTAAATAACCCGGCAGTTATTGGGATTATTTGGTTGTAGCATTTGCTACTGGGGGATATTTTTCAGAGCCCAGAAGAAGGGAGGAAAGAAGGGACTAAGAGCAGGAATAATCCAGAGTGTGGGACATGGCACTTCCTCCCCTCGCCAGGCTCTGTGCCTGTTAGCGGGGCTCTCCGAAGGGCCTGCAAAAACAGGTTAATCCTTCCACCGGAACTGTAATTGCTTTTTCTCTCAAACAAACCAAGAATTTCTCCCTCTCCTGGCTGGTCTCCTGTCGCTCATCAGGCAGCAGAGCACGGCAGGTTTGGGCAGACACACACACAGCCACACATCTCAGCGAGCCGAGGCAGCGCAGCGTGACGCCAGCCCCTACCTGCGCACACCGAGGGGACCCGGCGAAAAACTCAACCCATTTGTTGTTCCCTTTCCTCCTCTGTACCCTCCCGATGCATTTTTATTGCTTTTTCATAAAACACTGCTGCAAATAATCAAGCATGACCATTGACATCCACAAGATTGAGTTTTAGGAACCATTAAATGAGCTTGTCCTCCTGGGAAAGTTCTTGCTCAGGTTGGTCTAAAGGTAATTATTCAGCAATTCCTACCTGTGGTTTTACCTTGTTCCTATATAAGTCTCTGAATCTCATACACTGGTAAGGTCACAGTTTCTGTCTCCATAAAACCATACCTTAAACCAGCTTCTCCACAGGATAAATTATTGTAGGTTTGGGTACACACACACACACGTGCGTGTATAACCGATGGAAATCTACAAAACTCCAGAAATTTTCAGGTTTCACCCATTTAAATCAACATCTGAGAATCTAAAGAGAAATTCCTAAAGAAAAGAAATGAAATCTTGTTTCATTTTGAGCCTTTTGGAGTTTTTTACTGCATTTACAGCAAGAGCAAAATGCAGCATAGATTCATTAGGTGAAGGAATTCAGGGCTCGAGAGGAAACACTCCTCACGTTATTTGATCAAGCTGAACATCCTGGGAATTTTAAAGGCTATTCCAATATGTAGAGTGATACATTTAACCACATTAAAAAAGAAGATAATAGCAACAACTATACAGAACACATGTATTAAGTGCAAGTTAATTTTTTTCCACAGGAAAATTTGAAAACATCTTGACACTGAAATGCTTCACAGCTCAGCGTTAACACCCCACCAGCATTAAGTGATGCTCTTAAATGTTTCTGGAGTAAGGATTAAAAAAGAGACACAAAAAAAAAAAAAAAAGAGGTCTTTGATTCGTGGAGTTTGGAAAGTCCTTGAGCTAGATTAAACTGCAGTCTTGTGAGACCGAGTATCTCTGTGGGGGCACTTAACAGAAATGCTCAAGAAACTCATGGAAAGCTTCTCTCTACTTACTCATGAAGCTATCAGGGTAAGGATTCATGAGGACAACTAATTAATTTTTCTTCTCAATTTCTGCCTGACTTGTTAGAACAGGCAGGTTTTGCAATGCTGTCTCCTGTTTGTACAAACCAGGACTTGCTCTTGGAACTCTTCCCTCCCCAAGCTTCTGATGGAATTGGAATAGCACAATAATTTAAAACTGATGGGCAAAAATTGAGTTGTTTTCCTCCCTAATTCAATACAATTAAAAACAAATAAACCAAAAGCAACACTTAAATCACAATTACAGTGAGATTACAAACTACGGCACCTTTGAAACCAAAGTTAATTTATCTCAGGTGATGAAGAAGAAAAGGTTGGAAAGCAGAGCTGATGTTTAACTACAGAGCTGGTGACCGAACTGCTCCAGGGGCTGGCAGGAATTGCTTTCCTAGAAGGGACACTCCAACTACACAAAGGTTAAACAAAATAGCCCTGGGGAGCTTAAGGAAAATTTAAAGGACTCCCCTGGATGCAGTCCAGCTTTCTGTCCATCCAACCTTCTCCAGATGCAGGGCAGACACTAAAGCCAAAGCCCACAGGATCCAAAGGACGGGAAGCTGAAATGCTGAAAACCACAAAGCTCCTGGGTTTGGGCTTTTGGGATCTTTGTACCCAGGCTGCAACCACCCAGGGAATGATGAGCTGAGCAGAGATCAGGAAAAATGACATTTTTAGAAGATTTCAGGAATTCTGCAGCTGGAATACAGCTGAGGAAGCAACTAAATGGTTGGATTTGATGATTTTAGAGGTATTTTAAAACCTAAAATGATTCTAAACAGTGATTTCCTACATAATACAAGATAACAGGGAAATAAGTACCTACAGCTTGGAAGAGCCTTGAAAATAATGTCACTTCTCAACCCACTGCAAGGAATGCAAAAAATGCTACAAACAGAGCTCTGATTTTCCTGAAAAACCTAATCCCACATTTTTCTGCAGAGCTGCAGAACCCAGTAACCCACCAGTTACCAAACTGGAAATGGAGAGCTGTCTCATTTACCCTTTACACTGAGAATTTCTAATGCATTGAAAGGAAAATGCAGGATTACAATCAGTGCTACAGTACTTGGAATTTGGAAGTGGAATTTGATTTACTGAGTGACCCTCGCAGATATCAGCCAGAACATTTAAGTGGCCCAGGTGGGTTGTCTGGGATGTTGCTGGAGATCTGGAGGGATCTGAACAAGGAACAGGTTAAGATTTCTTCTGTCAGCTCAAGAGAAAAGGGAGACTGTGAGACCATAAGCAGTGAGAATGTCAAAAACCTATGGATTCTACTTACAATATTTAGCTTCAGAGTTAACACACCAAGTGAAACTGGGTGACCTGCATTTCTCCAGTCATAGAATCATAGAATTGTCAAAGCTGGAAAAGACCTTCAAGATCATCGAGTCCAACTGCCAACCCAGTGCTTCCATGTTCACCACTGAACCTTGTCCCCGAGTGCCACATCCACACTTTTTTGAACATTTGCAGGGATGGTGACTCCACCACTGCCTTGGGCAGCCTGTTCCAGTGCTTTACAACCTTTTCCACGAGGAAATTTTTCCCAGTATCCAACCTGACCCTCCTCTGGCACAGCCTGAGGCCATTCCCTCTCCTCCTGTCCCTGTTCCCTGGGAGCAGAGCCCGACCCCCCCCCGGCTGCCCCCTCCTGTCAGGGAGTTGTGCAGAGCCACAAGGTTCCCCCTGAGGCTCCTTTTCTCCAGGCTGAGCCCCTTTCCCAGCTCCCTCAGCTGCTCCTGCGGCTCTGGGGTTTGCTTTTCTAATTTCTATTTCTAATCCTTTTGTGTATCTGCAACAGATTCTGATGACAAAAGCTTCTACAAATTGTTTGAAACTGCACCCATTGCTTGGGAAGCACGACCCTGCTCCATGGCAAATTCTCTGGCTGCACTACCACGAAACACAGGGCCACGTCCAGGACATCTTCCAAGCCAGGCTCCTGCTTCCAGCCCCACTCCATTCTCCTTCATTTGGGAGCGCTCTGGAAAGGCTGCACTCACAGCAAGCGACGCGTGTCCTTCCCAACGGGAATCATCTGCGCCGCTCAGCGCTTCCCATGCAGCATTTCCTGGAGCTGGAGACAACCTCAGCTGAGTGCTGGAATATTAAATGGCTCTCAGCTCCCAAATAACAGCAGCCTGCCTTTATTGCTGGCTGTGGCAGGAGGAACTCCATTACCAACGAGTCTATCCCCATCTTTGGGCCAGGAGCAGGAATCTTGTCATGTTGGGAGATGCTGCTCCAATTAGGATTGTTGCTTAAATGAGCGTGTCTTATTTGGAGCTGGATCAGAGCTCACTATAAGTCACCACATGGTAAAAAATAAAGGTTCTGGCAAGCACGTTTCCCATGCACACAATGCTCCTCACTAATTCTGCCATTAAAAAATAATCCCAGCCCCGATGCCATTAGCAGCCCCATAAAATTATTTCTCAACAAAAACCATCACAGTTTGCTGTGATTTCAGAAGAACCACCGTGCCTGGCTTGTTTCGGTTCAATTATCCTGCTTCTCAAATCACTTATTCATCTTTTTTGCGAGTCAATTCAAGTCCTAGAAAATGAACAAATACACTTTTCAAACTGCCAAAGTGACCCACCATGTTTCAGGTATTTCACTAAGAGTTTAAAACCAACTTCAAAAATCTGACTGCTGCGGAACATCTAAAAACTCCCATGGACAATTTTTATTCCATAGTGTCCACTATCCCAGGCTGCCCCAAACTCCCTCCAACCTGGCCTTGGACACTTCCAGGGATGGGGCAGCCACAGCTTCTCTGGGCAGTTGAATTATTTAATCCTATGAATTAACGATAATGAACATTAACTTGGATTCCTGCCGTGTTTTGGTGGAAGCTCTACCAAATCCCATGACTACCAATACAATAAGCAACTACCAGAAAGAATCAAGGTCTCCATTTCATCACTTTAAAATGTTTCTAGGTTCTCCTGGAGCAGGCTCTGGAGCTTTTAGCTGGCTCCAGGGGGAAGGATCGAGGGAATTTTAGGACCTCCTTAGAGCCAAGGGGAAAATTGGACCCAGAATAATCAGTCTTACAATAGCAAGATTTCTAATCTTGAATACTTCCACTCTGACATCGAGTGTGTCCAAAATAGAGCGAGTGGCACTTAAAGAACTTCCAGCTGAGCTGTGCTCTGTCACCTGGAGCTTTAACTGCCCACACAGCCCACTCTGACCACCACCTCAGGAGAACGATGACTTCACTTGCTGTGGAACAGAAAACAAGTTTAAAACAATACCAAAATGCCAATGCTGAAGGTAGTAAAACATACTTGAAGGTAGAAACATCGGCACTCAGATGTTTACAGCCCACACGAAGTTCCCTGCTTGAAGTTTTTGCGAGAAGACTGGAGCAGTTCTGATCCTGAGGAGATGTGAAAGCTGCCAGAAGGTCACAAAATCCTTCAGTTTGGGAAAGACCTCTAAGATCATCAATCCATAATCAACCAAGACCATAATCTACCACTCTATGAGCTCCTCAGGGCTGTGTTTTAGAACAGCTCAGATTCAGGCACCAGCACCCATTTAAAAGTGATTTGTGTAGCAGCAAAACACAAGTAAAAACATGATTGTCTTTAACTGACCTTCCTGAGGATGGAGAGGGCCTTTTTCTGGTGGTACAGACAGCACTGGTGCTCTGGAATATCCACGCCTCAACCAAAGATGTGTGTAAGAGGAATAACGACGGACGGAAGAGATTAAAGAAACAGAGTTCCCAAAAAAGCACCCCAAGAACCAGATCTCCACCAAGAGCCAGGGAAAAGAGCTGGGAGACTAGGAGAACTCGCCTTTACACAGAGGATACTTGTTCATTTTACTGTAACCGCACCCCTCAAGGCCCAAAAGCCACTTCTAGGAAGAAGTTCAGCTCAGCCACGAAGTCATTCTCTAACAGAAGGGCCGAAGTGCTCACTGAGGTGAGCCCAGGGAGGTGGAGACGCAAAAGAGATGAGGACTTGGCTCACACCAAGCTCAGCAAACACGTTACAGGGACAGGCTGGAAGTAGCTGGATGACTTTAGACACATTTTAGACTCATCAACAGCCAGCCACTCAACCTGAGGAGCTGGAAATGATATCCTGCTAGAGGCTGAGGCAAGTCTTTAAAGAGTGATGGCTCTTTTTTTCTTGTTGGCGCTCCCTAATTAGCAGCATCACCTCATAAACATTAAAAACGAAGCAAACTTGACAGCAGTGTGCCCTCAGCTATTTCCTTATTGTTCAGAGTCGGGGCCCTGCTATGGCTCTGCTGGGGAGGGAGGTAGGAGATGCAAAGGATGTTTCACTCCAGAAACGTGATGTTTTGCCACTGAACTCCAGTCTCCTGCTCCCACCTGGATCTCCTGCATCCCAGCTTCTTACTGAATAAAAATGTTTGGGTGACATTCAGATGCTTTCCTGCTTACCCCTCAGTTTCCTGTCCTTGTTAAAATGTGCTTTTTTGCCCATCTAAACCACCTTAACTACACCCACATTAAAGACTTGATTGTTCCCGTCCCAACTCATCAGAGGAACAACTCCCACGATGAGGTTGAGGCTCCAGGACCTCGACAGCTCAAAGCACTGGCTTGTAAGACACTCAGGATAAACTCAGTATTTCAAGCAGAAAACCAGCAAAGAGTGGGACCAGGCCAGTTCATGTGTGAGAGCTCCAAGCTGCACCAGGCAACTTGTGCTGGGAGGATGTTGGGCATTGTGCTTCATTAGGAAACAAAATATAAGCTTTCCACTCCATTAGGAATGACTTTAGGAGTGAAAGCACATAAGACGACGACTCACCTCATCAACAATGCACTGCAATAACTGGAGAGGCTGCAATGGCAAGGAGAGAGGGAAAAAGTATTAGACTATATGCAATATCTTTACAGTGGAGTGGAAAGAAAAAATCATTAATGCAATAAAATATAGCAAGATTAATCAACAGCAGCAAACTCTTATAAAAACATTGATGCTCAGGATGTTCTATTATTTCTAATGGTACCTAATCTAATACAGGCAGTTAAAGGTTTGCATTTTCTTCAAAATGCAATTTGCTAAGTTTAAAACAAGGCATTCAAGCATGCAGAGGAAGCAGCCATCAGGAAAAAGAAAAGTGAATTTTTTTCTGAACTCATAAAGCTTACCATTAAAGATCCCTGGTTTTTCTGAATCTGAAAAAAGACAATATGTAATTAGCATGTCATAATCAAAATGACTCACTTGGACACATTATGATCACTGAGAGAAAATTATTGCATCGCTGGTGGCAATTTGTGGGCATGTGTTAACACAATTTACATAATGAAAATACACAAATGTTAATAGCTCGCTTCTCATTTATAGGCGAAAGTCAGCAGAATGTTAATTTCACACAACACTTTTTAGTACCCTCCAGGTTGTATTAGAATAGGAAGAAAAACCATAATCCATTTCAAAAGGCTGTTTACGATTCAGATATAAATAATGTTTTATATTGCTAGATTGTGAACACTGGGCTTAATGTTGCAATCATTGCTAATGTTATGAAGCTCACTCTTTTTAAATTAAAAACCGATTTATTTAAAATTGAAATTAAATCATAGTCAGAAATTAGAATTTTGGATTACTGCCAGCCTCTGCTCACAATCCCTTTTTTGTGAAGAAAACTTTAATTATGTGGTTGAAGTATCTACTGCTGCTCAGGAAAGCCTTTAACACTCCACTTTTCCCCAAGTTTTTTATCTATTCCCATCCAGTTTTCCTTGGACTCTGAGTAGAGCATCACCATCTACAAGATGGGGAAGTTTGGTGAACTCTGCGTTGTTTCAAACCGAAAAGGGAAGATTTGTCTCTTAATGTTCTGAATTTCTGAACATCAATTNTGTGGGGGGGGGGGGGAATTAATCCATAGTTTGTAGTAAAAGACCCTTCCATTGCTTCAAAGAGCTCCAAAATATCCTGACCCACATTCCCTTCGATGGCAGACAGAAACAAAGGCAGAATCCCAGCACAAAGAACGAAATACAAAGGTCCGAGCAGAGACTTCATGTAAAACAACGCTGAATTTTGGGATGCTGCTCTGCCAGGAATTTCTACAGGCACCCCATTTCTGATGTGTGGGAGTAATTAATTACCTGGTTTTCCCCAACAGACACAAAATTGTTGGCAACCCAACGTAATCCTGATGCAAACAGAACACGATCCTCAGTGAAAATGTTCTTTTCTAACCCCGTTTCTTTGCCTTGCCCCTTCCATTCCGTATTCTCCCTTGTCTGGTGCCAGGATGATGAATGCTGTGGGCTGCCAGCAGCTTTGGAAGCTCTGTCCCCATCCCCAGCCAGAGGCAGGATCCTCCAGGAACACTTTTCCAGTAGGAAAATGGGATAGAGAGGAGGGTGAAAACCAGCACCAAGGAAATAGCTGGTGTTACGCACCTCAAGTCTTTTATTAGTGTATTAGAGCACACAAATATAAAGTTCCTGACTATGATTCTGTTTTTTCCAAGGAGGAAAACACACTAATAAACAGGCGGAAGCAGCCCATTATATTTTTTAATGGTCAATCTCCATCTATTACAATTCAACAGAATAAATTTGCTGGTTTGGCTAATAAGCAAAATATTCTGTGGCTATAAAAACCTTTTTTTTTCCCCACTTCACTTCCAGATGTTAAATGACAAAACAGACACAGCTTATTCAACAGGGATGATTTGGAGCTTCTTTACATTAGAGCACGGGAACAGGCGATCCAGGTTTTTATCCAAACACACCATCAGTCACATTTCCTTCCTGGAAAAATAGGTCTTGTCATGGAAAGGAATAGAGGTGGGGTCATACGGAGCGGCCCCAACACGGATATGATTACATCCAATTTCAGAGCAAGATTTAAAATATCATTTCTAATAAAAGCACTCAGCCCTCCTAATGAAAAATCAAGCAACACAAATCCAAGTGTTAGGGAATTCTCTCAGTGACACCGGAGGCTCTGCCGGAGCCCGGCCCGGCCCCAGCGAGGCAGAGCCGTGGCCTCGCTCACACACACATCGTTACCAGCCTTTATTGCACAATTCTGATGGCAACATATTATTTGGAGATCATCTTCATAAATTTTGCATTAAGGTAGCTGTGCCACTACCTGGAATTGATTCAAAATGCTTAAGACACTCAATTACTTTTTAACACTGTTACCCAGTGTAACGACATCGCCGCTATTTCCCTTGCATTTGATGATGCAACATCATTGTAATTGATTCATTTTCTCAATTAAATAAAGCTCCTGTGCTCTCCTCTCTGCAATGCCACCGAGACTCCCCAGTTAGATGGATTACCTCTTCTCCCTGCCTCGGATAAATTGCTGGCGAGGCCACGCTCTGCTCCTCCCTTCCCTCCGCGAGCAAACACAATGCTGCAGCCGTATTTTTCAAGTTGGGAGTGGGGCTGAACTTTGCTGTATTTATATTAGGCAGATTTTTCACTGCTAAAACCACGGTGTTTACCTTTTTCCCAGCTCCCATTACGGGGCAGCCTCGGTGACCATAAACCAAAGCCAAGCGTCGACAACTTTACGGCCGGTGCTTCTCCTCTTGCCCACAGTTCAGGGAAAAGGGAAGCAGCAGCTTTACTGAACATTAACAACTCTTTTAAAAGGACTCATCATAAAATGTTGTCTCTTTTTTTTCTCCTCCCCTAAGCATCAGGTTTTTGTGCATTACTGGGAAACGAGAGGTTTAGGAGGCAGGTTCATCTTGAGGGATCCAAGCGCAGTGGCTGCAGCTCAAAAGCTGGAAAATTTGGGGTGTTTCTACCCCACGTGATGCCCAAAAAACTTGGGGATCGGGTAGAAGACTGTCACTGGTGTGTTTTCATACTTTCCATGAAGAATTTTAAATAGTGAAGTGGTAGCAGTGACACAAGAAAACCCAGAGTGAAAGGAAAACAAAAAAAAAAAAGCAGAACACATTTTGAGAGTACCCAGGAACATTTTGATGTTCTTGTTAGAACATCCTGCATCCAGCTCGGGGACCACGCAGCTCCAGAAGGTCAGGGAGCTGCTGGAGCGAGTCTGGAGGAGGCCCCAGAGCTGCTCCAAGGGCTGGAGCCCCTCTCGAACCAGGCTGGGAGAGCTGGGAATGTTCACCTGGAGAAGGGAAGGATCCAGGAAGAGCTCAGAGCCCCTTCCAGGGCCTAAAGGGGCTCCAGGAGAGCTGGAGAGGGACTGGGGACAAGGGATGGAGGGACAGGACACAGGGAATGGCTTCCCACTGCCACAGGGCAGGGCTGGATGGGATATTGGGAGGAATTCCTTCCCTGGAGGGTGGGGAGGGGCTGGGATGGAATTCCCAGAGCAGCTGTGGCTGCCCCTGGATCCCTGGAAGTGTCCAAGGCCAGGTTGGATGGGGCTTGGAGCACCCTGGGACAGTGGGGGGTGTCCCTGCCCATGGCAGGGGGTGGAAAGAGCTGAGCTTTAAGGCCCTTTCCCAACTAAACCATTCCAAGTTTCTATGATCATTCCCACCTCAGAAAAGTCACTTTTAGCCTTTCACCACCCAGACTCTCCCTCAGCCACGCCAGAACATCTCTGAGCCCTGCCCTGACCATCACCAACACTCCCTGCTCAGAAGCTTTTCCAGCCTTTCCAAATGCAACTGAAACAATTTGAATTTGCAGAATTAGCTCCACTATTTCATATTTTTGAACCCGTACTGTTATCTGCTGTGGGTTTACCTGCTGCACGTGACAGTTTATGATTTGCAGAAACAGGGCAAATGATCAATAAATCTGTCCCATTAACAGAGTATTTCCCAGGCCATGGAATACCAATGGAACCTGGATAAACCACTCCATAAAGCACAATCTCCAAAAGGCTTTTTATTTTCCCAAGGTTGGTAAAAAATGCCAAAGTTTGTCTCCTGCTTCATCTCCTATTTAATGAATGCCTCTGGTTATGAAAGGCAACTTTTGACAGACCATCAGGTTATTTTTCTGTCTCCATGGAGATCCTTGGGCCGGGAAGTGGCTGAGAAGACCTCTCCCATCCCTTTCACATTCCAGTCACCAGCACAATCAAGGAAACTCAAATGAATCCACCCCGGGTAACTTGGAGGAGTCACCAGCTACAGCTTTAATTTTCGCTTTTACTCCCTGGAATTAGGACTTGCCCTGGAGCTCTTGTTTGAGAGATTTGCAGGTGACCCAGGGTTAGATCTTCCCATATCAGTTAACAAATTTTCTCTTTACATATATACTGCTTTTCAAGCTCCCGATAGTTTTTTCTTAATAGAAAAACCCATAGACCAACAAATCATGCAGTCATGGTTTTCAAGGGAAGCTTCACAGTACAATATTTATTTTTCTGTGGATTTTAGAAGTAGATAGAACTTATTTTTCATCTCTACAAATGAGGGTTGAGTTTTAAGAGCAAAAACTAACATTGTGTCCTACTGATGAAAGCTTTGTCTCTGCCCTGGTATAAAAGGTAAAGGAATATCTAAATATTCTGGTTTCCATGGGGGCTTCACCACCATGGGTTAATTCCTGTGGAATTAAAGGATGATATTCAAATATATTTTACAATTTCTTGCAAAACTGCAATTGCTGATACTTTTGCAAGAAGTCAAAGCACCAAACCAGTGAGAATGACCCCCTTAATTTGTTCCTCATATTCTAAACACCCTTCCTCATCCCCATCTAGGGATTTTACAAATGGCAAACTTCAATCACTGTCACAAAACATTAAAAAAAAAAAAAGGAAAATTATTTCAAAATAAAAAAGAAATAGACAATTCACAACAACCTTAATATTAAATATATTCTTACAATTATATTACGCTGCTTTTCCCTGAGGTCTCCAAACAAATTTATATAAAGAGATTATTTCATCCACCATTGAACTGCAGCCACTTCTCAGAGAAATCTCTTTACCAGAGTTTAGAAACACAATTCAACAAAGTGGGCACGGAAAGCTCCACACTGTTGGAGGGATTGTGGTAACAATAACTCCTCCCAGCAATAACTACTACAGCAGAGTAGGACCAGGATACCCCGACAACAAATCCCTCAGCCAGCAGCAGTGGGGACAAGCAAAAACCAGCAAATTCAGCAAATTGCTGTTGAAAATCTTGGAATGATTTAGGTTGGAAAAGGTCTCCAAGATCACCGAGTCCAAGCATCACCCCAGTCCATCAAACCATGTCTGTAGGCCTTGTTCCCAGCACCACAAAAACTGGGGCAAGGAGAACAAAGAATGGTCAAACAGATACCAGATAAAGAACTGGGTTTTGTTCCACCCAGATCTTGCTTTGTGTCACCCATGTTTAACCAAATGACAATAGAGAGGAACAGCAGGAAAACTTACTGGATGCTACGGAAGAGGAAAACTGATCATAACTGAGCAGGAATAAAATCATGAATCCTCTGAGGGATCCATCAAAGTCCAAACCCCCCAAAAAACCAAAGGACAAACCCCATGGTGGGATGTCCAGAGAGGAGGACAGAAACCACTCAAGGTTATCCCTTCTCCCTGTGCCTCAGCCTGGCGGTTGGAAAAGGTCTGTGGGAACATCCAAAGGAGAACCACAGCAGTCAGAAATCCAAGGAGACCAAAAGAACCGGGGTCTGCAGCCTGAAAACAGGGCAAGGACATCACAACCACCACCCCTCCTGCATCCCTGCTCCGTGCTCATTCCACACACAGCTACCTCCATACCCTGCAGCACGGGAAACCTTTCTAGGAATGAAGCAGAGGAACAAATCAAGGAGATGAGAGCCTCCAACACCAGCAGGGTTGAAGAACAGGAGATGAATATCCATCAAGATTGTCCCTGCTCCTAAGGACACCCCTGCACGTCCCTTCTGGCTTCAAGAGAAACAGGTAAAATGTCAACTGCTGAAATCTCTCACTTTTCAATTGAGAAAAGTCCTGGTCTTCCTTTGAGGAGCTGCAAAATCAACTGTAATCACTGCAGATGTCACAGTTCCAGGGAAATAAGCCAGAGCGATAAAAACCTGGGTTCATGAGGGGAGTTTTCGACCCAAGCTGAGGTGCTGAGTGGGCTGAGGCACCACGCTACCCAATGAGCATCCTCTCCTGTGTCATTGGACTGCCCATGGATGGTTGAGTTGCACTCTCATGAATTAAACCCACAGTTCCATGGGATTGGCAGAAGAATGGATGCTTTGGGGATGAGGGAAACACCTGCCTGGACCTCAAAATTATTCACTCCTTATCTGGGGCTGGAGGTTCCTCACAATGCTGAGCAACCATCACTCAACAGGGGAGGAGATGACCCTGCTCCTGTGGGAACACATTCCTCAGCCTCTGGCACAGACCCAACACTGGGATTGCTGTGCCCTTCTCCAGGAGTGCCTCACAACCTCTGAGGAGCAGGAATTGTTGCTCCTCAAACAGCCTGAGAACCACAATTCCAATCTGAGCTCTCAAAGCTGCATCCCTGGCCAGGAAACAGGCAAAGGAGCATTGAGCTTGTCTCTGGTCCTCTCCAGTTCCTGGGAGACCTGGGAGGAACCTGCTCCTCATCCAGGCCAACAGAGCCTGTTTGGAGTGCTGCTGTGGCTTCCCTATCCCTGGAAGTGTCCAAGGCCAGGTTGGAGCAGTCTGGGACAGAGGAAGGTGTCCCTGCCCATGGCAGGGGGTGGAATGTGATGATCCCTTCCAACCCAAACCAGTCTTCAATGATGATAAAATTTCAGTAAATCCAGTATTTCCTGACGGTTCTCCAATGGCCTCCTGAACCAACCCAACCACACAAATCCCTCCACCCTCTGCAGTCTTTCTTCCTAAGGGAAGTCAAATCCCAGGTTTAAGGTCCCATTCAGGCAACTCCTTCATTGGCATCCACGGCAGAAACGGGAAATGGGAGAGATGTTTCCTTCCAAGCACTCCAGGGGCATCTCCCACTCCACAGAAGCACCAATTTAGGCAGGAGATCCTTCTAGATTTGCAAAAATATCTCTGCAGGAATTTCAGTATTTCATGGAAACCAGGAATGGTTTGGGTGGGAAGGGACCTTAAAGTCCATCTCGTTCCACACAAGACAGAAAAAGTCCTGGAACAAATCAGAGTCTGAGCTCTGCTCCCTCAGACTGCCTGGAATCCTTAGGATTAGAGATTAAAAAATACACATCAACCTTTCAAGATCCCAAGCCAATAATCCACTGTTAAAACATACTAAATCATATTAAATCGTATTATAAAATCAGGTTTTACTGGCTACCTTCATTTCCACACTTGACCATATCACCCACACATCAATTTTACATTAAAAAAAATCAGGAAGATTAAGATAAATAAATAATTTTTTTCTCCCTGTATTTTAGATTCCTAACAGATCTTTTTAAAATTTTCTAAAATCTCTCCATTTTTCAAACACAAAAGCACCTCTGGAAACACTAAAACTGAATTCCAATTTTACAGCAAGTTTCTAACAGGCAAATCAAATTGAAGTTCAAACTTACTTCTGGCTATGGAGAAAAAAATAATAAAGCAAAATGTATCTGAAGTAAGTTATCAGGAATGATCCACATGAAACCTATGCTAAGAAATTAGGAAGAGTTTAAAACAACAGCAGATGACTTCAAATATTGCCAGTGATTTCTGGAATATATTATAAAAGCAAAAAGATTTCCACAAATCTGTCATATTTAAGCTATTGCACAACAATTTCATTCACTATTTTGGCATTAGCATTTGAACAGTGTTTAATGTCTTTTAAATGGTTCAATGTAATGATAGATCTGGAAGACAAAACATTTCTTTCTTACCAGGAAACATGCTGTAAACAACCCCCAATTTATCCTCCCAAAACAAATGAATGCTTAAAGGATGTTTCTGCCAATGGAAAAAACAACACTAAAATGGTTATTTCACATCCCAACTTTAACTAAATATTTTTTTCCTTGACAACCTGCTTCCATTTAAATGAAACCAGGCCAAATTTGGTCAATAGTATGGATTGCAGAGAACAAAAAGAATCTTAGACCGTGTTAATACAGGGATCAGACAGCAGCAACTTCATTTCAAGCCAGGCAATTATTTAGCAAACTAAGATACAGCAAATAAATGAATGTTTTCCATGGAAAAGCTGGCACAGGAGCTTTTGGACCTAGAATTAAATCTTACTTGCAGAAATCACAGCGAGGGCAGAATTTGCTGAGGAGAGGAGAGAAATCAAAAGGAGGAAAAATAAAAATCAAATCTTGCAAAACCCCTCAGCTTTGGGATCAGAAATAGAAGAATAATAGTAATATTAATAATAATAATAATAATAAAAAGAATGGCAAGGTGTTGTCCTGCTGAGGAGAGAGGAGCCGTGTCCCGAGGCTGGGGGAGGCTCATTGTCCCCAGTCCCCCCGGAGCAGCAGGACAGGGCTGCTCCAGCTGAGGATCCGGCCCGGAACGTTCTGCATTGTCTCTCTGAGGCTTTTCAAATGCTGGGGTCTGGGAAAAGTGCAAACCTTTCCCTACCAGGAGGAGCAAAACGCTGTTTGCTTCCACGGAGGGTGGTTTGTTTTTTTTTCCCTGCTAGATTTTCTTAGGAAGCAAAGCCACGGCAGGTCCACAGCGAGCGCTTTCCCGGGCTATAAAATTTCCTATTATCCACTTCTGCTTCCTTTGCAGTGGGATTTAAGGATGCCTCTTCCTTGAGACCAGGAATATGTCATCATTTTGTTGAACTACCAGCTCTGACAGCCTCATCTCTCCCAGTTTGAGCTCCTGTGCTCACAGCGCTGGGAAAAGGAAGGTGAAAAAACTGAAAGGAAAAAAAAAAACCAAGGGGAAAATCCAACTATGACAAAATTCTTCCCTAATTTATTCCTGTTATTTCTCCTGCTGCAAAAATAAACTCTGTATATAAAAAAGAGCCTTAAATTGAGGTCTCTTGCTTCTACTGCATTTTGAAATAAGTTATTTGAATCCTTGGCTGATGTATTTTAACAAATATCATCTCCTGCGTCCATCATTCCTCCTGTCTTTTTGATCTCTTTTTTCCTACTTATCATGTTCTTTATTTGAAACAGATTTTTAACAGATAATCTCCATCGTTATAACAATATCTTGCTTGCATTTTATTCAAATAATTCTTAAAAACAGCTTAAAAAGCCGTTTGGAATAACATCAAGCTCTCCATCAATCAAACGCAAAAATTCCGCTGGCGGTTGTATAAACATCAGATCAACTCCGATGTCTTCAAGGATTTCAGAGCGAACCATAAAAAACTCCATTAACTTCTGACAAAGAATGCAAATTAATCACAACATGGGGTGAAATGAAATTAAAGGCTCTTTTCTAATCAATGACAAGGCAGGATGAAATATTTGGTGCTCCGTGCGCCGCGGCTGCCGGGATGCTCCCGCTTTTTTCCGCGCCGCATCCCGCGTGGAAGGGGCGAGCGGGGATTCACCCGGGGTGGCTGCTTAGCCCTCCCCATCCCTACAGCGATCTGCTTACAAGTCGCCCAGCTCCACAAAACACACTAATCATCCGAATCTCAGGTGCATCCAATTTGTTATTCACACTCTCCCAGTGCCAGGGAAAAAAAAAGGAAAAAAAAAAAAAAAAAAAAAAAAAAAAAAAAAGCAAGGGGGAAAAAAAAAAAAAAAAGCCTGGCGTAGACAGATGCACCGGGAACCTTAAATGACAGTTTTGGCCTCCGGAAGTGCGATCGCTACAGCAAAATCTAGTACAGCCTCCAGGTGAAATGTCTGGAGCTCCATATGGAGCAGGGAAAATTAACAACAAGATGAAAATCGCTGTAGCAGCGGGGAGTCGNCGGTAAGAGGGGGGGGTCAAAATTTAAAAAAAAAAAAAAAAAAAAAAGAAAAAAAGGGAAAGGAGGGAAAAAAAAAAGAGGGGAAAAAAAAATTTAAAGATGAGGCAAGAGAAGTAATAAATTAATGGGGTGTGAAAACATTCAAAGCTTTACAATACCAGGGGCAGTATTTGCTCAGATTTGGGGGGGAGCGGTGGAATGGGAAGGGGGAGCAGCGGGATGGGAAGGGGGAGCACAGGATGGGAGGGGGCAGAATGAGGGATGGGAGTTTTTTTGGCGCTATTTCTTTTTTTAAAAAAAAAAATCAGGTCATTTTCATCTAATTTATTAAGCTTAGCCTAGGACTGTATTTCTCTAAATGCAAAAGTCTCTTAAATACAGTCGTAGTCGTCCTCCAGCTGATTAAATCCTCGGCAGCTGAGTGCTGCCTGTTCCTTTGGAATATTTCCCTAATGGATGCGCCGTCCTTTTAACACCCTGCTTTGTATAAAGTTTGACTACAAGCCGAGAATATTTAGTGGGCAATTCTTTTCATTTCTCCTAAATTGCATTATCATTAAACAAGTCATTGCCCCCATCGTGTTTTTATCCGAGACGTGGAATTTGAATTTCTGGGATTTGCTGTGCAGTTTGTTCGGATCTTTGGGGTTCCAACCTCAAATGTAATTAAATAAACAAGGTGCCATGGCTTTTTGGGGTATCTGCTTTTCTTTACAGCTCTTTGTGTAAAATAAAAATCTTATAAATTAAGGTGAAACTTTAAAAGGAAAATTTAAACTTATTTTCTCTGCGTGCCTTCCTTAGATCCCAAAAAAGCTGGAGGGGTTATTGGACCAGCACCCTTGGAAAAGGGGTTTCCTTTCTTTTTTTAATGTTTATTTAGAAAATAACTTTATTCAAGAGTATTTGTGAGCACATGCACCATTCTTATTAATTAATAGAGTCGTGCAAATAAATCCAGGGTGAATGTGCCCTTAAACACTTCGGTTTGTGCCCATGGAAAATCCTACAAGCAGCTTTCCCTCCCGCTTCCAAAGGGACTTTTACATTTTACAGAAGCACATTCCATGACCACGACAGGAAAACCAACACCAAAACAATGAAACCCACCAAAACCTCAGATATTTACTCAATTTTAAGGTTTAAGAGTTTCCTGTGCAAAGTTTTTGGAGCGGAAAAGTCAGTTCTGAGCATCACTATTTGTTATTTCCTTGTTTAGGTCGTTCCCTTTTGCTGTTAGATACTGATTATGAAGATTATATTCTCTATATTGAGACAAAAAAATACAATTAGAGTTAATAATTTTATATTAACTCTAAACACACCCATAAGCAACTTTAAAGTTGCTCACTCGCTTAAGTGCTTTCAAGATAAGACTTAATTGTAAAGATTAAATAATGACTAATAAGTCAGCAAAAGAAATACTTACAAAATAAATACTTATCAAAAACGTGAGAAATGAGAAGTGGGAGCTTCTGCCATTAAAATATTCTACTAAAGGCCAGAAAATGAAATAATCATCCTTTAGTTCTCCTGGCATATTGCAGGAGTCCTGAATTTCCACACTGCAATGATTTCCCCCTATTAATCTTCTTCATTTAAACTGAATTTACACACACCATTTGTCTGCGTCTTAAAAATAAAGAAAAAAGAAAAAAAATCTATTTTTTGCAGCTGGAGACAAACACCCATTTGCAGGAAATTTCAGGTGTTCCCACCCACGTGGCCACACTCTCCATTTTCAAAGGGAAGCAACTTGGAGTTATTTAGGGACAAATTTGGAACCACACGTGAGTCAACTTCATTCCTTGAATAACCCCACTGAAGGGAGGAGGAATTACTCAAGGAATGAGCAGAATCAGGCCCTTACTAAGAAAATAAAGAGATATTTGGACATTTTAAAACCCTATCAATTATCCCCCTAATCAGAGAAGGTTTCTAAGGGTTCTCCTGACCAGCCATGTAAGCACAGGACTAAAATACATATTCTTCACATAAAATTCCTTCTGAAAAGCACTTGCTTGAAAAGCTTAATAGCCACATTTTAAAGTTTCACCTCCTCAACTGTTTTGCATTAAAAAATATATACAATTTCATGGACTACTGACTTGCCAAATATTCTTTTACAAACCCGATCCGCTTTTTAATTAGAACAGCAAAAAGCATCTTAAACTTAGCAATCATGGTTTGCTCCCAGTTCAGGGAGACATTTGTGCCTGGAACCACACAGAATGTCCATGCTCCAACTTCCTTCCCCGTGCTCTGACACTTCCATGAGGGTTATTTTAAACTGTCCCCTCACCCCTTGGATTTTAGGTTATAGAACACATGAACATCGAGACCCTCAGTGAGTCCCCCACACGTGGAGGGTTCTTCAATACAAGAGTTTCTTTTCCAATCCTCTCCTCCAAAAATACATTTAAAATCCAGATAAAATATGCCGAGTCTGTTCTGTTAATGGTGTCAGTGAACATTTTGCAGAGGAGATAAAAAAAAAAATGAAAAATCAGACTATTTCCACACAGGCAAAACCTTCCCAAGTCCACGAAAGTGTCAGGAGAATTTGTTTAAAACAGCTTATAAAAATGGGAGAGGGAATGAGTCCCAGCCTATTATTCAATAACCATGTTTGTGAGGCATCTGCATAATCTAACCATGCATAAATTAGTATGTGTATTACAACAGTTATTTGCATAATAATAGCAAGTTAATAGATGCTTAAAGAGCACAGACCAACACCACCTTTAAATCAGACATGCCTCCAGGCACTCCGAGCTGTAGAGACCAAGATGCAGAGAACAGTCTTCATAAAACATATGAAAACATAAAAACCACATTCAAATAATTCATTTTAGTCCCTGGACACTTCACTTTTCCCCCCTCTCCCTGGAAAGAATAATTTGAGGAACTGCTGAACATTTTGCTCCTGTGAATTCTAACATCCATCTCGAGATGAGAATTTCAAGTGATCATCAAACCTAGTTCTGGAGTGGTTGTTTTGTTCAGAGCTTCATGGGGTTTTTAAGCATAAGAAGTAAAATACTCTGTGGTGATGCAGAGCTCAGCATCCACCCAACCATCGCCACTGGAGATGGAAAGAGTTTTACCACGAGCTTCAGGTGGAAACTTGGAAAATACCAGTATTTACATAAAATACTAATATCAGGTCCTCTTAAAAGAAGAGTCTGAAGCTCCCTTAAGTATTCTGTTCCCATTCCATTTTTGAGGAGATTTTAGACCATCGTACCATTATTCAAAATTGGAATTAAAAATTAAATTATAAAAAAAGGAGCAGATACATCTTCCTTCTTCCAAAGCCCTGTTGTAAACACCGGATTATTTTTTAATCTCACAACAAAACCATCATTAACATCATCACAATTTTCATTGTCTCCAGGGAAAGAAAATGTAGAGTTTGGAGAAGAGGAAAGGGGGGGGGTGTGAAAAAAAAAAAAATCAATAGAGACTTCTAAATGACTCATTCCAGATCCCACTTTTCAATTTAACAGGACAGATTTATTTGTATGTGGCTCAAATGTTCACAATTGCTCTCTGCACCTTCATACATAGGAATGAATGTCACAGTGGCAAACAGCAGTAATGAACAATCTTACCTGAGGATATGGAAACCTCCCAAGAGCAAGCTGGGAAAGGAAATAATATTTGTCTAGTTATAGAGATTTGCATGGAGGGCACATTTCCTTAAAGAGAGAAAAGTACTCAACTCTCACGATTGTAGAAATGGGGAATGGCAGCGGAAGGGATTCTGCAGACACAAAGAGCTGTATTTAGAATGGGCCCTTCACAAGGATCACCCCTCACTCTGCCCAGGATTCCTGTGTTTCTCCAGCCCTTTTGTCTCCCTCAGTAACACTGTTTGATGCCCAAGTTCCCCAGGACTGGAAATGAAACCAGTTCAGCCTCAACAGGGAGGCCAAGACACTGCCCTTTGCTGGTAATTATCTGTGATGAGCAGGCATTGCAGAGCAGCTCTCAACTCCCAAAGTCCTTCCTTAACTGGCTCAGGGTAAAATCTGGGTTACAGAGCTGAGCTTCGTGTCCCTATTGGTGTCAGACATGTGTGGGATGTGGAGAGAGCCCACAGCACCCACAGAGAAACCTCATCTTTCCTTCAGATCCACTTTTCCAGGATTATCAACTGCATTTGCTGCCCCTGCTGTTTTAAAAGTCAATTTAGGCATTACAGAGTAGTCCCAAAACCAACATTCTTATGTATATTGTCTAAAAATATTCTACTGGCCATAACTAACAAACATTCCAAGAGAAATTCTTTGTACCAGGCAGTTTTCCCACTTGGTGGGAAACCTTGGAAATAATTCCAGCAAAATACAGCTGCTTGGAGTTATTTTGTCTATTCAGTGAAGGACCAGGGTTTTCAGGGGTAGAATCATGGAAAAGCCCTCTCAGGTCATCAAATCCAACTGTCCCCAGCACTTCCAAGGCCACCACTGGCCATGTCCCCAAGTGCCACATCCACATGGATGTAAATCCCTCCAGGGATGGGGACTCCTTGTTTCTGGGCAGCTGTGCCAGCGCTTGATAACCCTTTCCATGAAGGAATTTCCCCCAATATCCAGCCTGAACTTCCTCTGGCACGCCCTGAGCTGACACAGGGCATTCAGAGCAGCTCCATTCTGATCTTTCTGCATGTGCCCACCTCTCCCCACAGTCTACACACAAGGCAAGAGCTTCCCTACACCCCACAAAACCTTTCAGAATCCTCCTGTTTCCAGCCTCCAGAAGAAGGCCTGGCACAGAGGTTATGGGTGCAGTGACATCATGGATTTCCCAGCTGGATAAAGCAGTCACATTCCCACCATCCTGAGCTAGAGCAGCAATGCTGGAGGTCTGAGGCACGGTGTCACCCACCCCAAGGGACAAAGCCCACAGCAGGGCTGGGCAAAAGCTGCCTCCCAGCACTGCCCTGGCACTGACACCTGAGCCCCTGGGGCTGGGGTTACCTGACCTGGCCAGATTGCAGCTCCCCCGAGGTGAAATTTCAGACTTTTGGCAGCACAGAACTCTCCTAAGGATGAGAACCAGGCACAGGCAGAGCTGTAGTGAGGTGGGCAAGGAGCACCAGACACCCCTGAGCCTCACCAGTTCAGGAACAAGGCAGAGATGGGCCCTTTCCGCAATTCCAGCTGCTCTCCAAACCCAGGAGAGTTCAGCCCTTGGGCTGGGAGCCCCAGCAAAACCAGCAAATTTCTGCCAGATCCTCGGGGGAAGCATCACAAACCCAGAGTGGGTCC
This sequence comes from Falcunculus frontatus, assembly GCA_013398115.1. Taxonomy (NCBI): domain Eukaryota; kingdom Metazoa; phylum Chordata; class Aves; order Passeriformes; genus Falcunculus; species Falcunculus frontatus. The sequence continues at coordinate 376,261 of VZRV01001673.1, read as the reverse complement.
CAGAGCATCTGTGTGAGAGAGATGAAACAATTTCTTTGGGGGCTACTGCTAAACGAAGCTTTCACATTATTGACTTCAACATTCTTGTCCAGAGGAGGCCCCAGAGCTGCTCCGAGGGCTGGAGCCAGGCTGGGAGAGCTGGGAATGTTCACCTGGAGAAGGGAAGGATCCAGGGAGAGCTCAGAGCCCCTTCCAGGGCCTAAAGGGGCTCCAGGAGAGCTGGAGAGGGACTGGGGACAAGGGATGGAGGGACAGGACACAGGGAATGGCTTCCCACTGCCCGAGGGCAGGGCTGGATGGGATATTGGGAAGGAATTGCTCCCCTCCCCAGGGTGGGGAGGCCCTGGCACAGAGTGCCCAGAGAAGCTGTGGCTGCCCCTGGATCCCTGGAAGTGTCNCTAAAGGGGCTCCAGGAGAGCTGGAGAGGGACTGGGGACAAGGGATGGAGGGACAGGACACAGGGAATGGCTTCCCACTGCCAGAGGGCAGGGCTGGATGGGATATTGGGAAGGAATTGCTCCCCTCCCCAGGGTGGGGAGGCCCTGGCACAGGGTGTCCAGAGAAGCTGTGGCTTCCCCTGGATCCCTGGAAGTGTCCAAGGCCAGGCTGGATGGGGCTTGCAGCAACCTGGGACAGTGCAAGCTCCACCTGCCCAGATGATCTTCAAGGTCCCTTCCACCCCAAACCATTTTGGAATTCTGTGATCATTCCCATGTCACAAAAGTCACTTGGGTCGCTCTCATGGCAGGCTCTGAAAATTGCTGCTGCAGTGTTAAGCAAAGACCCTCCATTTCCTGTTATGGACCAGGGGCTACTAAAACACATCCATCACCATCTCCTCTTTTGGGAGCCCCACCCTTCTGTTCCAAGCAGACATCTGAGATCCCAAGGAGCTGTGCTGTTGTGACAGCCTAGAAATAAACCTATAAAAGCCCAACAGTTTTCTGTGAACAGAAGCAGGGCAAGTTCTGATTTTTCCAATGACTGGCTGAAGAATAGTGAAGAACTACAGAGGGAACAAGAAGGTGATGATGTTTCTGTGCACAGAGCATCATTCTGCAGATGTTATTTAAGAAAAACAATCACTGCCTTGATGATGACTTCAAACAAAGCATTTCCATTCCCACTGATGGTCCCTCTCCCTGACCACTCCAGGCCTCAGCAGGGGCTCCAAGGCAGCAGAATAATTGGGGAAAGAGCCAGACATAAGTACAGGGTGTATAAATGAGCAATGAAGGACCCCAAATGCATCAGCAACAAGTTCTTTGGGGGTTGTTAAAAAGAAACATTTCTCAGTGAAGCTGAGAACTGCAAACACAGGTAGGGACAGCTCCTGTGCCACTTCTGCACCCTCTGAACCACCACTGGATTCATCTGCTCAGATTTGTTTCCTCCCTGCAAGATTGTCAAGGTATTATAAATTAAGAAACTTAGCAAAGAGTCTGTAATCTTCCCTGAAATAGCCTGCAGATATGTCACTGTACTAAATGTGTTTCAGATTTAATGAAGCTTTAATGTCCTTTTTAATTTTGCCTGTTTCTATATCACCAGGGGTCGAGCGAGGCAATCAGCACTCGAGAGGGTGGTTTGGTTTAAAACTAGGAAAAACTCATTTGCTTATGAGTTGCACTGTATTTTCTTAATTAAATTTACTAAGTAAAACGGTTTAAGTTCAGCCAACCAGTGACCTCTGTGTGTAGATTTAGATTTATAAAAAGTGTCACAGTGAAAGGAAAGAAAAAAAAAAGTCCAAACAACAAACATGAGAGATTCACTAAAAAGATTTTCAAACTATCATCTGTCTCAAGGACGTCACAGGAACACGAGGAACAAGCCCAGTGCAGGATGGAAAACCCCAAACCTACCAAATGAACACATTATCCAAAACTTCTCTGCATTTACAGGATGAAACTCCAGAACCTGCAAGTCTCTTAAAGGTATTTAACAAAAATAGAATATTTCCATTCATATTAGTTGGATTTGGGAACTGATCAGTGTTTTATGTCTGGATATTGAGGAGGGAACACCTGAACTTCAGGGAGCTGGTTCTCATTTCCCTCTGGATCCCTTCCTGATGGTTGGACTTGATGATCTTGAGGTCTTTTCCCACACAAGAACTGTAAAAATCTTCATTTTAAAAAGCCCAGTGAATTGCAGTGGCAGAATGGTGTGGAAATAGAAATGAGAAGGGGATCAATCACTAACAATTATGCCAGGAAAACACTTTCCCACCCCATTTCATCTCAGAGCAACTACATGGAGTTTTTTCGGGGTGCAGGTGTATGTTTTTTAAAACCATTACTTTCTTAAACACAGAAATAGCCCAGAAGAGCAATTAAAACAGCCCAGTGAGGTTGTGTCCTGAGAAAGAGCCTTCCCCGAGGATTGGACAGGGGATGGATGGATGGGATACACCCGATTTTAAACCAGCACTTGATAAACTGAGAAATAATCCCAGATTATGAAATAACAGAGGAACAGAGTGTGTTTATGATGACTTTTACCAAACTATCACATTTTGATATCAATTGAACTTTTAAAAAAACCAAAATTTCAAATTATTAAGCATTGATTCAGAAAGAACCTCTGGACTGAGCACCAGAAGTAGGGCTGGAAAGCAACTAAAACCTGTTCTCAAGTAAACTTAACGTGCAGATAAATGAACACAAAATTCAAATGACTTGTTGAAATAATATGATTTACCACTTTAGAATTGAAGAGGGAAATCCAGAAATCCTCCCTAACAAATCACTTTCTCCAGCTCACTTCTTCCTTGCCTGCTGCATATTGGGAATAAAATTACAGCAGCAGCTTTGCCTGTATCCTGTTTAGAAAGTGTCTGAGGGAAGGAAGTTCAAAACATATTTTTAGGACACTCAGGCAATAAAGTTTCCCAGTTAGATTATTGTCGATGTTGTGCAAGTTGTTTTTTAATTTACAGTTACACTGGAGAGCACGGGATGCTTTTATTCTTAATTTAGACACATTCCATGTTTCTCAGCATAACTGCAAATTGAAAATAAGCGCTCGCAATATCGCCAGTGATGGAGCTGAAGGAGGACTTTATAGTCTGAAATGTTCTAAAATTTGTTCTTAATTACCTTGTGCACATTTTACACAATTAAATTTCCATCCAAGGATTTTGCATTTAGATTGTGCACTGCAGTTAAACCCTCATTTTATGGAAAAGCAGCCGCCCCACTCTGCCACGCTCAGACACAGGAAACTTTCAAAATCAGACTTAACTACTGGATAACATAAAATTCCCTAGGTGAAATTTCATTCCAAGACCAATTTATACGTTCCTAGACAGATGGGCTTAAAATCACCTGAAACTCTGCAGGGTATGGACCTTAATAAATATTAAATACCTCAAAAACTACTCCAAGATTTTTCTTCTCCTTCTAATATCAATTTCACTGTCCTCTTATTGCAGAGGGCTTTTTTTTTTTTAAATAAAAAATCCGAAAGGATATAACAGCAATTTAGCAGCGTTCAAGTGCTTCTGAGGTTAAACTGACAACAAAGAGGAACAGAAACACAAAGCATCTTGAAGTAGGGTTTCAATTAAATGTGCAGGATTTAGTAATGCAGGCCCGAAAAAAAAAAAAAGAGTTACAAATTAATTTAATCTTCTGCCTATAGTTTGCAGCTGCACTCCAAAGTGTCTGGGGCTTAAGAACAAAGCCTTGCAAGGCCTTGGAGTGAGGAAAGCTTCAATTTTTAATGTATAAGGCCATTAGCTGATAACTTGTGGAATCTGCGACCCCTGCGGAGGGGCAGGAGCGGCGCAACGGAGACGGATGAAGTGACAGATTTGTTGGTGGTCAGGGCTGGGAGGGGGAAGGTTATTACCAACACCAGAAATATGCCCTAATAACCTTTGGGACATTCCTTGGCTTGAGCAGATGAGTTCCAGCTCTGTTGCCGCATAAAAATATATTAAAAATCAAAGCCTAATTTGCCTTAATTAAAGATAATTAGTTTCACTTTGACTTCTTTTAAATATGAACTATAGCAAATGCACTGCCAGCTAAAGGCTGCAGACAATCAGGGTTAAATTGCACATTTCTGCCTGGCCACAAATCCTGGATATTACCAGGCTTTTACTGCTGCATCTTCAAAGGTGACGCCGAGAACGGCAGCGCCTTTTCCAAAGGGACAAAGGTGGGCCAGGGGCTTTTCACGGGGATCATCAGGTGCAAAATCTCCACAAATGCTCCATGAGGATTAACTTGATTCCTTGTTTGAGCAGAGAGGCTTCCTGCTTGGTTATTTGCTGGATTTAAATTTGATACAACAAGGGAGAAATAGGTTAAATTTGGTTGTGCTGGTGGAAATGCAGCTCAGCTTCAGCTGTTCTCCATCTCTGCTGGAGCAAGGGTTCATCTGCCAGGACAGGCAATTAAATAATGGGAAAAGGCAGGGAAACTTCCTAAATTTTTGACTGTTTAAAAGTAGAAACAACCGTATTCCACAGAGTAAGAATAGGAAACAATACATAGAATGTTAAGAGTCTTGGAATGGTTGGGTGGGAAGGGAGCTTTTTAAAGGTCATCTAATTCATCCTGCCATGGGCAGGGACACCTTCCACTATCCCAGGGTGCTCCAAGCCCCATCCAACCTGGCCTGGGACACTCCAGGGAGCCAGGGGCAGCCACAGCTTCTGTGCCAGGGCCTCCCCACCCTCACATATATATAAAAATATAAATACACATTCTATATTCTGTTACATACATTAAACAACCCTCTAACCCCACATATAAAATATACATTCCAAACACCCACAGCTGATGTTATCCCTTAATTTTCCCCTCATCCCTCTGCCTGGGTGGAGAACTGGATTATTTATTTCCCTGCCCACAGCGGCCTAAGAGCAATTGCTGAGCAACAATGATCCATCGAGGTCTCAACCCGTGCAAACTGTACCTAAACTTCCACTTTATTGCAGCTTAGTTCACAATCTTCACCTAATATAGGGTTACATCCCAGTGCAGCAGGCGGATAAATCATCCTGGAATATTACTCTGGCTAAGTTTAGCTGGGAGTGGAGCATATGTGCTTCCGAGTCACTGAAGCAAAGGCCCATAAAATACACTAATTACTGGAAGTTCTGGTCACTGAGTGATTGATAGCGCTCTGCGAGGCAACTTCCCCGGCTCCAGCTCTTGTGACGGGCCTCCCCCACCACACAGCAATTATTAATTCATGACCCAACCCTCAGGCATTGGTCCCTCCACTCCCAATCCCACCAGCACGAGGCTCGTGGTGTGGCTGGACATTGTCTGTCCCCATCCCAGTGGGCGCTGGAGGTGGGAGAGGAACCAGAGGGAACGGGCACTGCTTGGACAAATCACCCAAAATAGCTCCAGGGGAAAAAAATAATAAAAATATAGGCCAGCTTTTTCCCAAGAACGAGTTTCTGAAGTGCATCATTCCGCAAGGAACAGCTGAAACTCCATAAATATTCCTCAATAAGAAGGATTCGGGTTGCTGAGCGGGTTCTGCACGTGACAGCTCCTCTGCCCGGCTGAGCACAAGGAGCTGTCACCGAGTCACAAACATCACAGCACTACGGTCCCTAAAACCTGACAGCAACAAGGTGAGGCTCACTGCAATAACACCAACAACAACAACAAAAGGCATTTTTTATATCTTTGCTTTCCTTAATCCTAAGGGAAAAGTGTTACTTTTCCTCCACTGGTACAACTTGGGGCTGTTTCTTCCAGACCACTACAAAAATTAGGCTGTACCAGCAAGATTTGGGTTTCAGATTCTTCCTCCACCACCTCTAATCACAGAATTCTTTATGCTGGAAAAGGCCTTTAAGAGCATCAAGTCCAACCATTACCACCACTAAACGCCATCCCTAAGCACCACATCAGCACCCCTGGTTTAGATAAGGGTGTGACCTGATCCAAGAGCACCCACAGATCAGCGAAATCTTGCAGAATTTACCTCAGATCAGCTCACAATCCTGGCCTTGAACCATCATCACTCCCAAGCTGATGAGATGTAACTGATCCCACATTTTAGACTCCTCAGAAGGAGATTTGAAACCTCCCCTCCTTGACCAGGCGCTGCTCGAGTCCTGACACCAGTTTTATGCAGTTAAACATCCTCAAGACTGAAGTGCTTTTACAGAACCATCTCCAAGCAGAGCTGCTTTTCTTGGAGCATCCTCTTCAAGCATCTCCCTCCTGCTCTTTGTGAGCTGAGTGAGCTCTTCTCCAGCTCCCTCTGTGCTCCCGGCCCGAGTGGGATGAAGAGCCTGAGCTCCACCGCTGTGACAGTGCAAGCAGGGTTTAGATGTGCCTGAAGTAACGAGGGAAGGCACATTTGTTGGATAATTTCTGGTTTTCCTATGTGTGGAAATGCACACAACCCCTGAAAATGCCTGATGACTTCTTAAGAGATTGCTAAAAACCCTTGAAAGCTCTTGCAAATACATGGTTCACAAGAACTCTGGTAACCAAAGCATTAAAGTTCTCATTCTAGGAGTTTTAAGAACTAACATGAAATTAATATTAAAACTGATGCACAAACTCCTTTTTCCCTGGGGGAGACAACAGGGATAATCTCTGTAATAAAATTTACTTTTCAAAGGAGGCCTGGAACACAGGAAAACAGAGGACAGTGGAAAGCAGAGACCAGGATGTGACACAGAAGGAGGAGCAAAAAGCCAAGCACATGAGCTTCTACTTCCAGAATTTACTTGGTTTTTGGGCATTAGCAAATTGCTTTCACTTCCTGCATTTTAACACTACACCAATTCTATCTGGAGATAAAACGAGCCCTGGCAAGGATATCACAGAATCCTGGGATGAGGTGGCTGGGGAGGGGCCTTCAAGCTCATTTCCCATGGGCAGGGAACCTTCCATTATCCCAGGTTGCTCCAAGCCCATCCAACCCAGCCTTGATGCTGCTATTAAAACCCAACCAGATGTATTTTATCCTCCCTTGGATGTCTTGGAGTTCACTTGTGGATAACAGCCAAAAGAAGGTGGGATCAGAGTCATATTGGAGAGTAACAAGAAATACCGGGCAATTTAATTTCTCCTCCTGTGCAGGACACGGCTCTTGGAGAGAGGGAATGGGTTCCAGAGCTCACACAAACTCAGCCCCAGCCAAGGCAGCCTGGATGTGTTTTATGACTGAGTTATAAACCCTTGAAAAACAGCTTTTATAAATGAAAATGCTGACACAGTGTGCAGTGTAGTGACAGCAATGTCATTGGTTTAAATTGAACTTGCTTTGTCAACCCAGGAGCACTTAAATAAAACACGGGGAAACCTCATGGAAACACATAAACTATTTGTGATGAAACACTTTTAAACAGTTTTCCTGGGTTATGGATTAAATTCCATTCCCTTCAAAAAATCCTGAAGGAAGAACAGCAAACTCAAAAAAATGAAATAACAAAAATTATTATAATAATTACAATAATGATAATGATATAGCTGCAGATCTTATTTTATTATATTTTAATTTAATTTTTAATTTATCTTTTCTATTTCTGAAGGGAAAACTGAGCACCCTCAGACCCCTCTTGCCTCAAAGGGAACACGAACACTCCCCATTTCTCAAAGCTTAGGCAGGACTCCCATCCCAGACTTTTCACTCTCTCCTAGCAAGTTTTTTGGGGCAGTTTCCTTAACCTCCCAAATAACACTCCCATTTCTCATCACACACAGCTTTGCAGCACAGAAATTCCAGACGATTAAAAGGCTCAGAAGAGCATTGAGGAAAATGAGAAGATTTCCTGATAATTTTATATTCTCACCTGCCAGCACAGCCCTTGCTGACTTGATCCCACAAGGTATTTCTTTTAAATTAACATGGTGCCACTGTGCTAACACCGAGGTGTAGGGTTGGAGTACGACCCTACTGAGTGCAGACGATTTTAAAATCCTACAGCAAACACCAGCTTCCCTTTTTAACAGCTGCAGCAGCCAGAGCCTGGGTGTCTCCACTCCCAATCCCCACGTCAATACGGTGTTACTTTAATGACAGTGACCTTGTGCGGCTCTTGGAGCACCTTCTTCACCTTTTTGGAGGCATTTTTCTAAGCCCCTGTCCTTGCTTTCATCATTTAACACATCACTCAGAGCACTTCAATAAAGCCCTGCCCGTGGTGGGGAGAGGTCTCGCAGGAGCAGCTGACAAACCAATTAACAAAGCACACAGCCCCAAATTGGTTCCTGCACATCTGGTTCAGGGGACATCCGTGGAAAGTGGGAGAGAGAGGGAGGAAAAAAAGTTGGGAAGGTGTAAAACAGAGGAGGAAATGCAAATGAAAGGTGTTTTCTTAATGTTTCCTAATAAAATTCACCCTGCAGATGGAATTAGTGACCAGCCAAGTTACCACTAACAACCCTAAAATAAACTCCAAATATTTTGGGGTTTGTGGTGGATCCCTGAACTGCTGAGGCACAGTTTTTAATTCAGCAAAGGAACTGGGAAATGCTTTATTTATGAAGTCCTGTATTTATATCACTCTTTTTATCACCGAGAACAATCAAGTCTTCCTGGAATACAATTTCAGCCCTTTCTCGACTAGAATTATTTACAGAGTGTATGAACATGGTCTGTATCTCTCCCAAAATGCTGAGTGAGGGCTCTCCAGCATCACAAACCATTCAAATGTGCAGTAAAACAAATGAAGAGCCCTCCCTCCCCTGTGACACATTGAAGTGTGTCATCCCTGCCACTCAGAGCTGGCTTTGGTGACACTGATTTACCACATCTGGAAGCAGTGATTCAGCATTCACCAATTTCATTTTGTTTAAAAGGGCTTTGGCAAGGAATTTATTGTGTGAAAACGTAAAAATGGTTCATTTTGGGACTACAAAATATGACATCTGCCAAGATGCAGAGGGCCAGCACCGAGACTGCTTAACTCGTACCTCATCTTCTGCAAAAAATATTGGCTGCACTTCACCTAAAGGCACATCCAGCTTCGAGAAGGGAAAGGGAAAGGGAAAAAGGCACTGAGATTTTTGGTTAATCACATCATGCCTTTCTCAGGCTGTGCAGGAAAGATGGTGGAAGTCATCCATGGTTTGAGTGAAGGTTCTTAGAGGGGAATTTCCTTCCTGGGACTGTCCTTAAGCTGAAAACTCCCCTGAGAGCTGCTGCTTGAGAGTTTGTGGCCAGCCCAGGGCAGTGTGGAGGAGCTGGGTGACCACATCCCTCTGTCACCACCAGTCCAGAGCCACTGGTCCCCTTCTCCCAGCCCAGATCACACCAGATCTGATTTTCCTGGTCAAGACATGATCCTAACACAGGCCCTTCTCCTCAGCTTCAACTCTCTGGGTTAACTTTCCTATCAACAATCATCTGTTTTTATAGAAATTTATGGTTTTAAAACACCTTATGAGCCTTAAACTGAAAAGAAACCCCTTTTCCTGAATAAAACTGACTTTATTCTGCCCAAAACTGCAGCAACTGTGGCTGCTGCTCCTGGATGGCTGCACTTAGAATCACAGACTGGTTTGGACTGGGGGGGGGACCTTAAAGATCATCCCTTTCCAGCCTCCAAACCACAGAATTTCCAGCCACATTCTCTCTGAACAGCTTCATTTTCACAGATTTTCTCCTGCTGCAAACTCTGCTTGTGAGAAATCTCTCCCAAAAGCCCCTGTGAACACTTAAATCCAAACACTTTATTTAACCACACAGGGTAGAGGCTCCAACCACGGTGCAAAATATTTCTGCCGAGACTTTGCAAGGCCATTAAGCAGCTCCAACCTGAAATCTGCTGTTCTAACCCCAATAATCACCCACTCAGGCCTGGCCTGGGAAGATGCAGCCCAAAAATAGCATCATTTTCAGTCCCTGAGGTGCTCAGGGGATGCAGAAACATCCACACACCAGGCCCTACCTCCTACTCAAATATGGAGTTTTATTTAAGACCTCAAGTGGACAAACCCATTCTAAATACAGCCAAAATTTGCAATAGGTAAAAGCATATGAATATACAGGGAATTTAAAGAATAAACAAAGGTTAAATTAAAATATTTTGATGTTTTTTTGATGTTAAGAGTTAATTTGAGTCTTGCAACATGCATGTGAAGATGAGAGCTCTCTGCATACCTCCATGAAGGAAATCCCCAGGCTCCAAACATCCGAGTGAATCCCATACTGCTCTCCTGAAATCCGCTCAGGCTGCGAAGAGAGGGAGAGAAAAAACCTCCTGAGCCTTGCAGACAGACAGAGATGCTGCCCAAAATATGCTCCAGGGCAAGGAACAGGAAAAATCACAGAATCATCGAACACGCTGAGTTGGGAAGGATCTACGAGGATCAAAGTCCAGCTCCTGGCCCTGCACAGACATCCCAAAATCCCACCCTGTGCCTGGGGAGCGTTGTCCAAACACTCCTGGAGCTCTTGGGGCCGTGCCCATTCCCTGGGGAGCCTGTTCAGTGCCCAGGTCCCCTCTGGGGGAAGAACCTTTTCCTAAAATCCAACTGAAACCTCCCCTGGCAGAGCTCCAGCCGTTCCCTGGGGTCTGTTGCTGATCCCAGAGCAGAGATCGGAGCTGTCCCTCGGGACCAAGATGTTTCAAAGCTCCCCAGAAAACCTGGCTGAGAGCAAATCCTCTCTTCAGGAAAAGCTGTATCCCTGCACCTTGCAAGGTTGGCCTTGGATTTGTATTTGGGTTGTTTAATCCAAGGAAAAAGCCAAGGGCTTGGGCACAAGAGCGAAGCACAAGGTCAAGCTGAGAGAATCCAACGGTTCCCACATCCCTCCCCAAACCCAGGCAGCACAGCAAGGAAAAGATTCCCTGTGTGGAGTCCAGGGGTTAGGGAGTAACTACAGCTTAAAAAGCAAAGCTACTGAAGCCAAAAGAATCACCAAAGCCACACCGTGGCAGTTTTATTTTATATACTTCTTAATTTTGGGGTTTTGACCTGTAGGAAAAAAAAAAGCCCTCGCTCCAAACTATTAATAGCAGGTTTAATGCTTCATGAAATGGAGTGCTGTAAAATATATCTGCTGGTTTTTACTTGAAAGCTACAATTTAAGCATTTCCAAGGTCAAGTACAGCATGAAATGCAACAATAAAAGGCTCCCTGAGACTCCTCTCCCCACTGTGCTGTTAATGCACCTGTCTGGCCCAGCCACCTACAAAGCACTGGCTGCGTTTTCAGTCTTTAATAATCCAGAGACCTTTGTTAGAAAACAAACTCCCAAATTAGTGCCAGTCCAATGTGTTTTTGGATGTTTACTCAGTGCTGCTAATCCCAGGTCAGGAGCTTTTATCGCAGCGTGAGCGTTAAATAAAAACCACAGTGCTGCCCACAGTCCCCCTAAAAACAACCTTCCCAAACTGCCACAGCCCAAAAAAACACCCACACTTTCAAGCTCTTTGACCAAATCTTATTTGTTAGTGACCCAAAAATCTTATTTTACCTTTTATTTTAAAAATGCACTGAGTGTAATTAGCCTAGGTCAGCAGATCTTAGAAATGTTTGCAACAGCATCATGTGATTTTTAAACATCTTTTTATACTGACAAATATCCCCACAAAGATGCAAATGTGCAGCCAAAAATAATTTCATAACATAATATGGGATGTGCTGGGCCAAGCAAGGTGGTAACACCCATCCAATTTTTTAGACCCTTCCTGAGCCACCAAATCAGGTTTATAACCCACACTGAGCAATATTAAATTGTTTATTCTTAAAGTTCAAGCTTTAAACAGCAACTTCTGCTGAGGAATTATGGGTTCACAAAAGATAAGGGCAAATAAATCAGGTTTTTAAACAAAAGATGAATTTAAAAGTATGGAAAAGAAGAAGAAAACAGGAATAACAGATGCATCAAGTAAAGGGTGCAACACATGGATCACTCTAAATACACAGCCCAAAGTATTTTCTCTTAAAAATTTCGACAGCTGACTATTTTTTCATTCAATTTTTTTTTTCTATATAAAGTGCTGACGAAATGATTTTACAGAAAATGCATTTTGGTTGGAAATTTTAATTTCTCAATCAAAAAGCTTTTTTTTTTTTTTGTTCTTTCAATGAAAACCTCATTTTTTTTAATAGTTTCAAATTTCCTGCCAGTCTGCCAAGTGGGTGAACCAAAGCTTATGACCTTCATTATTTTTTGAGGACTTGCCTAGAAATTTGATGACAACAAATGACTCAATCAAGAAGCAAACCAATTTTAACACAGAAAATCAGATCGAGCACATTTGAGCTTAAACTTCTCTCTCACAATTAAGAGATGGAGGCATCACATTCATCCAGAAACAAGAAGGCAAAAAAAGCAATTTATTTAATGTACACCTGGGAAAGAGAACTGTAATCTTGGTTTGGGCACTAAAAGCATAATACAATTTAATTCTCAGCCCTGCTTAAGACCAGTTTGAAGTAACAGCTGAGTTGGAAAAGTTGATTAATTTGAAGCTGTTTCTTTGTCTGGATCTCTGTATTCCAGTTCTTTTTTTATCTATATATTTTTTTTAAAAAAAACCATTTTTCTGCAGAGTATTCTGATGACACAGGACAGCCCAAGTCTTTCTAGGATGGTGACATGAGCCTTTCAGAAGCCACACAATGAGTAACACCTTGAGTGGAAAAGCACTTAGCAAATAAATGGGCACCTGGTGCCGCTTTCTTCTGACAAGAAAGTCAGAAAAAAATACCTGAAAGAGATTAAAGGTCATGGATTTCTCTCTCCCCTTTCCTGAGGTTTGAAAAACACGAGCATCAACCACTTTGTGCTGTTTATATTTTTATTTTAAATGAGCAGAGCACTTCTTTTCTCATTAATATTAGAAGCAGTTTGCTCAAAGAATTTTAACGGCCAAAAATAAGAAGGGTTCATAAACTGCTTTAAACTGAGGCAGTGAAGTTTTCTCTGAAGTCTGAAATGGAGAATTAAAAAGGATCCAATGGATCTGATGGAAAATCCACTCTGGTTTGTGCAGTTCCCTCTCGGGCTGGCTCTCGGCACCGCGGTGATCTCGGTGGCAGGAGCAGCACAGGCCACTTGGCACCTCTGAACCCAAACCTTGCCCCATCCTTAGCAATGTGCCAATGGGAATCTAAAAAAACACCGGAATTGAAGCTTTCAGGTACAGAAACAGGACAAAAGTGGTCTCATGTTAACAAAGGCTGACCAAAATTTGTGTAGAAAAGTGAAAGTACCGATGACTTGCTACATTATGAACTACACAACTTGCACTTTAATGCCCTGATATCATTAATCCCTGTGTTTTTAGCTTCAGATTTCCATAGGAAACAGCCCCACAGGGTGTTTAGGAATGCCCATCAGCCTCTGCACAGGTTTAAATGCTTCCCTAAACTCCAGCATTCCCAAACTGTGGAGAGCTTGAGGCTGTCACTGATCTGCAAAGAGCCATAAGCTGTGAGTGAAAAACTGATTTTTCTGAATGTCCAACAGGCTCTCTTTGTTCCCAGTTGTCACAAGGCAGTAAAAACAACTAAAAATACATTAAAACCCCCACTTTTCCAATATTACTCTTCCCTCTCAGCAAGAAGTGGAGCTGTCCCACAGAATGAAGACAGGGGATGGGAAGAGATGGAGTTTGAGGATTGATGTAGGACAGATCCTGCACCAGACAGAACAGGAGTGAGGACAAATAATTCCATTTCAATGTTATTCCTGCATAAATCCACTTACCGCCATATAAGCATTTGTTCCAACATACGTCTTGGCTATGGAATTCACCAGCTATCAGACAAAACAGTCTGTTAGAACAATATAAAGATAATGTGGAAATAAAATGGGCAATTATTCCTCATTTAACCTACAATCATCATTCCTATAAATCAACTAAAAATTATGTAAAAAGGGAACAAATTTATCTGCCAAGGCGTTAAAAATGATTAAATCTCGCCTGGGTTGGGAATGAGGATTCCAATTTAAACAAGCACTGCATTACAGTTTATGGCAGATAACCTTAAACAATTGTGTTAAGCAGGATGCTTCTCGCTTTAGTACCCCAAACTAGTCTGATATAAAAAGTCAATTGGAAGGAAGTAGGATTGAGCACACTCATTTCTCAGTCAGCTGGCTCAAGATGTGAATAAAGCCCCAATTCATGCCCTGAATGCGAGGAGCACTAAATACGCTGGAGGGACAACAGCCCCTGACAGCCCATAACACAAGGCTGACCTTCTCTTTGGGCCTCGTGTTTGGCTGAGAGGAAAAGGTGCTGAAATTCAAATCAACAGCACAGCGAGCTCATGGGTCACTAGCAGAGAAGTTCTCCAGGGAGGCCCAAAATGGAAATTAATTAAAATTTGTGCTGCACATTGTCAGAGCCCACCACTATTGTTGCTCCCAATATTAATTTTTATTGTGGGCCAGTTGGGCTCCCCAGACACGTCTCGTGCTCTGCCCTCCCTTTTGTCTGGCCCAAACGCTCCCAGATCAAAGCTGCATATCAATGAAGTTTGCTATTCGTAAGTAGTAATTACAATATCAGCAGTTTTTACTGTCATTAAACAATGAACAATCATATTCAGATGAAGGAAAAGTCGCCCGGAGATTAAAAATGAATAGGGCTGTCCCAGCAGAGAGGGGTTGGCTGTGGGGCTGCCAGGTGATTTTGACACTGGAAAGGGAATGGGGAGAGATGCAAAGAGGGAATTACCTGGGTGCTGACCCCAAAGTCACAGAGCTTCACCTGGCCCCGGGTATTCACCAGCATATTGGACGGCTTCACATCTGTTTGGGGGAGAAAATTGGATTATCCATATTATCCTGGATAATATATACACCATATATATAGAAATGTAGAATATCCTCAATTGGAAGGGACCCGCATCAAAATCCAGCTCCTGGCCCTGCACAGGACAACCCCAAATATCCAGGGAGCATTATGAATATTGGCATGGTAGGTTTTGATAGGAAATATTACAAAAATCTATTTCAAATGTAATGGTTTGTAAATCAGCAGCACAGACAACATTCCATATGTATAAATAAATATAGAATACATCCTCTCCATACAGGTATGATTTGGTATTACACACATGATTTTATACAGTACCAGTAATCCACATTATTAAACCTGCAGGTGACACCAATCTGGAGGAGAAACCAAGTGCACTGATGGACAGGAACAGAACTCACAGGGATTTTAACAAACTGGAAAATCAGCCTGAAAAAAAGATGGAATTCCATAGGGCTAGATGGAAGTACTGCATTTGGACAGGGGTTAATCCTGCAGCTCTGCTCTGTGCACTGTTCCTCAGAGCTTCTGGCTCCACATCCATGTTTTAGGGCTTCTGCAGAGGTGAACTGCCAGCAAAGCCCTCAAATGATCAGCCAACCCCATCCCAGCAAAGAAACCATCACTGTCCATCCCAAACCCAGCCTGTCGGTGCATATATCCTAATGCTGCCTCCCCCTGATGCCAAAGGATCGGTGCATTGCTGTAAAATCAACATGGGAATAAAGTGCTGAACATCCAGCCTGGCTTCAGTGCAGGAAACATTGAGCATCTTTGCTGTTCCAGGGATGCCAGTGGGAAAGCAGAATGTGCACGTTATGGCCTGGCTTAAACACGGGGAGATTAGAGCACAGTGGCTTTGCCTAATCACTGCTTTCTTCTGTCAAAATGGATTAAAAGCAATAGCTTGAATCTGTGCCTCCTTTAAAAGTGAGCACTGGTTGGGGGCAGATGGATGAAACCCAACTAGAAAAAAACCTAATTTTGTTTATCATTAGGTTTGCCTTGGTTTAGCAGCTGTTTCCTGGTACCACAGTGGCTGCCTTAATTTGTCTCTGCGACGTAGAAATGTATAACCTCAATTAAGAAGCTGATTAAATGCTCGCCTATATCTGAGCTAAAAATCCAGATTAAAAATGGGAGCATTCAATAGTTCCTTACAGACCCCAAGTGTATCAGTACTTTTGAAGTGAGGTATCAACACTGGTGGTACATTCCGTAATTCCCCCCCCCCAAAAAATCCCAGTCCTGAGCATCCAGACCCTCAGTTTGTGTTTCCTAATCTCTATCTTTAGGAATTCAATCCATGTGCTGCACTTTTGATGGAGTTTTGCCTCCTCTGGAGCTGAGCGACTTTGCCAAATCCAAGCCGTATTATTTAGTTGTAACAAAAATCATCGGCAGCCAAATGGACAAGGGATGGAGGGACAGGACACAGGGAATGGCTTCCCACTGCCAGAGGGCAGGGAGAGATGGGATATTGGGAAGGAATTGTTCCCTGGGAGGCTGTGAGGGGCTGGGATGGAATTCCCAGAGCAGCTGTGGCTGCCCCTGGATCCCTGGAAGTGTCCAAGGCCAGGATGGAGCCCCCTGGGATAGTGGGAGGTGTCCCTGCCCATGGCAGGGGTGGCACTGGATGAGTTTAGCCCTTCCAACATAACCCATTCCAGGATTCTGTGCTCTCCAAGAGCAGCCCACACATCCTCGTTCCCTCAACACGATGCCCAGAGGAAACCACCACCCCACACTGGTGCCCAGCTCCCACCCAGGGAGGAGCCAAGGCCCCATCTCCCCTTCCCCTCTGCCACGTGGGACATGGCACTAAGTTGATATAATTAAAAAACCATCTGTCATTCATTAAGCATTGCTTGATCCCAAAATCCTTCCACAAACAAAGCTGAAAAGAAGAGAAAATCCTAAAAGGAAGAACGCATTGAGCAATTGGCCCATTAAGGATCGGCAGGGGAGGCTGGGGACCCTACAGAGCAAGGGGCAGTCCAACAAACTCTCTAACAGCAAATCCAAGCTGTCCTTCCAGCAGAACTAAACAGCACCACAAAATCAGGGAATTTAATCAAATATTTGCTATGCATTCCAACGGTTGTGTTCATTTCCTCACACTGAAAAGGAAGTGACAACCCTGCACAAAATGCCTCATACTGAAAGCAGGGAGAAAAATCAGCCCATCAGCAAATTAGCCTGTTGGTTTCACTTTAACCCACTTCAGTTAATGGGTTAAATATTTTTTTGGGTTTGGGAAACGAATGTGCATAAATAATGTTCTGCACCATCTGCTTGTGATTAATATTAGTGTTGAGAAGTGAAAGAATTTAAACAAGAGCCAAAAGGGGTCATTATGCTCCCATTACCAGGGCTGGCTTAATACAAATGATTTCTATGAAGCATCATAATGAAGGATGAACAAGTTCTCCTCGTGATGGAGCTGCCTGAGTAGTTTCACCTCTCTGCAAATAAACAGGACCTCCAAGCTCTTACTTACCAGTAAATAGAACCGTCAGAGGCTCAGCTTTTTGAACAACAAACATTTCACTCGTTTGTGGCATTGAAGAGCAAACAGATTCATGATTGTGTGAGGGAGAGAAAAAAAAAAAGCCCTGAGATTCTTTAAAAGCTGTCTCTTGACTTCTCCTGTCTTTTAAAAACAGCAAACAGCCACAGGCCGGGTTCAAGGAAGGCAGCAGCGTGGTTTGGCAGAGGCCAGGATTATTTTTTTTTAAATAAGTCTTAAGTGGTCCATGAGTGGGCAAGCGTGTGTTTAGCTATACATATAGACATAAATAAATGTACGGAAACACAGAATCCTGGGATGGGTTGGGTGGGAAGGGACCTTAAAGCTCATCCTGATCCCCCCTGCCATGGCAGGGACACCTTCCACTATCCTAGGTTGATCCATCCACATCCACCCCCCTGGATTTGTGTCTGTGCTTCATTACAGGGGGCCTTAACGCTGATTATTTCCCACAGAGGTAAAACTGGACAGGGGGAGAGTCAAATAAGCTGTTCTGGACATCTCTGGTGAAATCCTCATCAAACAATCGCAGGTGGGAACGTTCATCCAGTGCCTGTCCCTCCCAACCAGCACCCCCCACCTGATCCAGAACAAAGAAGAGTGGAATATCCCTGGGTTTCTAACATCCTGGGGGAAAAGGAGACTGTCTGAGTGCTGCACAAACCTCCTCCTGCCACAGAGCAGCCCACAGTGCACCATGAGAGCTCCACATCCTCCACTCTCCCACATTTCAAACCAGCAACACTTCCAGAACTCTGGCACCAATTAAAAACCTAACCAGGAACTGAGGTGCCCAAACCATGAAATAAATAAATAAATAAATAAATAAATAAATAAATAAATAGATATATGTAATATATATAAACACCCCCTGTACTCACACAGCCAAGCACACCAATGCAGCTCAGTACAATTAAACACAAGTGGGTAACATTTATTTCCTGCACTCCCTTTAATAAGCAGGTGTGAACAAAGCACAACACACCAGATAAAATGCACACGGTCTATACTTATTCTTGAACTTAACAGATTTTGGTTTGTCTTTATACAAACTTTGACTTTGTACATGATTAGACTTGTTTAATTGCTAATTCTGTTTTAAATCTAAGTTAATTTCTCATTACCCTTCCATTTCTACTTCTTATCCTCTGGGGAAAAGAGCACACTTATCATTGGGACATTCTCACATCTTCCAAAGAAGTGGTGGAGGTGTTAATCTTATGTTTATGTTTGATGTGGGTGTGATGGCTGCGACTCCAGCTCGGGGTTTATTAATATGCACGGCTATCACCTCATTAGTTGCGACGTTTGTTTTGAAGTTAAGCTGTAATATTTGCTGAGATGTCTGATCTGCAATAAAAGACTTGCTCATTGTTTGTTTCCTTCGCTTTAATCCCCGCTCCAGGCACTCAGCTCTGCCCTCGGACTGCTTCACCCCTTCCTTGGAAATTCCTGACTCTCCAGCAGCCCCTGTTCTGCCCTGGGTGAGACAGCGGCGAAGTCAGGGCTCAAAATTCCTTCCTTTACCTCTGAGCATCAAAACCAGGAGACAGCTGAAGGACATCACCTGGAGAAATAATCACCTGTCTTCCATTCCATCCCTCTGTCCCTGCTTTGAAGGTACAGAAATACACATTTTCTGTATCCTAAAAATGGGTAAAATAATACTGAAAGCCAATCCCTGGGGAAGCTGCTGAACCTGGAATGCTCACAGTCCCCTCCATGGCACTCTGCAGTGCTGCTCTCGCCCGGGTCAATCCAGCAACAGAGCAAGGCCAGAAAAACCAGAACTGTGATGAAAAATCAGTTTCTGAGCTTTTCTTCAGACCACAGCAAGGACCAAACATCATTCATCAAAACCCCAGAGCTGCTCCTCAATCAAGGCAAGGAAACCCAAGCAGAAGGGGAGATTTTGTTCTACTGGCACAGCAAAAATCTGAACGAGGTTCTAAATGTACAGCAGCACAACAAGAAAATGTTACAGTGTTAATGCTCCACTGTGCTCTCTCCAAATCACAATCAGAAGGTGGCCAGAAAAATGAAAAAAAAAAATTAAAAAATTCAAATCTTCTATCTTTTTGGGTGTTACAAAACCTGTTTGGGTGTTGTGGCAACGACTGCGTAGCCAATTCAGAGCCATACCCAGCCATGGATGTTCCTGCTGCCTTTTCTTTTCTATTTATTCTGACAATTCCTGTGGCAGCTCTAGCATCAGACTGTTCCTCCTCTTGCTGGGAGGGGATGGAGCTGATAAATCCCTGCATCTGGCAGCATTCAGGAGAGCAGGTGAGTTGTTTAAACCACCACAGAAACAAAGCCACCCCAGCAATCTGTGTCTGCTCTGAGCTGCTCTTGCCTCTGGGTTATTTCTGTTCTTTCAGTCCAGCCCAGGGCCAAATCCAGGCACAGCCCTTCAACCTGGGGGACAGAGGATGACAGGGAAAGGCCTCAAATCGTGCCAGGGGAGGGTCAAGTTGGGTATTAGGAAAGATTTCCCCACAGGAAAAGGTTGTCCAGCCCTGGCACAGGAGTCTCCATCCTTGGAGGGGTTTAAAAGCCCTGTGGACATGGCATCTGAGGACATGGGGCAGTGTCCCTTGGCAGTGCTGGGAATGGTTGGACTCGATGGTCTCAGACGGCTTTTCCAGCCTTAATGATTCTGTGATTACATAAAATCCAGGTCCTTACTTGACCTCTGCTTGTTCTTTTGGCCACCTCCCTCTTTCCCCAACCCAGGACAGAGCTGTCCCTTGGGATGGAGATGTGTGGGACTGAGGAGGAGCCGATGTCCCAGCCCTGGGAGGGTGTGAGGGGCTGGGATGGAATTCCCAGAGAAGCTGTGGCTGCCCCTGGATCCCTAGAAGTGTCCAAGGCCAGGCTGGATGGGGCCTGGAGCACCCTGGAATAGGGGAAGGTGTCCCTGCCCATGGAATGGGATGAGATGGGGATTTAAGGTCCCTTCCCAGCCAAACCATCCCAGGATTCTGCGCTGACCCAGCCGTGGCCCTTCACCTCATCAGGGCCTCACCCTGACTTCCCAGCGCCTCCAAAAGCAGGAGTCATCCCACAGGGAATGGTCTCACCTCTCTGGCTGGGAATTTAACATTCCCCACATCTCTCCTGATTCCTCTTTCCCTCAGGAGTGACCTGGGTTACTGCACCCCCCAACTGTGCTCTCGGGATGAGGGAGCAGATGGGGGAATTACATCAGGAACCAGAGCAGCTACTTCCAGACACTTCAGAAACATTAAAAATGTAATGAGTTTCTCATTTTTTTTTCTTTTCTTTGGGGGGGGTTGGTGTAGAGGGAAGGGGCTTCTCTGGTTTTTAAACAGCATTTTCCACACTGTTTTTTTAAAATTTTAGTGTATCTGAATTAATTTATCCAAATAGACACATTTTAAACAAAATGCAACAGGAAAAAGCAAGAAATAAGTGACAAGTTTAAAAAACCTCCTCAAATTAGCTGCAGGAAAGAGAACAAACAGCAAAACCCAAAAATAACTTATGTCCAAGCAGGTTTAAAGCCTTTAACTGTCCCTGACCATGGTAGGGGACAGTGGGCAATGATTTTAGAGATCTGAGCCTCCAGCAACACTTGTGGCTGTCCCACGAGATTTCTGAAGCACCAAAGAAAATTCATTGCCTATTTTCTATTTCCAGTACCAGTCAAACATCTCATTTCCATGCTGATTTTTCCACTGTGCACCTGTTTGCAACCCTAAGCTGCTAAATCCCTGTAAAATCCATTTCTCTCTTCAGTCCTTTTCTTTTCAGGGGAGGAGGGAGGGCAATAAAAGAGCAATAAAAATATTTTACAAGAAAGTGTGCAAGGTTAATGAGGAAGATTCATTCTGCATTACCCCACTGGACTCAAAACAGATGTTTGTTTGGTCAAGTGTCTCTGTAGAAAGTGATGTCAAAATTTCATTGGAAAATAGAAAACATCTGCTACTCACCTCTGTGTAAAATCTTCAGACTCCATAAATAGGTCAGGCCTTTCACAACCTGAAGTTAAAAGAAAAAACCATCACATTTCAGGGATTCCTGGTAGGAAAAATTCCACATCTCAGCTGGGGTGGGACATCAGAGAACCCAGCTGTAAGAATGGAGCCAGGATCACGAAAAGGGGAGACCCCACATCCCTCCCTGCAGGACCCCGGGGAGCCCCTGCTAAAAACCTGCAGCAGGTCCTTTAATAATACACAAATTATTTCTTCCCAGGACCTGTAAGCTCAAGTCAGCTGAGCTCACACTGAATCCCTTCAGGCATTTCAGTGTATCTTTAATTCACCTGTCTTTGCTGGGGTGTTAAAAACCATGGAGGCCAAAGGATGCAATGATTCGTCTTCTTGCAACAAAGGCCAGAAAACAAGAAAATCTCTGATAACCTCTTCCACTTCTTCCTCCCTTTCCTTTTTTCCATTTGCTGCATCCTGTACTTTTACTTTACTTTCCACACTTTTATTTACTCAATGCAAATGTGGAACTTTTCCTCTCGAGCTGTAAAAATTCCCTCCTTCTCCCTATTACTCATCTTGCACCAAACACAAATCCTAATGCATCTCATAGCAGAGAAATTACAGGTCCTAAAACACAGTTCCTAAAAGTAAATACAACCCCTAACCCTGGGCAGATGTTGTCTTGCTATTCCAGAATTTCCCCCTTCCACCCCCAAAACTGCTAAAGCCAAACTCCAAAGCCAGTTACTGCAGCACAAAATTCACCCAGCACATTTCAACCCCTGCCGACCTCCCCAGTCCATCCCTGCTGGCTCAGCCAGCAAAGCTTTTTTAGACACTTTCCATCTCTGAGGTGACATTTAATTCATTTCCAAGACGTTTTCCCCATGTACCTCCAGAACAATGAAGCATTTCTGACACTGCTGAAGTTGTGTGAGTTCTGCAGTCAAGACAATTACAATTTTTGTGCTCTGAGTAGCCCAAAATGAAATTATTTGTGTTGCAGTGATCAAGCAGAAGTGCTAAAAATATGATACAGAGTGAAGGCAGAGAGCACAGTAATTTTCTGCCTTCCTCTTGGATTAGAAACGCTTTCAAATTTTAAAATTTATTCTGTAAGAAAAACAATGTTGGTGGAGTCAGAATCTCTTTGTAAAGTAAATAACGACGGTGGATCCCAAATGAATTGTTCCAGGAGATTATTCCTCTCTTAAACCCACTCCAAACCCAACCATCTCCTGGCCTTAGATGGTTGTTACCTTTAACAAAAGGTTTGGTCAAATTCTGCCTGCCCAGAGGTGTGGCTTGTTCACCTCAAGCCTTTCAAAAACCTTGGATTTGATGATCTTAAAGGTCTTTTCCAACCTTAATCATTCTATGATTCCAAGGCTTATGAAAAGCAAAACATGGGAATTCTATTTAAACCATTTTGACATAAAAATAACAGCAATAATAATAGTAATGAAAATAATAAAGTATTAATGCAAAAATAAATCGGAGATATGCCCCACTTCAAGCTTCCTCCAATGGCCAAAGGGATTTTCAGAACAGTAAACTCTTTGATTATTAAAAATATATTTAGACTACTGAAAATCTTTAAAATCATTAGGAAATTATTGATTTTAAAGCAAGGACCCATTTAAATAAAAGGAAACATTTCTGATTAAACAGATCAACAGCTGTGAGTTATGAAACATCTTTATTATGGAACATGTGCTGGGTAAGCAGTCAGGGAAGCCATGGAATTAAACAAACTCTCCCTTCAGATTCTCTGGGTGTACCGAGGAATAAAAAGGAGTTTCTCCCTTTATCCTGGGCTGTAAATATGCTCACAGGAGCCCCCCAAATGGACTCACCTCGTTATTCCCTCCCCTTACATTTGCCTATTAGGGAAGGACTGTTAAGCATTAAATATTATTCTGAAACGGTGCTGGAAGGGAGAATCTTTTGATTGAAGCTGGAGCAGGAATTATTGGTATTCAGTAAAGGAGGTTTTACAACAATGCCTTGACAAAGCCTTGACACAAAAAGTACTTCTACCTGCTGTCAATCACTCACTCTCCTGACAGTTCAAGTGCACATCCTTTCAGGGAGAACTTCAATCAACATTAGCGCTCAAAATACAGAGCACAATGTCACTGCTTCAGAAATGGAAGGGAAAATAAATGTGTGAAGTGGCAAGCGAAGGGAGAGAGGGTTTGACACCCACAGCCCAACTCAGGACACGGCAGCACCAAGCCAGGAGCGACCACAGCGTCGCTTTGGGGCTCCCAGGATCCACTTTTCCTTTAAAAAACACTCCAGCCCTCCACACAAATAAAGGACAGGAGGAAAGAGAGAGATTTCCCTGTCCCACGTAGCAAACAGAGATGAATTTCAGGGTAAAGTCAGAGATCCCTCCATGTTTGTGACAGAAAAGGCTGAGAGAATTGGGATTGTCCAGCCTGGAGAAAAGAAGCTCCAGCGTGACCCAACTGTGACCTTCCAGTGCCTGAAGGAACCAACAACAAAGATGGAGAGAGACTATTTGCAAGGGATGGAGTGACAGGAAAGGGGGAAAAGCTTCTAACTGCCAGAGTTATCCCTTTTAAACCCCAGAGGGCAGGGATAGATGGGATATTAGGGGGAAATTGTTCCCTGTGAGGGTGGGGAGGGCCTGGCACAGGGTGCCCAGAGAAGCTGTGGCTGGCTCCTGGATCCCTGGAAGCGTCCAAGGCCAGGCTGGGCAGGAAGCCATTCCCTGTGTCCTGTCCCTCCATCCCTGGTCCCAAGTCCCTCTTCAGCTCTCCTGGAGCCCCTTTAGGCCCTGGAAGGGGCTCTGAGCTCTCCCTGGAGCCTTCTCTTCTCCAGGTGAACATTCCCAGCTCTCCCAGCCTGGCTCCAGAGGGGCTCCATGGCCTCCTCTGGAATTGCTCCAGCAGCTCCACATCCATGAGAAAGTCTGGTTGAGAGGGGAATGTATGAGAAAGGCAGACCCAGTGGTGCCCATTTAGAACCATTCAGGCTGGAAAAGCCCTCCCAGATCAACGAGTCCAACCACAGAAATCCTGAAGTGGGAGCCAGAGGAGTGCTGGGATGCAGTGAATGCCTGGGTGTGCTGCTTCCTTTTCCTCTGGAAATGGTTTCACTTCAAAACTTCTACAAATACAACAGGAGCTTATTCCAATTAGCAGGTGTGCAGGTCACACCTGTTATTAAGCAGCTTCCATGGATTAATGCACTGGACACATCTTGGGAAAATAAAAGACAAATGACTCTGGACATGGGGAAGGGAAAAAAACCAGATTGGGAAAAAAAAAAGAGACTATGGAAGGTGCAGGTGCTGTCTCCAAAACCCATCCGTGTGAGCTGCAGCTTTTGTCTGGCACTCTCCTCCTGAGCAGCAGCGAGCAGCAATCCCAGGATTTGGGTAATCTCCCCAAGCTGCTCAGGGGGATTATGGTGTCTGTGTGCAGGACATGGCACAAAGGTGCCCCAGCCCCCAAAAAGGGCTCTGCTGCCACCTCAGACACACTGCGGGGAGGCTCACAGGAGCCATTCCTGCTGCCACTGAGAAATTCCAGGGAAAACAAAAGGCTTCTGCTGCCTCCTTCCAACAATTCCGCTGCGCCAAAAATCAGCACCAGAGCAGAGGAGCTGCCAGTGCTGGTTCAGCCTCAGCGCACACCTTCTGCTCTGAGAGCAGGAGGAAGGGCTGAGTCCCTTCTCTGAAGCTCCTTTGTTCCCCTCCTTCCTGACCCCCTGCTCCACAGTGGGCACAGGAAAGCAGGAAATAAAATAACTAGGAAAAGTTAAGTATCCATGTCAGGGAGTCAGGCTCACAAGCTGACTGATCAGGGACAAAATGACCCCGAGGGGAACAAAAAAATACAGATATCGAGACATAAAAGGTGGGGCTGAAGCACCAGCATTATGGATGAGAGGAAAACTGGAGGAGAACACCTGTGGAATGCCAAGGGGAGGATGGGGGAGAGGAGAGACAAAACCAAGGGAATGATGAGGTGGGGATGGATTAAACCCACACCGTGAGTGAGATAAGGAAAAGGAGAAGGAATGAGCAGCTGAAGGAATGCTGGAAGGCCCATCCCAGTGTTATCAAACCATCCACATTATCATCATCACCATCATCATCAGGGATATGGGGATGCTGGGAGCAACTTCCCACTCCCTGCTCCAGAAGGAAGAAGAGATGAAACGTTTTTCCTCTGAACTAGAGGTGAAAAGCACTCAAATTCCACAAGGAACTGCCAGGTACATAATG
This sequence comes from Falcunculus frontatus, assembly GCA_013398115.1. Taxonomy (NCBI): domain Eukaryota; kingdom Metazoa; phylum Chordata; class Aves; order Passeriformes; genus Falcunculus; species Falcunculus frontatus. The sequence goes on along the minus strand of VZRV01001673.1, from coordinate 350,795 downwards.
AGCAGATTTGAAGCTACTCAGAGGAAACAGCATCAGAGAGGGATGTTCATCACCCTGGGCAGGCCACACAAATTAAGAGGAAAGTAGAGCTGTGAATTACAATGAACAGAGACTAAATAGCTGCCTGTGTTGGATTAAAGGATTTAAATTGTCAGCTTGATGTATAATGAATGTGAAAACCCAGCACTTAATTAAATGGCACATGATAGAATAACTTTGTTATGCTTTAAACTGCTTAAGTTATCAAAGTATTCCTTATATTTAGCAATTGTTTAGCAGTATCTCCCTCCCTGGTGAGATCCACTGAGACACTGGTCATTACCCTGTGTTCAGCTGTGGAGGAAGATGGATTTTTTTAACTTTTTAAATTTCTGTTGGTCTGTAATTTGAGTTTTCAATCATGGCCAGTGAATTTTTAGCAGCTGAACGTTGCAGAGCCCCAAGGATGAGCTACCAGGGGCTTTAAGGATCCCACCGCCAACACCTTGAGACCAAACCCAGGAGGTTTTGGGGAGTTGTTCCTACATCACAGACTCATCACCCCTAAAATGACCCCTATTAACTCTTCCCTGTGGCTGCTCAGGTGTGAAAGGGGTGAGACACCAGCCTGTGCCCAGGTCTGGCTTGTGCCAAAAGAAAAACTTCATCCTCCTCACCCGCCTTGAGGAAAACACAGGAAATCTGTTCTGCCACTGCATTTTGGCAGCAGGAACCAACTTAATCCTTCAACCTGGCAAGGAAAACTCATGGAGTCACTCTGCACAGAATAAGGACAGTCAGGATGGGAATCACACGCTCAGAGGCAAAGGATCCCCACCAGGGCTCCTGAATCACCTTCTGAAGGCACCACAGAGAACAGGAGGGCTTAAAGGCTGATTAAATAAATAATAAAATAAATAAAGGCAATTTAGAGCACTGCCCCATCCTACAGGACTGATGGGAGGGAACGTTGATAGGAAGGAATGTGACCACACAGACCTTCAGCAAATTCTGGTTTTTCCCCTCATCCCACTCAATTTGTCCCATCCTTTCACACAGATTTGTACAGCAGAATCCTGGAATGGTTTGGGTTGGGATGGACCCTAAAGCCCATCCAGTGCCACCCCCTGCCATGGGCAGGGACATCTTCCACTATCCCAGGTTCCAACCTGGCCTTGGACACTTCCAGAGATCCAGGGGCAGCCACAGCTGCTCTGGGCATCCTGTGCCAGGGCCTCCCACCCTCACAGGGAACAATTCCTTCCCAATATCCCATCTCTCCCTGCCCTCTGGCAGTGGGAAGCCATTCCCTGTGTCCTGTCCCTCCATCCCTTGTCCCCAGTCCCTCTCCAGCTCTCCTGGAGCCCCTTTAGGCCCTGGACAGGGCTCTGAGCTCTCCCTGGAGCCTTCTCCAGGCTGGACAATCCCAGTTCCCAGTCTTTCCTCATAGGAGCGCAGTCACATCCCTCTCACCATCCCATGAACCTCCAGCCTCCCATGTGTTGGCCATTCAAAAGGAAGTTTTCCTTAATCCCAGAGTCCCTGTGCACAGGGAATGGTTTGGAGGAGCAGGAGAGAGGAAGGACCCTCCTTCCACACGAGGACATGGATCCTGGAGGTGCCCCAATGTCCCAATGAACACTCAAATCAGAGATTTTTTTCACACACACAACCAAAAACTGAGAGATAAAAAGCAATCCAAGTACTCACAGCCACTGCTATCCTTCCGAGAACATGTTCTGGAATTTTTCTATAAACATCCAAAGAACCCCCTGCAGGGACAAACAGCACGTGCTCAGGTGATGCCAGATGAAACAGTGCCCCAGATTTGAAGCCCCAAGGGTTTTCTAGGCCTTGGTTATTAATAAAAACACCATCAACGCTAGAACAATAACTGTGTCAGAAATAACTGACCTTAAAAACCTCCCAAACTCTGCATAAACACATGGAACAGCACTCGGGGCTCTTTTTACCACCTTCCTGATTTTTGCTGCAGCATTAATATTCAGAAAACAGCAACAACAAAATGTTAGAAAACCTCCCTGTCACAGGTCAGAATATCAACATTAGAGAGCTCCAAACCATGTGGAAAAGTGTCTTGGGGATAACAAAATCATCCCAAAAAGCAGACTCCAAGGTCCAAAGTATCCCAACTCTTGTCCCCAAAAGCAGGTGGTACCATTCTGCGGTATCCAATATGATATTTATATCCATGATTAAAGCTGTCTCCTCCCAGTTTCACATCAGGGAGGGTTTGGTTGTGCCCACACTGATGCCTGAAATGAAATTCCTGGAGTTCCTGGGGAAGCAGGTTAAGTTTTCCCAGTAAACCCAGAATGGGAAACACGCTGGCATAGCCCTGTCAGCATCACCCATTCATGGGGACAATGAGGAGCCTCATTCCCTCTAACAGCCCTACAGACATTCCCAAGGGATTGGGAAGTGCCACCTCCCTGCTCTTCTGCAAAAACCACTCCTGATCAAACCAGTGTCCAAAACGTCCCCGAGGTGAAATACAAATTCTTAAGGCAAGAAAATAAATCTGAAATTGAGAATTAAAAATCTCCAAGTAGAATGGCAAACAAAGTAAATAAATGGACAAAGAAATTGCAGGCAGAGAATTGCTACAAACTGAAAGAGAGGAGGTTGGGATGAGATATTGGGGAGGAATTGTTCACTGGGAGGGTGGGGAGGGGCTGGGATGGAATTCCCAGAGGAGCTGTGGCTGCCCCCGGATCCCTGGAAGTGTCCAAGGCCAGGTTGGATGGGGCTTAATTACACCACAATTCTCATTTATGCTGTAACTTCTCACTCTAATGACTGGGGGGTTTCGGTGGAGGTTGTTTTTTATCCCTCGTGGCCTCTCCACTGTGAGAAACACTCTGTTTGTCTTCCCTAATGTTCCTCTGATTCCAAGTTACTGAAACTCCCATTCCTTCATTAAATTGAATCTTTCAACTGCTCTTGTCCACACTGCCTGTGGATTATAATTAATCCCAGTTTTAAAAGGAAATATAAGTGCTGGGGAATGGAAATCAGAGGTTGTAGCTCCACAAACTCTCACTGCTCATTACAAACCCAAACAGAAGGCAATCCTATGGCTGGTGGTTCCTGTTCATCCCTGGAACACATCCTTACATTCTGCACCAAAAAAAGACCTCTTCTCACACCCCAAACTGCTAAACCTGGCTATCACAGCTGGCTCTAAAGGAAGTGCTGCTGGAAAAATGAAGGAAATCACATTTTTGCAAACACATGGGGAAATCTGGAGCTTTTCTGTGGAGAAAAAAAATCAGTCTGTAAAAAAAAAAACTTTCCCAAATCGGAAAATGTCAGCTCCCACATGCGTACAGACATCAAGGTTCAGTCTGATCACCTGCACATCTTGTTTTCCAAAGGGAATTTAGCAGGAATTTAGCTGTTTCAAGGGAAAGAGGCAACCCCATAAGCAAAAAGCAATAGGGCATTTCACCACCTTTATCTAGAACATCAACTTTATTACAAATATAAAGGGGCAAAGCCTAGAAAACCTCATTTCACATCTCTGTTGCTCTTTAAAATCAATTGGCAGGTGGGAGGCTGATCCAGGTCAGTTCAACCTCAGGGCTTTGGTATTTGCAGGCCTGGAGTTACTCAGATTTTTCCTGGTTGCAGGTGCCAGGGAAGCACCAGTATGGTCCTACACATGCCCCTGAGCACCCCAAAAGACTCAGATCTACCTAGATCCAGGTCATCCATGAAGGAAATCACCTGTGATCTGCAGTTGTGGGATACGGATTCAGGAAATATAAACTAAAACAGCCAAAAGGGCTAGAAATTTGACAAGGTTAAAGCTCTTCATCTGCAGGATGAAAAGTAGTTTTTTCTTCTCTTTACCTGCATCCTTATGAATCAAAATTAAAGGTGTGGGGGGAAAACCAAGGCAAGGTCCCTTTATTTGCATTTTGTTCTTCCTTTAAGCAATTGCTGGTGCTTTCTGCCAGAAGGAGAGCACAACATGAGGCAGAGCAGAGGTTGTCTCCAGAATAATTCCCAGCAATTTGTGCACGGTCAGTAAACTCTGCCATGGTGCTGCACCACGAGGGATGCACACCCTAAAGGCCGAAATATCTTCAAACAGGAATTCAGATCGTTTCTGTCCATCGTATTTGGAAAAATCCCTGAATTCTAGGAGCACAACCTGAATTTTAGGAGCGCTACTCCAGGCAGATGCTCGTTTTGGCAGAAGCAGATGCTCCCTTGCTGTGTGTGACTACTGCTTTACACAGGCTCGTAAGTCTGAGTGTAACTGCAAGGCAGCTCAGAGACAGGGCAAAGAGTCACCCAGCAGCACAACAGCAAAGAATTGAGCTCGTGGGCTTTGGGGTTTTTTTAATAAAACCTTGAATAAAATACTTTTTCATCCAGAGGATCTGAGAGAACACCGGAAACGGGGTGCAGGCATCACTGGGAGGGAGGTGGAAGTGTAAAAAGGGAAATAACAGTAAAACCAGATCATTTTAACAGGGAGAAAACAAAATGCACCATAAACCCTAAAGGGCTTCACCCTGCTCCCCACCAGAAAGGAAGAAGCTGCTCGACGATGTTTAATGGGCCACGTTTGGGATTTTGGCTTTGGGAATTTTTCCTGCCACAAAGCTTCCCCTCCACAGTGAATTATTTGGGAGATCTTTTCCTTCTTGACAGCCAGCTTAACTGAACCTTTGTGGAAAATGTGGCTGGGGCATAAAATCTCGGTTCCTAAGGAAATCCTGGCAGGAGGAGCAGACTCTGGCTCGATGGGGAAAGCGGAGCGCTGGGAAGAGCCCGAGACACGCAGGGACAGCATCTGCCACGAGAGCTCCCACACAGAGGCCAGCAAGGGTCACAAACTGCTGCCACCAGGGGATTCTCCCTGCCTTTCCTCCAGGAATATCCAAGAATCCCAAGCAAAGTGCTGGGACACCTCTGCAATGTCAGGTTGTGGGGCCGGAGATGTTTCTGGGCTGAGGATTCACGCGGGGAGGAACAAGAGGGGACTCAAGAAGGAACTCAGCACTGAGCTGGCAAACAGCTGGGTTGGAAAATAACTCCTTGCCTGGCAATTAAGAGACGATTTCCACTGCAAACACACAGGACATTGGGTTAATAGATTTCTTTAAAGGAAAAGCTGTTTTGGCTATCAAAACACTACAAGTGAGGAACAGCTGTTTTGTCAGCGAGGACAGATTGCACGGGAGGCTCAAATATCAAACCACAAATTAAGGCAGCATTTATTTCTCTTCTATTTACATTTTCCATAAAAGTAAGCGAAGTTACACACGGGGAAAATGCAGCATTCCATGGAGAATATCCCACAATCCCAATCCCAACCTGCTCTGGTTTTTTAACTACCTGCAATGTTATTAATACTTCACATTTTCGAGTCATACTACTGCATTTCATTCCACAAAAAAACCCCTTTCTCATTTAATTACTTAGCAATCAAAAGCAAACTGGATACACTACTCACCATCCATGAACTCTGTACACAATGAAATCCTGTTTTCTACAAAAAAAGCACCATAAAATCCTATGATATACGAGGAGTCACACTGGGAAAAGAAAGGAAAAAAAAGCACGAGGCTGCTTTAAAATCTGCTGTAAGAAAACTGAAGCAAGAATAATTCAAATGGTAAAATCCACATACCTTATAAAGAATTTCTAACTCTGACATGATCTGCTTCTGGAGTTCCAGGGTTATGTCTAACGGTATGACCTGAAACACAGAGACATCATCAGAGTTCATGTAAAAGGCAAGTGAATTACTCAAAATAAAAAACCTGAAGATCCATAAGGACTAAGAATCCTTGTGTGATCACAAGAAAGAGAGGAATAGGTGGAGGAAGGAAATGGAAATGAAAGGACTGACTGATGATCTTGGAATGGTTTGGGTTGGAAGGGAAAATAAAGCCCATCCAGTGCCATCCCTTCCAAGGGCAGGGACACCTTCCACTGTCCCAGGTTGCTCCAAGCCCCATCCAACCTGGCCTTGGACACTTCCAGGGATCCAGGGGCAGCCACAGCTTCTCTGGGCACCCTGTGCCAGGGCCTCACCGCCCTCCCAGGGAACAATTCCTTCCCAATATCCCAGCTAACCCTGCCCTCTGGCAGTGGGAAGTCATTCCCTGTGTCCTGTCCCTCCATCCCTTGTCCCCAGTCCCTCTCCAGCTCTCCTGGAGCCCCTTTAGGCCCTGGAAGGGCCTCTGAGCTCTCCCTGGAGCCTTCCCTTCTCCAGGTGAACATTCCCAGCTCTCCCAGCCTGGCTCCAGAGCAGAGGGGCTCCAGCCCATGGAAAACACCTCCAACCAACCCAGCCTGGAGCAGCTCCAACCAGTCCCTCACTGCTGAGTTTACCCACTGCCTCCTCCATCCCTGCCCTCATTTCTCATCATTCCAACTCCTCAGCAGGACCAAAGCACCAAGGACTGCAGTCAAAATGGGCTGCACTTCCTGAAGTTATAAATTCTCAGGATTTTCAGGACAGACCCTCTTAAAAGGGCACTGAAAATCAAATTTAACACAGAATCCTTCGCCACGATTCTTTGAAGACTTGGACACTCAATCATTATGCTTTATAAACTAAACTGGGCTCGGTGCTTCGAGCCAGGCTCAGTCTGCCCCTACCCAAGACTTCCCAGTTTAATACTTTACGCTAAAGGGAAGCAAAATTTAGTCAGTTTGCAGAATTAGCAGAATAAATATTACAGAAATAGTGCTGGCAGAACAGAACACAGGGAGCCCATTTCCAAACACAGCACCAAAATCTGTCTCCAAGAAAAGCCAATAACCTGCCTCTTCCCAGAGTTTGCTTTGGGGTTATTTAGAAAAGCTGTCACTAAACTAAATTGTAAGTGTAATACAGGCCTGCCAAGAAACGTTTAACACACTTGTCCAGATCAATAATCATTTGCCAACAATATTCACTTACATTTTTTCCAGCGTGAAAAACTTAGGAATTCATCTGCTGGAATCCCACCAGTTGTGTTCACTGAATATCACCAGAATTCCATCTCATCAATGGTGTAAAATTAAAATTTTATCTCACTCAGTTCTAATCCCAGTGAGGAATTTCCCTGCAAAGGCTTCATTGATCTCAGTATCAAAAATATCCCTGACATCCCAACAAGCAAGCCTGGACTGAGGAAAGGTCTGGGGCTCATTTGCATTAACCCTAATTACAAACAGCCTCCAACATTGAGGATAACCTGGGAAAGCAGAGCTTTTCCACTTACAGGTGGTCAGGACACCAAAGAAAGGGCACATTCAGAGGAATTACAAGCTTATTTAATCCCAAAATTAATTAGGAGAGATCAGCCTCACTTTCTCTGCGGAATTATTTTACTGTTTTCTTCCACCTGGAAATGTGTGGCGTGTGTGACCCCACCTGATGTCAAGGCTGGAGGAACCTTATTTATTTACAGCACAAAAAGAGGAAAAAAAACCCCGTATATCTCACCTTAACCTGCATTTATCATCTCCTTTTGTATGAAATTTCCAACCCTATTTTGTATAGGTAAAAAAATCTTTCAGGGACTCATGAGGTGACAGTTTCCAGCATGGGCTGGAACTGTGTTAAAGCAAAAAACCCAAAAAATCTCCTCAGAGTCATCGCTACTGAGGATGAAGCTGTGAATAAAGATTTGGATGCAACATCCTGGAACCCTGGAATAGTTTGGGTTGGAAAGGACCTTAAAGGGATTTCATTCCATGGGCAGGGACACCTTTCACTACCCCAGGCTGCTCCAAGCCCCATCCAGCCTGGCCTTGGACACTTCCAGGGATGGGGAATCCACCTAAAGAAACCTCCCAGCGCAACTCCCACAGCTGTAACACAGGTGAGACAATGAGATGTAACATTAAATAATTGGGGTTTTTTTCCAAAGCAAAACCTTTGGAAAGAACTTTGTAGACAAATCATTATTTCCCTGAAATCACCTGAATCTGCCCAGGGTGTTGGAGCCTCAGGGATGTGGATGGACAGGATGGACCCAGTGTCAAAAGTGGCTGAAATGGTTGAGCTGCGGAAGGATATCAGACCAAAAGGGCATTTAAAATAAATTTAAATGACATGGAGATGCTCTGGGATTCAGCAAGGTTCTCCAAGCAATCTTCCTGATCAAGCTCCATCTTCCTAATGAAGTTTTTGCCCAAAATACAGCGATTTTGGAATCAGGCACACTCAGGCACAGGTGAATCCCAGCATTTGCAGGGAAAAGGGTTAACTTTGGAGAGAGGAATCTACCTGAGCCCATCTCCTCTGCTCCCCACCACCCCTCCAGGACAAACAAGGCTGAGCTGTCAAGTGAAATCCAAGCAGTCAAGTGACTGAATTATAATTTACTCTGTGCTCAATTTAAATCAGTGTGAGGCTATTAAAATATCCAGTATAAATACAGCAATTCATCACAGGCTGTCATGGATGACTCCATCTATTTGCTGGAGTGGCACTCGCTCCACGAAAGGGAACCAGAGCAAAATCACAGGTCAAACTCAGCTGCTATTCTGTTTTAATTCCCCGCTTTAATCTGGGCTGACATAATTGTCTTTTACAGTATGTACAACTCACAGGAAATCTGGGGGTATTACAGGCAGTGTACAAATGATTAATCAAATGCTCCACTGAAATGCCAGCTAAAAGCAGTGGGAGGATGGCAAGCAGCCAGTGCAGGCTCATGGTTTTCACTTGGATTCTTCCCCTGGAAATAGGACAAAGTTACCTGGGAAAAGGGCATTGAATCCTCTGCAGGTAAAGGTTATATAAAATACGTCATTTGGTCCATCACTGAAAGATTATGTTATGGATGATCAGCAGTGGGTTGTTTTGCTGATGGATTTTTGAGATTTACCAGCTGAGAGTAGTTTAATCAACAGGTTTTTGGTTATCTTGTGCAATTAAATCTGTATATTATCAGTTAAAAAAGCCCCAAAATGCAGAACTCTGCTTTCCCAGATCCCTCCCCTGCAGCCTGATAATCCTGTGTCAAAACATTGGATCTGTGTGAGGATCATGCCAAGATCTTGGCATTGAAATCCTCTTTAATGGCTGCTTATGTCAAGATACAAGGAATTCAATTAATTACTTTTTATTACCATATGAAATCATAATTATATATAAATTAGAGCTAATATATATTGTATCTAATATATAATGCAGATATGTTCTTTTCTATATTTCCTAGCTTTATCTATAGAAGTATTAAATTATTTAAGTAATATTTTTAATAGCAATTCCACAATCACCACCAGAGCAGCTCTCCCAGTCTCCAGCTCGTCAGCACCTTTTTTTAACCACGATAACACACACCTTGATTTAATATCTCTCTGAAATCACACTAAAAAAACTAAAATTGAGAGTGACAGGCCCAGCACGAGCAGAACCTGCCAGAGATCCCATTTCCCAAATCTCCAGGATGCTCATTATCCACCAGGACTCCCCAAAGCCGTGGCCTCCAAGGGAAAAAAGAGGTGAAATTGCTGGGAAAAGGGTTTTGCCACAGGGAGGTGATTTCAATTAACCTTGCAAAGGGTGAACTTGTCCCTCCTGCCTGAATTCCCAGAATTTCCTGGTGCTCCAGCTCCTCTCCAGGCAGGTTCTGGGGGCAACTCGAGCCCCAGACATGGATGGAGCTTGGAAAAGTTCCTTTGAGGAAGCAGTGGAGCTTTTTTAGATCCATTTTGAAAGCTTTAATTATAAAACAATAATATTTATTACGTTTTCTGTCCTTTTGTGCCTGGCACAACTCAGAGAATTCCTGTCTAGCCATCCCGACAGGTTTAGAAAGGTTGGATACCACTAAAAAAGGCTTTTCAAAATGATTTTTTCCAAAACTTTTTCAACCTTCCATAATTAGAAGTTATTAGGGTGTTATTTCTGTGTTTTCCACAGGTCAAGACCCATTTCAAATCCAGTAGGAAGAATTTGCTTCCCTTCAATTCACAGGAAAATCAAAAGCCATTTCTTTTTCTGGAATGAAGGGATTTCTGTGATCCTCAGGAAAAGCCAGAACTTCGGCACAAACTCATTTTAATAAATTCTACATGGCTGAAACCACAACCTGAGCCTAAAATTGAAGTCAAACCACACAAGTTCTGCCCAATAAATAGAAATATTTCATTTAAACCTTGTATAACCTTTTATCTTTAAATTTCATTTAACTCCAATCCTGCTTTAAACACTCAGCTCCCATCATTCTTCCTCTCACCCTCCTCTCACATTCTTTCACTTTACCTCAATTAGCCCAGAATTTAAGGCTTAGAGGATGGGAAAATAAATAAAAACCCATTTCCCTGATTTTTAAGCAATTATTCCATAAAGAGTATTTTAAAATACGCCTTTTTTGAGATCACCAACTATTAATTGGAATTGCACGAATGCAACAATTTGTTTTTCCAAATCTCCGCTGCTTTGAGCTTCAACAAAATTGTCAAATTGAAAAAAAATCTGCTATACTGAAAAATTACTTTTTAAAAATTATTTTTGTGCAGATGAACTATTAATAATTTCATTTACAAGCGTAATTTAATTAACAGATTACATCCAAGAGCTGCCACGCTGTTGCTATTATTTTATCCCACTTTTAACTGAATTTCAGTGAAAATTAGGATTTATCTGACCACAAAATGCTGCAATCTCCAGGTTTAACCCAAACAAGGAGCCCAACTGCACTTGGAAGCATCCATGGAGATATCAACATGTGGGATTTCCAAGCAATTCCCTGTGGGAAAACTCTGGATTTTTGTAATCTATGCAGGAGAACCCCAGCCTGTAAATTTACAGGCTGGGGTTCTCCTGCATGGATTAATGCAATAAACCAAATGGAGATCCAAAAATCAGAGGGAAGGGAGGGAAAGCAAGGTCAGGAAAAAACTGGAAAGAAATGAAATGTCTGGAATCTCTTACCTTCACTGCCAGGATTTTTCCACTACGGACATGGTATGCCCTGTGTGAGGAAAAAACACAATAATGTCAGATCATAGAAAATTCCCTCTGTAAGGATGTGCAATATAAATACACTCATTTCAGAGGAAAGTGACTTTTAGCTCAGAGATTTTATGCAAAGCCAATTTTATCCAGCATTTCTAAAGGAAAACTGAGGAAAACAAGGCATCAAAAACATGTTTACAAGGGGACCTTTCATCAGGGTTTGTATCTTTATTTTTGATATAAAATTTACAGATTGAAGGCTTTGATGAAGCAGAAAAACAAACTTAGAAATGGGAATTTAACAAAATTATTCAGGTTGGAAAACACCCCCAAGATCATTGAGTTCAACCTTAAATATGAGTTAAACCTTGAATTTATCCACTTCCCCATTTTCTTGCAATGGAATTAATTAAGATTATAACCATTACTCAGAATTTTCATGGAAAATCAGGATTATCTCACCAATCTGCCAGTCCTGGGGGTATTTTCAGAGATAAGCAGCTACACCAATTAAATTGAATTTAAACAGATTATGGCCAATTCTTTCTCATAACTTAAGGACCCACAGAACATATCAGCAAAATTAAATTCCTGCATTAGTTTTAAGACTAGTGGGTGCACATAAAGGTAGAAAGAATTATTGTTAATGTTCACAGGCACCCAAAATAATTTTCCAGGGTATTTCAACAGCAGTTTGTCTTAATTTCTGAGGAGAAACACCCGTAATTGGCTATTTAACAATGACTAGAATATTTCTAACCATGAACATGTGAGAAAATAAAGGTAGGTTAAAAAAAAAACCTCCTCAAAATCCAATGTAATTTTGCATAAAAACAAAACCATTAAAGGTTTTCCTCTTCACTGGTTTTACTGTCTCATCCTGATTTACAGCACCAGGCACAGCAATGTCAGAGACGTGGCACTAACTTTAAAGAATTATAATATTTTACCACTCTCTACCTCTAGTAATTATTACTGAAGAAAAAAAAGCTTTAATAGTTGGCTTTTTTGCATGTAAAATCACCCATAGACAGGGTGAAACTGTCATTTAATCTTATTTATAACCCTGAGCGCTCCCCTAATTTCTGGTAATGGCTTGGAAGTTCCTAAAAACTTCACCTTAATTTAATAACTCTTGGATGAACACTCCTGTAACTGAGTGGCATCGGCTTTTAGGTGAGAAAAAAAGAGTTTAAAAAGGCAGAGGGGAAAAAAAATCAGTGTAGAAAATGAGATCATCCATGGGAGCTTTGACAGAGCAGGAGCTGAATCCATGAGCTCTGCTGTAACTGGGGATGAATCAACAGTGGCAAAACACGCTGGGCTTAAGATGAGCAGGAATGATAAGGGATGAAGAGGTTGGGAAAAGATGCTCAACGTCTGTTGGCTTAATAGGGACCTCACTGGACAGTTTAATTAGCTCGTCAGGAAAGCTGATCCTTTTTCCATAGGAGAGATCTCCTGTTTCCGAGTGAATTAAAAGGGAAGACTTGATTATTTAATTATGATGCACGCTAATTCATCCGTGGAAGTTTGGGTTCAATTTCCAGCAGAGGGCAGATACCTGGTTTGGTTTACAGAGCACTGACAGCACCAATTTAACATTTAATTATCGCTGGGAATTGGATCACAAAGGAGCAGGAGCCCGTGGGCCAGCGTGGCCGGGGCCTTTGGGATGCCAGGCTGCCCAGGAGGACAGGAATTTGTTTACTCCAGGCTGATCCAGCATCTCAATTGTCCTGCCCTTGCCCAGCACAATAACTGTAAAGTGATTAATGAAGTTTGAATGGGAGCTTTGGTTACACCAAAAGACAACCCTACACCTCGGCGGTGTTTTAATTAAGAGCTAACACTTCAAATTAGGCTGGAGTTGCTGCAGTAATTACCCCTTCCAATGAGTGTGGAGGGAAAAAAGGGTTTTCTTGGATGTTATGTGGGACTGGAAGGTGGAATTGATCGTTTTGGTTACAGTCAGCACCGCTAAAGTCTGAATTTAATACCTTTATGCAGCTTCTGAGGGATGGACTAAAAAAATCCCACGGGACAATGAGCACAGCATGAGGAAAACCAGAGGTTTAGTAAATCCATAGATGTCTATGAGGAGATTAAACCGATACTCCCACTCAAAGTCTCATCTCAAGGGTCATCTCCTGGATTTTGGTGCCACCTCCAAAAGTGAAGCAACCAAACCCATCACTGTAGAACCAGGCAGAAAAATGGAGCAAAATTCCAAAGGTTCCTCGGCAACTTGGCACATTTCAGGGAATGCACTTAAAATCTTCCAGGATGGCAGGAAAATTCCTAAAACCAGCTAAAAACAACAGCTCCCCAATACCAGGGATGGGTTTGAGCAGTGCCCAGCAGTGAGGAGAAGGGGATGCCAAACACCACGCTGGGTTTTGGGGGGGTGGGGGGGGGTCTCCCTCCCCCCTCCTGGCACAGGAGACGGAGGCAAACACAGAATCCTGGAATGGTTTGGGTGGGATGGGACCTTAAAGGCCATCCCATTCCACCCCCTGGCATGTGCAGGGACAGTTCCTCTATCCCAGGGGGCTCCAAGCCTGGCCTTGGACGCTTCCAGGGACCATCTCCTGGTGGGAAGTTCTCCCAGTGACACAGAGGTTGGTTTGACACCATCACACGTTGTCCAAGGAAAGGACAGAGACTCCAGCGCTGCCTGGCTGAACATTCCCACTGGGGAACAGAAATTTCAGTCTCTCCCTCCACATTCCCACCAAAATTCATTATTCCAAGCCCCTGCATCCATTACAATGAACAGTTCCTAAGCAAGACTGGTGTGGTTGTGTCAAATATTTCATTACCCTTGGCTATAAACCAAAACCCCAGACATTAAAAGCCCTGAAAGGCCCCACACGAGCCAAGTCCTTCAGCAGAACTTCGTCTCTTCCACTCTGGAAAAGCAGATCGTCCCTCAGGGAGGGCTGCAGAGGTGGCGTGGCCAAAAATCGGGTTATTTTGGGGAATAAATAAGAGAGATGCTGTGTGAGCAAGCACTGTGCTTGAACAAAGCCCTCCAGCTAAGCCAGAAAAACTTGTGATGGACTGTGGAGAGTGCATCCCTTGTGTCCCAGCAAATACAAATCAATATCATGGAAAACTAGAATAGGGCTTTGGGGGATCTGCCAATCCCCAGCATCTCTCCCCCCAGCCCGTACAGGAGATGTGTTTCTACGGGAAAGCAATTTAAAAACTGGAAGTATCAGAAGCAGCTGGTTTAAGGAGAAAAGGGGAACTGAAATCCACGTTACCTGCTTTGTTCTTCCCAAGGTAAAGAAAACCAAGGAGCAATGTCAGTGCTTTGGGCTCTTCATGGAATAAACCCCTGCCCATCCTCATATTTAATGCTAAAAATTTGGTACACTGAATATGATGAGTTTCTACTCAACACAGAAGTAAAGCAAACCCAACTTAACAGAAAATGCATCAGATTCTTAATAAAGAGCTAATAAATTCTTAATAAATAGCTTAGATGGCAAACAAAACACTTCTCTCAGACCAATTTTACATCCTCCCTGTGAGGAATTCTACCGAAAGCACAGTGGGAGCTGCAGGATGCTGTGCCTGTGGGATAATTCCTCCCAGGGCAAGCAAAGAACCAACTACAGGTTGCAACCTGCAGGCAACTCAAGGGAAACACCAATTTCCAATTTGTTTTCTGATTTTTAATTGCAAACCCCTTGCCCACATGTGATTGACTCAACAATGGTCACATCACAAGCAGGGACTGAGTTTGCAAAGATCCCCGAGCTTTTTCCAGCAGCTTTTCCCATCAAACACAACAACTTCTCACTACAAACGGAGTTTGGTATTATATCAAATCTCAAAATAAACACAGTCTACCTAGAAGCTGAAATTCATTAAAATTATCCTCTCGTGCTCAGAACAGCACCGAAGGAGCCTGGAGCAGCACAGGATCTGCTTCCCATCTGCTCCCTCTGGCCACCAGGATACACCCTTTCATTTTTCCCCACAACAGCCATGGAAACAATTTCTAATCAATAAGATACTCCTTGGCAAGCCTAAATGATTCAAGGGAAAGCCATGACCTGTCTGCTGTGCCAATGAGTCAGTCCCTTCCCTTTCCAGAAATATAACCAACATCAGCAAATATGACAAAATGATGAACTGACAGACGGAGACAGCAGCGATGGGGCTGCAGGATCCAGGGATGCAACGCTCCCCTCCAGCCCAGGGACACCGAAGGCTGGTGCCACGAGGGGCTTGGGACAAGGGATGGAGGGACAGGACACAGGGAATGGCTTCCCAGATGGGATATGGGGAGAAATTCCTCCCCAGGATGGAGGTTCCCTGCCTCTCCCATGCCCTGTCCCAGTGCTGCAGCACCAGAGCTCCTCCTTTGTTGGCAAGAGCTTTCTCCTGAGGTCCATCTGAACTTCCCAAGGTGGCAACCTCAGGTCACAGAGTAAAACTAGAAGTGAATATTCTGGTTCCTTTCTCTGATGCGTTTCCTCCTACTTCTCACCTTGGGATGAATTCATTACCCACATTTGTTAAAAACAGTGAGACATCATTTCCCTCAGAAAGGCTGGACAATATTGTCCCATTTCCCCACAGTTCACTCCTGGCACTGCACTGAGGAGCTGCAGAGGAAGCTCGCCAGACCCACTCACCCACACACCACCACACACTAAAGGTCTCTGGGGCCACGGCAGAGTATTTCCAAACAGAAATAAGAGTTTTCAGCTTCTTATTTGATCTCCAAAGTGACCAGAAAAAGCTGTGCTCGCAGCAAGCAGCACCTTCAGACGTGAGGGTGCAGAATGAGTCAAACTGGGCATTTATGAGAAATAACCAAGAGCAAAAAGCTGTGTCGGCATCGTGCACAGAGAACTCAGCCCTGCAGCACAACGTGCCAGCCACCAGCTGCAAACTCCGCACAGCAAATCACCCACTCATTTGCTTTACTGGTCATTTTGTCCTTTTTCCCCCCCTCTTTTTTGCCTGGTACTGCCCCTGTCTGTCGTGCTCGTGGTGAGATCGTGGCAGTGCAGCGACAGGAGCGTCACGTACTGCAATGGCCATCTAAAGAAAGAGATTCAAATTGCTTCTAGGAAATAAGCACTTTGCCAGTTGCTGCCTCCTGCAATAGCAAACACATTAGCCCGACTCTGTGGCTGTTAAACCAGGGAAGCCAAAGTGCACAGCAGTTGGAAAAAGGAGCTTTTATGGGGCTGTGCTGGTTCACAGCACAACCTCCCCTCCCTCTGAAACGCCACTGCAGATGCTTGAGCGCTGATTGCAAAATGATTTGCTGGGGAAGTAGCAAACAAACAGCAAATAGTGGTATCTGAATGTTAAAACTTCTGACAAAGAGCACAGTTGGCACCAGGGGCTGCCTAAAGGAAATATTGAGCAGCAATGTCTTACTTAACCCAGCTCGGTGCTGGAATCCAAGCACAGGGAATGATGATCCCTCACCTCTTCATGCTGGAACCTGCTCCTCTTTCCATCTGTTACCACTTAAATGAGTCTTCCTTCTCTCCTGCAGCCAAACATTCAGGGTTAACCTTTGGAAAGGGGATTCCCAGCCTTTCTCCTTGTACCCATCCCACTGCCAGTCAGTCCCCATTCCTGAAAGAGACCTGGACAGGCTGGAATAAGGACGAAGCTCAAGCAGAGTGTGGTACCACCAGCACCTACACCAGGTCACCCAGGACCACCAAGAGCAGCTCCAGACACAGGAATGGATTCACCTGCTGGATTTAAACCAGTGTAAGGACAAAAGGCAGCAGAGCAGCCGTGAGCTCCGACTGACACGGCGTTATCCCACACGGCAGAAAGCCTGGAGTGAATCCATCACAATTTTAGGAAAGAAATATGAAGCAACAGAGTGTGAGCCAAAAAGTACATCATGTTCTCTGGTGACAGAAATTAAGATGCCAACATGAGGGGTTGTTCAGCCTGGAGAAGGGAAGGATCCAGGGAGAGCTCAGAGCCCCTTCCAGGGCCTAAAGGGGCTCCAGGAGAGCTGGAGACGGACTGGGGACAAGGGATGGAGGGACAGGACACAGGGAATGGCTTCCCACTGCCACAGGGCAGGGAGAGATGGGATATTGGGAAGGAATTGTTTCCTGGGAGGGTGGGGAGGCCCTGAGCTCTCACCCCAGCTCACTCACTGCTAACAAGCACAAACTCCCATTTTCTGGATTGCCGCTCGCTTCATCTTCCCAGCTATGGACATCCAACACAAACAAAACAACTTTAATTTAAGAATCATCCAGTTTCTAATTAAACAGCCATAGGCAGCTGGCTGGATACATTTTAATCAGTTTCAATAACGTATTGATTGGATTCTGAAGCTTAAAAATTAAAAGTAAAAAGATGACCGGGGAATTGTCCCATCTCAGCCCAACAGTAGAACCCTCTGTAAATAACTCCTCTTTTAACCATCAGCTAAATGAACACTTCAATACTGCACTACAAAGTCTTCTGCAAAATTACTTTAACTAACAAGCAGAAATTTATCAGCTTCAGCCAAAATCAATGCTGAAATCAATTTGAACACTGGTTGTGTCTAAAGGGGCTCATTGGCAATTTAGGGAAATTACACCATGTAAATGCCTGTGCTTTAATTGAACAGTTTCATCAACTAGGCTGTGATTGCTGTCCATTCATTTATTTACTTTCACTGCAGCTCCCATTCTGCAGAGGAATGGGTTTTGTCAGACTTGAAGGAGGTACTTTATCTTCATTTTATGCACTTTTGTGCATAACAGATTTTATGGGGCGGGCGAGCGCCAGCCGGGGTCACAGGAAGAGAGTGACCAGCAAGCACTGGTCAGTCTTGTTTAAACCACATTGGTAACAGATGACATCCAGTGGGGCATTTCTAACTCAGTCAGGTATTGCTGTTCCAATGCTTTCAGTGGGACTAAAAATAAACCCAAACAAGAGAAACAGAAAATGAATGCAGCCCTGGAAAGGAAATAAAGGGAAATGTCTCCACAGCTGCACCACAGGAATTAAGGGAGATGCAATTTTAAGACTTCAAAGGGTCAAAGATGTGTTTTAATGCCAAACAAGCCACTGAACCTGCCTGTGCTTCCTTCTCTGAGCACCAGGCTGGGAGAAGCACTGTGGAGAAAAGGTTGTGAGAACCTTTCCTGGGAATCCCCCACCAGCGAAGCCAGGTCAGCTCCAGGCTGGGAATCTGCAGCTCCATTCCTGCTTCTGTCACTGCTTTGCTGCCTTGGGAAAGGGATTTCATCTCTGCCTCCATTTACCCTCTGCTAAAGGTGATCTGTGCTAATCTGTGAATTAAAGTACTTTAAAAAGAGGCGAATCATAGTTTTTGTGTTACACACGTGTTGGAGAAGAGAAGGATCCAGGGAGAGCTCAGAGCGCCTTCCAGGGCCTAAAGGGGCTCCAGGAGAGCTGGAGAGGGACTGGGGACAAGGGATGGAGGGACAGGACACAGGGAATGGCTTCCCACTGCCAGAGGGCAGGGAGAGATGGGATATTGGGAAGGAATTGTTCCCTGGGAGGGTGGGAGGGGCTGGGCTGGAATTCCCAGAGAAGCTGTGGCTGCCCCTGGATCCTTGGAAGTGTCCAAGGCCAGGCTGCATGGGGCTTGGAACACCCTGGGATAGTGGGAGGTGTCCCTGCCCATGGCAGGAGACAGAATGGGATGGGATTTAAGGTCCCTTCCAACCCAAACCATTCCAGGATTCTGTGATATCCATATGGAAAATCAGCAACAAATGACGGGAAGAGAGGAATAGCTTTGCTAAGATTTGGGCTGGATTCCCACAACATCTGAGGTGCTTTAAAGAACAAAGTGGGACTACAGAGCTCCTTCCTTCCAGCACCCCTGCCCTGCACCAGAGCTGTGGGATAAGCCAGGAGAAGCCAACCTTGCTCAGCCAAAGCTCCTCAAGGCAACAGCAAACTCCAGCTATTCCATCACCATCCCAGCAAACGGAGCTGTGTCCCTTCCACCTCCCTTCCCCACAGACACAGCCGCACCTCCTCCAGCTTCCCTGCTCCAGGGCTGCCAGTGCTTCCCCAGCAGTGCCAGAGGATCCTCAGCTCTCCCCCAGGGCACAGATTCCAGGCTGTGGAGCACACACAGCCCCGGCCCAGCTGTCTCCCACACTCGGTGTTTAATGTGCTAATGGGGCACCCCAAGGTTGGCCAAGATAGGGAATGAAGGGATGGGCAGATGCTGGAATGTTCAACCAAACTGCAGAATTGCTCAAGGAAATTGCTCAAACAAATTAAGCTTCCTCATTTATCCCTGTTTTCCAGGCTATCCAATTCTTCGGGGCGGGACATCATCCACAGCCACTTCTCTCCCAATTACTCAACTTAAAAGTGAAGCCTTCTGCTTCCACAGCATTTTGCTAAGATGGGAACTGATGTTCCCATTCCTTCCCTCTCTCCCAGATCCTGGTAACTCCCAAATTAATTTAGGCATCATCGGGGCTTTATGTTTATTTTGGTGTAAGGAGCTTTACGCTCCTGCTGCTGGAGACTCCAACAGAACCCTCGGAGTTACAAACCCCACTGTAAAATAAATCCCAGGAGGCTGTGCCAGGCCCTAAACAGAGTTTGTGGAACATCTCACTTCTCCTTTCTCCTTGAAAAACAAAAACTAGAAAACATGAAATAAGAATAAAACATTCATTTTGCTTCTCTATAAAGGAAATAGCAATGCTTCAGACACATCATGTGAGAAAGACCTGACAGAGTCGTTATTTGCCAGAGATAAACACCTCCACTTTGTAATACTGAGGTTCAAAATCTTCACAACTAAGGATTTGAGGTCTGAATAATTTAATGGAGCTGCTCCTGAGACTGGGTGGCAAAGCACGTCCACACGTTGCAAATAAAACCCTTAACCTACAGAAAGATCTCCTCACAGCAGCCTCTGCAGCCACTGATGGAGCCCAAAGATGCAGCACAAAGCTCATCCTTCCAATGTCTCCTGGACTGCCCAGCGAATGATTTGTTCCCAAAAGATCAATTTAAGCAAATCCAGGGACGTCCCGCCACACAGGTGTTTGGGAAGAGCTTAAACTGTACATTCTCCACCCCACCAGCTCCCATAAATGAGTCGGCAGCTGAGTTTCAAAAAATGCACAGAATTGGAGTTAAATTCTCCATGGAGAATGGAAATCAGAGTAAATGACACAACCTACCTACAGCACCTGGCAAACAGGAGAGGAGCAGGTGAGAGGAGGTGCTCTTAGTCTTTGTTACAGCAGATTTTATCCTTTTCTTGACAACCTTTACCCAAGACAGGGCACACTCTGCCCACTGGGCAACAGTGGAAGAATCCCTGCTTTCTGATGGAATAGTCAATAGACAGTTTGGGCTTGTTTTATATTTTCTCACATACTTTTGAACATGCAGGCAACCAAAAAGCAGGGCTAATTAACTGGTTTTGCCATATCTAACACGAGAATTTTTATCGTTCCTTAATTAAGCAAACAGCGGATCAAAAGGTAGGGGGAGAACGGGATGTCAAAGAACTATAAAATCCCTTCTTTTTAGAACAGGAAAAACATTTAGATTCAGCAAGTTCTCCCTAGAAATATTGCTATAAAGTATTGATTTTTCACCAGACTCAATTGACTGAAAAGTTGTTTGTATAGCAATATTGGCCAAGCCAATATAGTGGAACAATTTTGCTACACACAATAATCAAGTGTATTTCTAAAGTATAATTATACTGTCATAAAAATAAAGCTAAGATACCTCTTCTCCAAGCAATAAACCAGTTGCAGCTGTAAAGAACCCAAATAAATGAAATCCATTTTCTAACTAAACATAGTCTTCCAAAGAGAACAACCCCAGCTCCCCTCTCCCCCCACCTCCAGCCAGGGGGAGCAGGAAAAGTGATCAATACTTCAATCTCAATAAACTATTTCAATAGTGCTTCATTCCCATGGAAAAGAGAGGCTGGAAAATTTTTGCTCAGCGACCTGCGACGCGCTGTCTTGTTCCCCGAGTGCTGGGAATATATCATTGCCATAATGGATATGAGTTAGGATAAAGAGCTGGGAAGAGAGGGGAAATAAACAAAAAGATAAGGGTAACAGAAAAAAAAAAAAAAGAATAAAAAGGGCGTAGACAGGCTCGTTCTTCAGCTGCAGATCAATACCCACATGGCCTCTCCTCCCCGAGCCAGCAGCCCCACGCTGCGAGGGGGAAACAGCCCAACCTCTGCAATTAATTTCACTTGACAAATGTTCATTGATTTACTGGAATAAAATATCTGTGGGCTGCTGTCCATGGCTGGGGCAATCCAGCTACCTGTGAGTGTTCCAGTTTGAATTCCTTATTCCTTATTCCCTATTGGGATACCCATGCTCTGCTGGAGAGGGAGAGCTGGGAACACTTTGGGAAGGGGGGATTGCTCCAAGGTAGGGAGTTCTGCCACAGGGCTGGAGCCCCTCTGCTCTGGAGCCAGGCTGGGAGAGCTGGGAATGTTCACCTGGAGAAGAGAAGGCTCCAGGGAGAGCTCAGAGCCCCTTCCAGGGCCTAAAGGGGCTCCAGGAGAGCTGGAGAGGGACTGGGGACAAGGGATGGAGGGACAGGACACAGGGAATGGCTTCCTACTGCCAGAGGGCAGGGTTAGATGGGATATTGGGAAGGAATTGTTCCCTGGGAGGGTGGTGAGGCCCTGGCACAGGGGGCCCAGAGCAGCTGTGGCTGCCCCTGGATCCCTGGAAGTGTCCAAGGGCAGGTTGGACGGGGCTTGGAGCACCCTGGGACAGTGGGAGTTGTCCCTGCCCATGGCAGGGGGGGAATGGGATAAGCTTTAAGTTCCCTTCCCATTCAATCCATTCCAGGATTCCATGATAATGTGTAAAACATCCTCACACAAAACCAGGGCCCATTCCCTGGAGCAGGCTGGAATGACTCCTGCACTGGGGAGAATTCTGAAGTCACTGTAGCTGCTGAGTTTAAATAAGAACGGGATAAAAAGGAATATGAAAGCCAGAAACACTTTCCTGACACAGGTCAGACTTTCCCTGTCCCAGAGTGCAGGAAAATGCCACAGTCACCCACTCCAGCCATGGGATAACAGCACCACACCTTCAGAAACACAGCATGATGTCAAACAGGGAACATTCAGCTTTACATCCCCTTTTATCCAAATTCCCTGTGTGAACCTTCTCTGCCTCTTCTTCTGACACCAACAAGTCACTGACTGAGCTTCAAAGCCCAACATTCTCTCTCCTATCTATAATAAAATCAGGAAATAACACCATTTCCTTAAGTTCCTCGGTCTAGGAATATCCTTCTCCAAGAAAACATCCTCGAAATTTCTGTGCCACATCCCACCCCCAAGGCCAACTTGATTTGAAGAATCCATTCCAAGACTGCATTTCCTCCTTGGAGGCTTTGGAAACCCATTTCCATTAAACCTTCTGCAAGGAGGAGTTGTTTTGCAATGCTGGCAGCCAATTAGAAACTAAACTAAATGCACCGTAGCTTTTAAAACATTTTAGGGGGAAAAAAAATGTTAATATCAAAGTTAAAATGTCTAAGGTATAAACAAAACCCTAATGGGATGCTGGGTTACTGTATATGGTAAATAGCTCTCTGGAGGAAACCTTTATTACTCCCTCAGGGCTTTCTTACAAAGTATGGATTTCTTAATTCCCAGTGGAATATTTTTCATACCCCACTGCAGACTATTAAGTACCAGATATTACATTCTGTAGTTTAAACTTTGCACTATGCATAAGAAGGAGTTTTCTAAACAGGAAAGTCTCATCTGTGCTATTATCATTTTTACAATATTAAAATTAATCCTGGCTGCAGGGCAGGAGCTTCACCACCAAAATTTGGGGAAGTTTATCAGGCTGGGAGGGAGGGAGGGGAGCGGCAGCAAAAGAGGGGTGAGGGATCCTGAAGGGGCAGAGAAGGGCAGGGCACTGGTGCCACTGGTGCCACCACATCCCGCTGCTGTCATTCCCAAGAAGGGCGTGGTGAGCCAGCAGGAATCACAAATCCTGGAGGCCAATCCACGATGCTCCAGCACATCCCAAGTTCCACTTGTGAACCATTAACTTGTTACCCAGAAAGGATTCAAAGCTATGTTAAAAACAAAATAAAATGCCCTCAGAATGGTTTTAAAGTTTATATTAAGAAATTCTTTCCTGCAGAGCACCAAGGGCCCACGTATACCCCAAAGGGTAACAACAAAAACGCTGCTAAATTTGCATTTTTTCCCAGATTTTCAGTGAAATCCCCCACTCACTTGTAGACCGTGCCTCCGTTGCCGTGCCCGAGGATGTCTCGGTATCGTATGTCTTGTTCATTCATCTCCACAAGAAAGAAAGAAAAACAAAAGAGATGTCATGCTGTGGATGGAAATGTCAAGGAAAAGCAACTCCAGGCCATAAACAACAAGCAGTCTGGGTCATTTCAAGTTCAGCTGCAAGAACGAGAAGATCAATACAACATTTGCTGTCCAATTTATAAAAGACGATACCAAGGGACAAAGTGATGGAAAGTTTAATGACAATTTGTTTGCCTGGGTCATTTCATTAAAGTTTGATAAAAGGTGTCAAAATGGAATGATATAATATAGCTCAAGAGGGTCAGGGCACAGATACTGAGAGGAAAAGGGGCTCCAGAGCAGCACATAACCAGAGCCAAAGTTGGAGGTGAATGGAAACAATCCGACAGGAAACTGGCAGCCGGAGTGTGCCTGGCAAAGTTTATGATTTATTCTGGAATCAGCATAATTGATCCTAATTGAGTGGCAGCTCTGTCAGTGGGGTTGCTCTGCAGAGGTCAATTTATACAGCTTTTATCTAAAGAACATCTTTTAAAAAAAAAAATCAGTCTGGAATTGCAATAAAAATAATTTTCCTTGAAATACACAACTCATTCTTTGCCTCAATCTTTCTGCTCACTGGGACAGCTCAGATCCTCAGAAATCCAGCAGCAGCTGATAAAAGCACTGCAAAGTGCAAATCCCTGAATTTGAGACCTTTTTAATATGGATTTTACAACACCTTATCACACTGCCCAAGAAGCAATTCAAATGTAAAACTACAGTTCAACCTTCTCCTGCACAAACACAGTTATTTGGATTTTGCATCTATTAAAAAAATCCCACTAAAGACATTTTTGCAATGCACATTTACACTTTAAAATAAATATTTTAATCAGAACTAATTCTGTGCTGAAAGCAATTTTCTTTTCCAAAAAGTTTCCCCCATGGCCTGATCATTTTAAGTAGTAAATGTTTGGGCAAATCCTGCTTTGAAAAGATATTTTTCTAGGAAACATTAACTCATTTTCAGTAATTACTTGTATTTTATGAGACACCAAGCTAAATATTTCACATGACTTGGCTTGGCTGCTTAAAGATGTCATTTTTGTGTATTAACACAAGTGATGATAACAAGCTCAAATGTCCCAAAGAGTCAATACTTAGCATTTCTAATGACCAGAAAATGAAATATTTTATTGATTTAAAAGAAGTTCCAAGGACAGAAATGATTAATCCAAAATTGATGTCCTTTCCTTTCACTACCTGAGCAAAAAAACTGGTTTCTCACGGGAATTTCTACACAGTGATGGGAAAACCTGAGTTGCGACAACTCAAAATAGAAGGTGATTATTTTATTACCTGTTTGTGGTTAAACCTGGGCCAGGTACCTTAGGAGGGCATGAAATGGCCCACTCCAACATTCAGGTTTATGATGAAAATCAACATTTATTTCATTAGTGAAAGCTCCTTTGCTTATTGGATTTATCACAAAATGCAAATAAAAAGGTGAAAAGACACCTCACGAGGCGCAATCGTTCATGATTGGGATTTAAAATACGTAAAG
This sequence comes from Falcunculus frontatus, assembly GCA_013398115.1. NCBI lineage: Eukaryota > Metazoa > Chordata > Aves > Passeriformes > Falcunculus > Falcunculus frontatus. The sequence continues at coordinate 326,027 of VZRV01001673.1, read as the reverse complement.
AATCTACAGTGGATCCCTTGCACTAAAAATAATTTCTCTCAGGCTGCAGACTCGGCAATTTTAAGGAGTTTTGCTCTTCCAAGCTGGAGGACCTGAATCCTCCAGTCTTGGAATTAATAAGAAACATCCGCATTCCCAAAAATGTCCTTCTAAACCAATCACTTGGAAGAGAAATCAAATGAACCCACAAAGCCACGAATAAATTTGTATTTTTGCTTCTTGTGGGGGAAAAGAGAAGAATTTTTGGTGGTTACTCAAGTTATAAACAACAAATTGAGCAGAACTGGAGACATAAAGCACATTCCCTTTTCTCCTGCTTTGTACCCACTGGGAAAAGGGAATGTTTTATCCACATCACTCCCTAAAAGACAGGGATAGGAGCAGCTCCATCCTCTGTGCCCAGCACAAAGGGCAACCAGAAATCAGGGAAAACCAGGAATGCTGGGGTGGAGGGAGGATCTGCAGCTGATGGGGAGATAAAGTGTGATTTACTGGCTCAAATAAAGATGCCAAAAGCTCGGGGTGATTTATTTATTTTACTGGGAAAACTGGATTCTCCATCATAAAACGCTCCCCTAATAACCACAGGCTCGGCAGGAAGGGCTGGAATATTAAACCTGCAACCCCAACTTGGATTGGCTGCCAAAATTCAGGGAATTCATGGAAAAGCAAAGCAGGCTCCAATTAGGGAGCAGCAAACAAAGCATCCTGTGTTCACACCTGTCTGGGGATGAAATCGGGGTGTGTCTCTTGGAAATCATTAAAAGCAAAATGCCCAATTAATCCTGACTGGAGCAAGGAGCTGCCCCGGTGCTGGGGCTTCCCGAGTGGAGGCAATCATGGATTCACGGAGCAGTCACACTCCAGGAGCAGCCAATTGAGGAGATTTAGTAAATCCCACTTTATAGAGCAGAGACTAATCGGGAAACACAAGCCAGTCAAATGTTTCTTATGAACTGTTGACACTATATCAATGCTGAATCAATTGGTGGCATTTACTCTGAGTGACAGAAAAGAAATAAATATTTATATCACATCACCTATATCAATGAACCCAGGCAGAAAGCTATTTCTAACCTGTCAATATTTGATTATCTTGAAGAATCATGTCCCCTTCTTTTAATGATTAATATGAATTCCTTATTAAACCTAAATGGAAACTACGAGAGGAATATCATTAGGAATGCCTCAAAGCAGAAACTGCCAAAAAATAATCAAAAATAATGACCCAGGCCATACTTAAGTAATGATAAGTGAGACTTAATCCCCCAAACTGAACAAAAGTTAAAGTTACCACTAGAAACCCATCTCCAATTGTGGATCTGGGACCGAATTTTGCAGAACACAAATAAAATCACTTGCTCTCAACAAAAAGTGGATTAACTCCCATAAGGCTGACTAAAAGGTAGTATTAAAACTGAATTCTTTTTTTTTAAAGTGGATTTTAGTAACATTTTCAAGATCATAAGAAGAGGTATTTAACCTTATTTTCTTTTTTTAATTTGGTTTAAATATAAAACTTAATTCTTATTTTCTTTTTAGTGGTTTTAAGTAACAATTCTAATATCATAACAAGAATTCCTGATTTTTTTTTTCTTTCTAGTGAGTTTAAGTAACATTTTTAATATCTTAAGAAGAGGTTTGGTTTGGTTCTAAAATTCGAAACCACAGGGAACAAATCTGTGAATCTATTGCAGGGCACGCCAAGCACTCGTTTTTTGTTGTTTAGAACAAATAAAATGCCAAATCCAGCCAATCACAGGGAGATTTTACTCACATTCAGAGATTTTACTTTAAAATTAATCAGTAGTATCACAGTAAGCACCACCTTGATTTAAAAGTTCGGCCTCCTGCTGCTGGTACTCCCAGAATTTCAAGCCACCAAGAGAAATATATGATTTACCTATGAAATTTGAAACATTAACAAATGGAGTGCCAGGAATTTGTGAATACTGAGCTCAGCCTAAAAGCCCCATTCCCCAGCTGTATTGCAGGGATTCAGCGGCGCTGGGCTCCCGTTTTGGAGGGGGACTCCCATTTATCCCCCCCAAAATGTTCCAGGTGAGGCTGAAGGACACCACAGAGCTCAGCCTTTATCTTCCTGACACGCTCAGCCACGACTCCTTGATTCATGAAATGCCAGTGAGGCTTGGAGAGGTCATTGTGTGAAGGCACTGAATAGGCATCTGAGATAATTAAGATTTCAGCCTTCGGAACGTGGAGGGGAAGTGAAGAGCAGTTAAGAAAATCAATAAGAGTCTTTTATTTGCAGTGACACAGATGTCTCAGTCAATAGAGCCTAATAGGCAGCTCGGAGCCAGTGGACAGGTGCCTCCCTCCAAGGCTGCCAAAGGGCTCAGCCTGTGACAAACATTAAAACATATTTATGTGGCTGCTCAAGAATCTGGGCTCTTTTTGAGGGAGTTTCATTTAACTGTGTATATTTAATGTCATTGCAAGCCCGCCCATACCTTCAGCTCAAAATGGGGGGGAAAAAAGAATGGTGCTGTTTGTCCACAAACGTTAAAGATTCAATTTCGGGTGCCAGGGGCTGAATGTCAGGAGCAAAAAGAGAAGAACAAGGTGGTGTTCTACAACTTCAGGGGTTTTTTGTTTGGTTGGTTGGATTTTTTGCATTATTTTTGAAGGATTGACAACACAGAATCACAGAATCATTAAGGTTGGAAAAGACCTTTAAAATCAAGGCTAAACATTAATTTAACACTGCATAAAGGGGCAGAGTGGCCTTAGGGTGAAGGAGGGCAGGGTTGGATTAGAGATTAGGAAGGAATCATTCCCTGTGAGGGTGGGGAGGCCCTGGCACAGGTTCCCAGAGAAGTTCTCGATTCCCCATCCCTGGAAGTGTCCAAGGCCAGGATGGACAGGGCTTGGAGCACCCTGGGATAGATGAAGGTGTCCCTGTCCATGGCAGAGAGTTTGAAACGAGGATTTTCAAGATGGGCTTTAAGATCCCTTCCAAATCAAACCATTCCACGATTCTGAAACGATTCCTTGCAAGAACCTGCTAAATATTTAAGTATCTACAGTCCTAAACCCCACAAAGGTCATTCTAAATGAGCAGTTGACTCAGTTATTCAAAATTGATTAACTTTCTTCCCTGGAATCGTGGCAGCAGCAGCTCAACACGTGTGAGAGGCCTCGATCTATTTGCAGCTAAACCTGATTAGCACATTTTGAGAAATGGGAAGCAAATTGCTGTGCCAATCACAGCAAATCAGGACAGAGGACTCGTCCCTGCCATGAGGGTTTCCATGGTCCCCCCAGTTCTGTGTTAAAAGAACACATTACAGCTAAATGAGCTGTAAGCAGCTCTGCACCATCCAGGGGTGCCAATCACCCTGCAACCAGGCAGGGACGAGATGTGCATGAAGCCAAGGCTCCCTCAGAGCACCTACCTGGCCATTGGCAAGGATTTTCTTCAGCTCTGCAGAGGACTTTTTTAAGCTGGAAGAGAACAAACCAAATAAGAAGCAATTATTTTTAATGACTGGGCCGTTTCACTCCGTCAGACAGAGCGAAGCTGTGAGAAACAAGGCGAGCTTGTGGTTACATATTCTGAAGAGATTAAACTCGAAGGGGAAGGTGTGGGGAGCATCAGTCAGCACTGCCAAGCTGCAGACAGCAGAAATGAAGAAGCAATGAACAGTTAAGAAAAATCAATGTATTGTTCACCTTTCCAAAGCAGCTGGTTTAGACACCTGACTGTACAGCCCGGTGAGACACAACCTATTGTTCACCAGCTCTACCAGGGAAATTAAAAAAAGGTGGTCTCTCATGTCAGGTGTTTCAAAAAACAACAGGAAAATAAGGCTCACATCCAGTTTTCAGGTGCCATGACTTGTTTTAGAGCTCCCCAAGGCATTATTCCTCAGGAATTCCTGTGGATCTCAGCTCAGGGCTGTGCTGCCAGTGATGCCCCACTACCTCCACTGACCACAGACTGGAGCAGAGGAAGGAGGAGAGCACAGTTCCTGATTTAGGAATCTCAGGATGTGCCTAAATCCCTGAGGGAAGCCCAGCATTCCATGTGCACCCATTTCAGATCAATTTGCTGAATCCTTGTGCTTTTTTGGGAGAATCTACTCCCATGGCAATACAACAAAACAACTCACATCAATTTTTTCTAAGAGAACTTGACCAAAGCCCAACTCTCAGCTCAGTAAGCTAAAGGGTAAAACCCTTAATGGCTTCAAACTCCTTCCACCCACTCACAAAATCCTGCTTTTTGCCTCCTTCCCTGACAAACTCTGATCCGTGGAGCTTCAACACAACAAACTGCCTGGGCAGCAACGTCTGCAAAACTTTATCTCAAAGGGACATTCTGCTCTTATTACTGAAGTTTAAAAAAAAAAAAAAAAAGTACAAAATAATATATTCTTGAAAGGCCTGTGCACGTGTCTTGATCACAGATCATTATTAACAGGAACAGTGAAAACACAGATTTCATATTTGGTGGCTTTGTTCTTTAATAGGCCTCTTGTTCCCACGACTACTTTAAAGAAAAATTAAGTTTTCCAAGGAAACATAAGTTGATCTTGTCATCTTTCATGACTAACAATTTGTGAACATGAAACAAAGAGAGACTTTCAATTACTTCAAAAACAAAACTCCTGGTGCAGAAGGTTTCGGAAAAGGAATGGCAATTAACCACCAGATAAGGTGACAAGAATCTTCTAGAAGCTTCATTTTCAATGCACTTGAAGAACAAGCTCAAAGTACAGGCAGTACTGAAAGCCACAGCACACAGCAGTGACAGAAAGCAGCTTTATTTAGCTCAGATTGGGGGGACTGCAGATCACAAAGACATTCAGATTTATTTTCTTTTAAGAGTTTTGGGTTGGATCCTCACCACCGCAGCCGTTCCCCGAGGGATGGGGAAAACTTTGCCAGGCTGGCTTTTTTATCTCCACACTTAGCAGAGCCACCAAAGGCAGCAGCAAACTGGGTTTAGGGGTATTTGGATGGGGTTTCCAGTGGGGCAGAACTCCAGCCCTGCTGCTGGATGAGGCTGGAATGTCCCATAGCCTCCACAGGGAAAATGGGATTTGTGGGACTGTCCCACCCTCAGGACAGGCTCCCAAACTTCACCCCCCAAACACCACAACTGTGCCTCTCTGATCATGTCCATCTCTGGTAATTCATCTTCTTAATCTCTGCAAAATTTCTTTTTTCTTTCTTTTTCTCAGAGAGAAGGGAGCAGGATGCTGATGCATGGATAAATGGAATATTATGTGCTTATTAGAATAATAGAATAATTCAGGTTGAAAGGGGACTCCAGAGGTTTCTATTCCCATGGTTCAGATACGCTCTTGTAGGAAGAAGATGGAGCCAGACTCTCCTTATTTCTTTTTAAGAAAACATAAAGGTTTTTAACACCAGTATTGAGTATTATGACTTTCATATCATAAAAAGAGAGTTTATCCCCCAGCATTTAAAAAACAAATCCCTAGGAAAAAAAAGAGAATGAGTTCTCTTGCATTTTAAGACCTTAATATGAGTTTTCAAATTCGGGCTGGAATGTAAAAAGCAAGATAAGGGAGATGGACTCCAAAATTTTGCTGGAACTGTATGAAACAGGCACCTAAGCTGAAAAGGCTAAAAAAAAAAAAAAATCTTACCTCACACTAATAAACCTCCAAGTTTTACTATTTAGGCTATTTATTATTACAAACCTATGAATTGGGGCATCAAACTTTCAAATCAAAGAATCCTGGAATGAACAAGCAATGAAGACCTGAACACACAGACCTTGTCATTGGACCAACTAAAACCAATGAGCTCAGCCCCAAATTTCATTTCAATGCTTTTGAAGGACAAAGCCACCTGAAACCCCCAGCAAACCCTTATTTCTGTCTGAATTACCCCCAGCAAACCCTAATTCCTCCAGCAGCAAACCCTAATTCCTCCAGCAGCAAACCCTAATTCCTCCAGCAGCAAACCCTAATTTCTTCCTGAAACACCCAGCAAACCCTAATTTCTCCAGCAGCAAACACGTGGGAAGCCCCAGCAGCCCCAGCCCAACGAGACCCATGAACAGAGGCAATCCCACCTTCCCCACCTCGCCAATCCCACCAGAAAAGTGACTCAACCCCAAGCTCTGTTGGCAAGAACCACACACAAGGCTCCATTTTGGTTTAAGAAAGGGCAATCAAAGCAAAAGAGGAGAAGGAACAGGAGCTTGGCTCTTACCTATTGCTGGGGAGGGCCTCGGAGGCGGCCGAGCCGCTGTTGTTGGCGGCCCCCGCCCGCGTGTTCACCTGCGGGCAGGGAGAGGAGCTTGATCAGATCCTGTGTTCAGAGGACACCATTCTAATTAACCTGTAATTTGCCATGAATTTCTCATTTCACTGGGAAGGTTAATTAGCTTGTTGCTAGGCATGCCGACGGTTGAGGGCTGTATGTAGGTTAGCAGGCTACACAATTCCAGGGCTGCAACATCCTCACATCTTAAATAATGCACTAAAAGAGGTGATAAATCCATCATTTATTCTCATTTTAAACACTGAACTATCACTTAATACATTTATAGTCTTCTCCATGTGATTACAGAAGCAATAAGAAATCAAAAACCTCAAATAATTTCATTGCGGTGCCTTCTGCACTTGGATAAATTACTGAAATCACAGGAATGTGGGGGGTTTAAAAGCTTTGAAGTAGTGGCAGACAGGAGTTGATAAATGAACTACTAAAATTTAAGAACATGATTAGCAGAGGTTAAAAACAAAAAGGCAAACCTATTTTTAATAAAACTACATACATATATATATGGATGTATATTGATATAGATATCACAGCCAACACTTTGCAGATGAACCCTTCTTCCACCCACACCAAAAAAAAAAAATTCAGGAAAAAAAAAATCTGCTTGTCAGAGCTCAAGAAAGTGCAGTTTTATTTGACATTTCAATAAGTGGAACACAGCATTACAAATCCATCTAACTTTCCTGAAACAATTATTGAAATTCGTACCTTGAGGCCATGTATGTTCCGTTTCCCAGGAGGTTTGCAGGCTGAAACAGTAATTGACTAAATTGTAGAACACATCAGGGCCATTTACAAATTTGCTCAAAATGAATCTTTTAAAAAGAAATGAGGGTGACACCAAAATTAGCAGAGAGAAATGATTGAAAAGTGCCTGGCGAGACCCAGAGTGGGAATTACGGCCCAGGATTTTTAACTTGCAGGAGTGAGCATTTATAAATGCTAAGAGCTTTCTGACACCATGTAATATAAATTCTAATTTCTGCTTAAAACACATCACAATCAAGAGAACTGTTGGCTCAAACGATGGGATTCTTTTTGTAATTCAAATTCCAGTCTTGTGTCTGGGCTGTGTTTTCACACGCTGGGTTTTTCCCTGGCATTTAACAGCAATATTTGCAAGATGGATTTTCAGGGAATCAGCTGCCACACGTCATGAATGAGGCATTTTGTCAGAAGCATTTTGGGTGAAATGGGGAAAAACACAGCAGGGGCGACAGCACTGAGCCTCCAAAAGGTAAACACCGAATAAATGCCACCGAAAATGCCACGTTTTGGAGACAGAGGTACAAATGTGGCACCTTATGATGATGTGTGGCTTTAGAGGGACGTGCTGCTCGAGGAGGAAGCCTTTTCCAGAGGTGTCTCCAAGTGAACATTCCCTGTTCTCCACTCAGGGATGTGCTTTTGGCAGATGTGGAAGCCACAAAGGCTCCGAGCTCCGTGTCCCAGCCAGTTCCCATTTCCCCACTCCGGTGCCCTACAAACGCTGTGTTAAAGGGGCTGTCACTGCTGATTGATGGCCTGAGCAGGCAGGAATTTGATTTTTCTCCCTCTCTGTGCACGTGCCTCTCCCTCCCAGTTCTGACAGCAGGAACCAGAACTATTTATTAGGCAGAAGGACACAGGTGATAGTTATTAAACACATCACTGAGGGCCACGTGCCTTTCAATGACATTAAAAATTACCACGTGCATCTAAAAGAGGGAAAAATATTATGAGACTCTGGGCATTAAAAAAAAAAACCAACCAGAAATTATAAATACACATAAGCCCATTCTATTTTTCCAATAGATTAAAATTGATGTTTTGAACAAAATATTAAGTCAGTAATAGTTTTTATGGTTCATATTGGAATGATGTGTCCACCTTGCATTCCACAAAGGGGATATAAATAACACAGGTAGGAGATAGAAATAGATATATATATATAAATATATCTATATATAAAATATATGGAGATATGTATTTTTAAAAATATATAAATATATGTATATACTAATATATGCATATATACAAATATATATGTAGATATAAAAATATATGCAGATATATATAAAAATATATATAGATACATATGTGTGTGTACACACATTTTTTATAGGTATATCACACACAGATGTTTCTTTTCAATATAAAACCCCCCTCTGGCTCTTACTACCTAAACAGCAATAATAAACCTATTAAAAATAGATAAAATACCAACTTTTTCCCCTTTAAGATGTTTTTATTATGAAATAAATAATACACAGGCCAGGAAACACCGGNTTTCTCCCTCTCTGTGCACGTGCCTCTCCCTCCCAGTTCTGACAGCAGGAACCAGAACTATTTATTAGGCAGAAGGACACAGGTGATAGTTATTAAACACATCACTGAGGGCCACGTGCCTTTCAATGACATTAAAAATTACCACGTGCATCTAAAAGAGGGAAAAATATTATGAGACTCTGGGCATTAAAAAAAAAAACCAACCAGAAATTATAAATACACATAAGCCCATTCTATTTTTCCAATAGATTAAAATTGATGTTTTGAACAAAATATTAAGTCAGTAATAGTTTTTATGGTTCATATTGGAATGATGTGTCCACCTTGCATTCCACAAAGGGGATATAAATAACACAGGTAGGAGATAGAAATAGATATATATATATAAATATATCTATATATAAAATATATGGAGATATGTATTTTTAAAAATATATAAATATATGTATATACTAATATATGCATATATACAAATATATATGTAGATATAAAAATATATGCAGATATATATAAAAATATATATAGATACATATGTGTGTGTACACACATTTTTTACAGGTATATCACACACAGATGTTTCTTTTCAATATAAAACCCCCCTCTGGCTCTTACTACCTAAACAGCAATAATAAACCTATTAAAAATAGATAAAATACCAACTTTTTCCCCTTTAAGATGTTTTTATTATGAAATAAATAAAACACAGGCCAGGTAACACAGGACGGCACAGGGAAATTGACTCCTGACAGGATTCTTATGGAAGACAGGAGTTTTTGGGAGCTGACTGGAAGCAGGAGCTGAGGCTTCCTCAGAAGTTAGAGAGGCAGAAAGGGAAAAAGATTCAAAGGACTTGCAAAGAAATCTCTTAAAAGGGAAGAACTTGAAATTAGAGGCAGAAAAGCTGCACACTGCTGATGGGGCTTTCAAGTGTTGAATGTGGAGAGCCATGGCCAAAAGGGCACAGGAAAAAAGTGCTTGTGCTAACAAAATTTGGGATGTTCATTAGAGAGGCAGGACAAGAAGACAAGAGAGCAAAAAAAAAAAAAAAAAGCAGGAAAGCACATTTTGTTCGATATTTCAGAGGAGCTGCAGAACTCAAGGGTGGGTTTGGGGAGGGGAAGGGGAGTTTTAAAGCTCTAACCTAGAAAAAGAGGTGTTTCAAGAAGGTGATTTGGGAAGATGAAACAAAAACTGAGCTCTGGAGCAATTTGGAGGGAGTGGGAAGCAGGAACCCAGCAGAAACCCAAGGCTGAGCCAGTGGTGAAAATCTGGAGGTGGTAAGGGGGGATTGAATCTGGAGCAGCACAGGGACAATTCTGAGTCTGTCCAGCCAGAGGAGATTATCCTCGGATGCAAAGCAAACAGGAAAACGAGAGAGCAGCAGGAACAGGAATTTATACGGCTGGTTCTTCGGGAGTGAGCCAAAAGGAGAATCTAGGAGAAGGTTAAATCTCAAAACGTCCCTTTAAACCCTAAGGTGTGTCAGGTACTGACTCAGGACAAGGGATGGAGGGACAGGACACAGGGAATGGCTTCCCACTGCCAGAGGGCAGGGAGAGATGGGATATTGGGAAGGAATTGTTCCCTGGGAGGGTGGAGAGGGGCTGGGATGGAATTCCCAGAGAAGCTGTGGCTGCCCCTGGATCCCTGGAAGTGTCCAAGGCCAGGTTGGAAGGGGCTTGGAGCATCCTGGGACAGTGGGAGGGGTCGCTGCCCATGGCAGGGATGGGATGGGATTTAAGGTCCTTCCAACCCAAACCATTCCAGGATTCCACGATCTGTGCCTGCCAAGAGGCACGAGACCCTTCCCTCTCCCAGCTGTCCCTGCCCTGCTCTCAGCAGGACACAGCTCCTGGCTGGTGGCTCTGCAGTGCCACAGCTCAAACTTCTGGGAGTCCCCTCTCAATCAGACCCTGCCAGCCTGAGCCAGAAAACCAGAATTTTCCATATTCCCCTTGAATTCCTGTCTGTTTTCCATAGGAGCACACGGAACTACCAGGAAACCCAGCCTCCTTTGGAGACCTTATTAACACGTGTTTGAGGAGGCTGTTGGTTAATTGCCCAACTCAAACTTCAGAGAGTTGTAAGTAATGGAAGTGCAGACTGTTTAATTGGGAGCCTCATAGTATGATTATTTGTATAATATCAGTTAAGTGAGAAGAGTTTAATTTTTAATTATTTCAATTAATTTATTGCTGGGAGATTTACTTGGAGAATTTCAACCTTCTCTGTTTCATCAATTAAGAGTCAGAGATTCAGAGCCTGGCTACTGAGATCTGAATGAATTATGTAATGCATGAGGCTATTTTTTAACCATTCTTTGAGTTCAGAGAGAGCACTGCATTCCCAAAAACCCAATGAGCTGCCCACAGATTTTTTTGCAGGTTGTAGATGACCTATTTTTTAATTGCCTCAGTCCACAGAATTGATTACATCTCTCCCTGTTCAGGAGAACGATTAAAGTGCTTGCAAATATTTGGATACCACTGCTAAGTGCCCAAATCTCAGCTCAAAATGTGTCCTGGCTGGAGCTCCTGTGACAGACACGTCCCCACTCCCACAATGGTGACAGTGACATTCCCCAGTCTGTCAGGCTGATTAATGACATTGAAAGAGCCTTAAAAAGCCCAATTTTCATAAATTTCCAAGATTCCAGTTATTCATCTGCTTTGCTTGGGAGTACAGGCAGAGCCATCACCAATGAGTTTTTTAAATGTACTTAAATATGTACTCTGCAAACTGAATCTCGTTAGTCTAATTTACACCAGGAAATTAGCTATTTTATATGCAATAAATGTACTTCTCTCCATACTCCCCACCCATAATGAATTCTTCTCTCCAAATTAGGAGGTAAACATCATGCTCTGTACATTTAAACCTCCCCAAAACATGCCAGGGAACTGTTTCAGCACCAGTTCTTGGGGCTGTTGATCAGGATTTGCTCAGCATTACCTCGTGGGTAGATCTGGAGAGGCTCTATCAATTGTCCATTCACTTGCTGCTCCATCACAGTGGAGTAATACTGCAAAGAAACCCAAGGAAGAGATGACTCAGTAATCCAGGAGCAGTAAAAGCACTTATGGATTGGTTAATTCAATGTATTTTAATTTTCTTTTTAATTGCCATGGTGCATTTCAGCCTTCAGATGGTTCCTTTCCATCTGCAGTGTTCCCACCATAAGAGGAGCTTAAACAAGGAGCTGTGGTGCCACAGGGATCTGTTTCTGGCTCAGGAGGGAAGCTCCAGGCTCCCCTGAAACCTGGGAATGCTTTGGCAGGTGAGGAAATGAAACATTTACAGCAAATGCAGCAGCTGCCACAGCTGGAGGAGCCAGGAAAACCAAACATGGACACCAAGACATGGTGCAAATACACCCCAAAACTGTGCAGTTAGGAAAACTCCAAGGAAATCCCAAAGGGATCTGGAATTATGGGCAGTGATGAAGCAGTCAGGTCAGAGGGATCCCAAAGCAGTGCTCCCAGAAAGTCACTGCACACATCCCGAGACTCTGAACTCCACAGGAGCTGCTGGAGTGATCCAAGGGGATGTTTATTGGTTAAAAAAAGGCTAAGAATGGGCAAAAAAGGATGGAAAAGGAGCTGAGAAAATCAAAATCCAAAAAGACACCCAGACCATGGACATGCTCCCAGGGCTGGAGCCAGGCTGGGAGAGTTCACCTGGAGAAGAGAAGGCTCCAGGGAGAGCTCAGAGCCCCTTCCAGGGCCTAAAGGGGCTCCAGGAGAGCTGGAGAGGGACAGGGATGGAGGGACAGGACACAGGGAATGGCTTCCCACTGCCAGAGTGGAGGGAGAGATGGGATATTGGGAAGGAATTGTTCCCTGGGAGGGTGGGGAGGGGCTGGGATGGAATTCCCAGAGAAGCTGTGGCTGCCCCTGGATCCCTGGAAGCGTCCAAGGCCAGGTTGGACATTGGGGCTCGGAGCACCCTGGGATAGGGAAAGGGGTCCCTGCCATGGGGTAGAACTGGATGAGCTTTTAACTTTTTAATTCCCGTTTTACCCGTGGCATTCCATGACCTGCAGACATCTCTACACACAACAGAAACATTTCTAACACACTCTCAGAATAATAAACTAAAATAAACACATATCAGAGTGTTTCCTGCCCCCCCCAAAAAGTATAATAGAGGGGGAGAGAGAGAGGGAGAAAAAACCATGGCCCTGTCCATTACTCACCAGTGATGACAAGTAAATGAAATATCAATCATGTAAGCTGTCAACCTTTTGGGACAGCAATAACTGTTAACAAGTAGTCTGGAAAAATTGTCTGAAAATGACTTGTCCTCCACAAGCGAGCGTTTGAGGTTTCCATGGAAAATTAAGATGCCAGTGGCTATTTGGAACAATGTTCAGGTATTCTTTTTAATGGAAAATTTGCCAGTTATTGATCCAGAGCGTGTACCCCTTGCTTTCAGAGAGCTGCAAGCAACTTTCCAATCAGTGGCTGTCAAAAAAATTACTGCCTTTTTATACGGATACAAGACAACAGCCTGGTGTTGCTCCATGCCTGTCCTTAATTAACTGCAGTGCCCAATTCAAAGAATTCTATTTATCAGGCCCCCAAATTTGCCTAATTCAAAGCATTTCTCCATAATCTAAAAGAATTTCAGAGTTTAATCAACTTATTGTCAAATTCAGAAAGCAAAGACCCTAAAGATAAGGTTGGACATGATTCAAAATATCTTCCCAGTTATAAAATCTTCCCAGATCTAATCTCAGGGAATTATTTTTTTCTCCTTAAACTGAAAAATATCCACTTTATTTACATTTTGGAGAACACCTGCACCAAGTCAAAATTGCCAGAAATACTTTCCCAGCTGGCCAATCCTCCAAATATTTGTTGCAGGCCTCGAAATGAGTATTTTTCTTCCCCACTATATACCCCAAGATTATTAAATTCATTCATTTTCTAGGCTTAGAACATTTGTTTTCTTGTAAACACATCCCAAAATGAAGCCCATAGGATGGGAGGAAGTTAAACCATCAGTGCAGCACTCAAATAAAAAACTAGTTTAAAACTGAAGAGAAAAATTTTCAGAGAAGAAAAGCTGCTGAAGCAGAAAGAAGTCATTTACAGCCATCCCATAATTTTGAGGGGAAAGCAGAGAGTTGAGCAATCATAACTCTAATGTACTGAAACTTTAACAGTGAGCTTGGAAGCATAGCAAAAAAATGACCTTACCAAGGCATGATTAATCTGGAGACGGAGCCAGGAAAATTCAAGTTTTCCACTTTAACAGCAAAAAATGGCTGAGATTTTACAAGGAAAACAGAAAAACACGAGGAATTCTGGTGGGGAAGCACCACCAGTGATCTGCTGTGTGCAGCCCTGGGTCCAGCAGCAGAAGGATAGGGAGATGCTGGACCCAAAAAGGGATGGAAAAGGAGCTGAGAAGATCAAAATCCAAAAATGTGGACCATGGAGATGCTGCCAGGGCTGAAGCCAGCCGGGGAGAGCTGGGAATGTTCACCTGGAGAAGAGAAGGATCCAGGGAGACCTCAGAGCCCCTTCCAGGGCCTAAAGGGGCTCCAGGAGAGCTGGAGAGGGACTGGGGACAAGGGATGGAGGGACAGGACACAGGGAATGGCTTCCCACTGCCAGAGGGCAGGGAGAGATGGGATATTGGGAAGGAATTGTTCCCTGCGAGGGTGAGGAGGGGCTGGGATGGAATTCTCAGAGCAGCTGTGGCTGCCCCTGGATCCCTGGAAGTGTCCAAGGCCAGGTTGGATGGGGCTTGGAGCACCCTGGGACAGGGGGAGGTGTCCCTGCTCATGGCAGGGGTGGCACTGGACAGACTTTAAGGGCCCTTTCCACCCAAACCATTCTGGGATCCTCTGCCACCACCAAAACCAGCTCTGGGTGGTCCCAAACAGGACTTGCTCTGACAGGTCCCAAGTTAATTTATAAGGACCTTGGAGTCCACCTGGCTTAGAGAGAAAACGCCCATTTTTTTAGCCTCTTGCTTATCAATTTCACTTGAAAAGAGAAGTTGAATGATATTTTTTTCACTTTCATTGAGCCCTATTCAAATGATTCTGTTCCCACAAGTAACTGCACCCTTTCCTTCTGTAGGAGATTTATATTTATAGGGATCCAGACAGATTTTACACACACCCAGTACCTACATAAAGGCACACACAGACACATCTATCTCCCTTTGAAAAACAGAAAATACATCTTTAAATCCTCTATGAATATTGAGCCTGCAGCTACAATGAAACTCCTCTGTTAGGAGGGGTGAAACAGTCTCCAGATGAAAGTAGATTTTGAAAAATTTTTAGAGCCCAGGGGTTCATTTTTAATGAGCCGTTACTTTAAGTACTGCATAAAAAATACAAGAAATTGATAGTCCATTTAGCCTGCACTATACCTAATGCAAAAGTCATTAAGATGCATTATTCTTAATGTTTATGATATGATCAGTAAGTGTACGAGTCTTTTTTCTTTTTTAAAGTCAAGCATGTCCATGTATCTCGTGTGAGGCAGCTCTGAAACACCTCCCTTTAATCCAGGAATATCCACATCTGAACTTAACCCAGGGATATCACCCAGTTAAACACTTTGAGACAGGCAAAAATACACCACGAGAAACTGATAAACATGGGGGAAAACCGGGATTTGTTGCACTGTACTTACATAGGACAGCATGGCCTTCATCTCCTCATCGCTTCTGACAGTGATCCGGTCCCCATCCTCATCCTCATCTGCCAAAGGAAGGCACCACGTGAGCAAGGCAAGGAGGATATTTAACATTTTGATAGGCAAGGTTTTCATCTGGACTTTTAGCAGCAAATAAAAGTGAAGAATCTAAAAAAAAATAAAAAGCCAACTGCACAAGTACCCTGAAAGAATGATGTATAATGACTCCAAATATTAATCAACATGAACTGTAATTGTGCCTAAAAAGGGGCACAGGCAAAGCTCTCAGAACTTCGTTCTCAGCAGTTCTTTTACTGCCAGAACCTCTCCTGAAGCTGAGCACCTTCCCATGCTGGAATTCCCTCAGTGACCCCCCCCGCATTGTTCTGCTGACAAATGGAAGGGTCAAGGTCCCAAAAGCATTTCAATTCTCCCAAATTCAGTTGAACTTGAGCAGTTTCACTGGAATTCATTGTAACTTTCACTGTAGATTTTTAATTTTTTTAAAAATTTCTAGTAATTCATAGTCCCAGAATGGTTTGGGTTGGAAGAGACCTTAAAAATCATCTTATTCCAAACCCTCTGGAAGGCAGGGACACCTCCCACTATCCCAGGGTGCTCTGAGCCCCAATGTCCAACCTGACTTTGGATACTTCCAGGGATCCAGGGGCAGCCACAGCTTCTCTGGGAATTCCATGCCAGTCCCTCACACCCTCATGGGGAGGAATTTCTTCCCAATATCCCACCTAACCCCACCCTCTATCAGTTTGAAGCCTTTCCCCCATGTGCCATCGTTATCAGTATAAAAGTGCTGTTATGTCCCTGGATGAAAACTCCTTCCTGCTCCCAGTTACGCACAAGAATCTGGGAAGAAACCCGAGCCAAGAAATTCAAATTGTGTGAGAAAAGGAGTCTGTTCATTCTGCCTCTGAACAGGTAATAATGAAAAAAAAAAACCAACAAAGCAAGGCAGAAGAGTAAAATATAAAAACCTCAGAACTGGACTTTAAAAACATCCAGGAAGAGAGCTACTGGAAATACAGGAGTTGGGAGAGGAATGAAGAGCACAGATTTGTCCTAAAAGAGCTTTGGATCACGGAAATTTAACTGGTGCACTGCCAGGGTGTTAAAAGTCCTGCGGGGTGAGCAGCCCCCAGCGAGGCAGGAATGAGGAAAGGATTAGGAAGAGTCAGTGAGTGGAAAGTGAAATGTTTCCCTGGAAGTGTCTGAGGCAGGAAAGAGGAGGAGATGTAGAAGAGGGACCTGGCCACAGCTCAAGGGCCAGGGAGGAATTGAGTAAGAAGGGCTGGAGAAGCAGCTGCTGGAACAGGGAGCACCAAGAGCACCACACATCCACAAGAAGGATCAGAGGGAATGCACAAGAGGAATGAATATATGGATAAGAGGTCTGGGGAGAAGGAACAGACTGAGCTGGGACCACAAAAAAGGGGGAAAAAAAAGTAGCTGGATACAAAAACGGATTCAGGAAGATTTCCAGGCTTCTCTCCTTGCCTAGAGCACAGCAATCTGATTTTCCAGCACATTAGGGAAGCAAGAGTAGAACCAAAAAAATCCCCCGTCCTGGCTGGATTTTGTTAATGCCACTTAAAATGGAGGAAGAAATCCTCACAAGATACCAGAGTGCAGCAGATGGCAAACAAATATTATGCAGCAATCTTCCCCGAAATCTGCAGCGTGTCAGAAATGTGGAAAATGGCAGAGTTTGGATAAAAGGATCGTGAGGGGCCATATGTTGTCAGTGGGGTTATTTGTAGGGATGTGGAGAGCAGTGGGAAATCCAGATCCAGGTCCAACAGCCGGAGCAGAGCAGCCCCAGGTGGGACTGCTGGGGGTGACAATATCAGAATAAAAGAAGCCTGGGATGGTGACAATTATCCCCACCTGAAGCAGCAGTGGAGCAGGTGAGAACAAAACTTAAAGCAGCAAAATCCAGGCGTTCAACAGGGGGAAAAAAAAAAATCCCCGGAAAAAACCCGGCATCAATATCCATAACATATTTTAGATGCCAGTTAAATGGCAGGGGAAATGGGCTTGTGCAGATGTAAATGGCAGACTAGAGACACGGAGGGAAGGCACAGAAGCAGATGTTGGAAGGCACAACGAAATCAGAATTTCCAGGAAACTTCTGCACATGGCGCCATTACTATGGGCTGCTGCCCTGATGGCAGCGGCTGCTGCTGGAGCATGAAGTTCAAACAAAGCTAATGTGGGATGTGGGAGGGATGTAAAACAAATATGAACAAATCAGAAAAAAAAATAAAATAAAAAAATATATAAACGGCAAGGTCTGGAGCCTGGTTTTGCTCAGGTCTCATGTTAAAAAGCAGGGCAGGAAAAACATCGAGGCTACAGAAATAAAACTTTTCTGTTCTTGTGGCATTTTAGGAGAGGAAAACACAAATATCTTAAAAAAAGATAAAGAGCACTAAATAGCACTTGAAGGACCATAAATCAATATTTCCTTTGATTATCTACAGACAGAACGAGCCAAAAAGCTCTGGAAAGGGGAGAAATGGTGCTAAAAATGCAAAGCCCCATCTTGAGTCTGCTCTGTCACCCTCACTCAGATCACACCTGTAACCTCTCCAGCTCCTTCCTGCCACTTCATCTCCAGCAAAGGAACACACAGAAAAAATAGAATAAAAATTAAAAGGGAACAGCAGGAGCCTCATCCACTTGGAAGAAAACTCCAGTTCAGTATTTTATCCCCTGGGACACTCCCCTTTGCAGCTGATCGCTCTCCTGATAGGACAATCCCCCAGGAACCCCTTAAAAAATAAAAATAAACAGGGTTTAAAGAAGAGATATAAGTCTAAATACTTGCTGAGAGGATTGGAGGATTAAAATTTTAAGCTCAGACCTACACGTAGTTTATACTTTTCATTTAATTTGAGCAATAAAATTGCACTGAGGAATAAGAGCATGGTAAGGTCATGCTGGTAATTAAAGCTACTTTGTGGAAATATTCCAGATGTGATTAAATAATAAAATATTGCTTGGTTTAGTGCCATTATTAAAGTTGCATTAATGCATAAATATTTAACCATAACATGTAATGAATATTATTTATTTTAAAATAATAAACATTGTAATAACATAATAAAAATAATAAAACAAAAATAATAACACAAATATTATTTATTTTTAAAAATGACAGCCCCACAATGTGACAAAGGAGATGGATGATGAAAGTTACACTTACACTCAAATGCTGTGGTCGTTGCATCTGGCAAAACTTGCCCAATGACATCCTAAAAATGTAAGGAAAAATTAGTCCAATATCAAGTGGGAAAAGTCTGATTTGCAGTAAATCACTTTAATCCCTCCCCACTGCCCCAAAATGACAAACTTTTTAGGGCACAACACAAATCTGCACCAATCACAGGGCTCTTCTCCTCCCCCTCCACGTGACCTCCAGGAAAACTCTTTTCTTCCCAAAAAATTCCATCATAACTGCAAACAACTCTGTGCTGTCTGGTCTTGCAGTTGAAAGAATCGATTTTTTCCTTGGGTTATAAAAAAGGACACCTAACTGATCAAAGCCAGTCATAAAAAGAGCTTTATGAATTTTTTTTTTTTTTGCTTTAAAAATCTGTTTTCTGCCTCAGTCCTGTTTACATCACCCTGATTCCTCTTCTCCTGTTCCAAACAACCACCCTGGGCCCCCACAGCTCCATCTCCTGCCCTGCCTGAGGCTCAGGGACCACAGGGTACCAAATTCCATTGGGAATTTAAACAGGAGCTGAAGGGAGACTGAAGGAATTTTCCTGCTCTCGCTCCAGCTGGGGAGCAGAAGGACCCAGCAGATCCCGAGCCTCTGGATCCTCTAAGCTCTGCACAAAGTTTGGAGGGCTCTGTCAGCCTCACTTGGGCTTTGAACTTCTCCAAAATTCAGGAGGTGCATTCAAACACTGGGGGAGAATTCATTGGAAACACCCAAAGAAGCAGAGACACGAAACCCGAGGCAGCCCCACAACACCAAAACACACCAACATTTCCAGTTCCTCACCCCTGCTCCAACCCAGCCTTGTTTGCTGGTACCAGAGAAGAGCTTTGATCCTTTTTTCAGCTTTTATCAATTTTTCCAGCCATTCCTTTGCTGCCAATCCGTGAGGAGTCACATCAGGGCACAGCACAAATGCCCAGCGTGGCTCTGCCCCTTCCTGATCCCTCCTGTCACACCCAGCACTGCCACTGCCACCGAGTGATTAGAAATTAATGAACTCCAGGATTTATTGCAGCACATCCACTGGGAGCCTCTCAGGGTGCTAAACACCCCCCCCACCAAAGCTTTACTGATGTCCTGTCACTTCTGTTCTCTCCATTTTTCTCTTTCATCTAAAAGGCAGGAAATTAAAGATTCTGTGCCGTATTACAGAGACACAATTAATAATATGTGAAAGCAGCACAAGATTTCCGCAGAGCCAACTGAAGCAAGTAATAATTATAAAACTTTCTTGTGTTGTCTTTTCAGTTTAGATGCTAAAATAAATCAAGAAACGTAATTCAAGCTATTAATTGTACACAAGAAACGTGCAATACAGCTTAATTATGGAATTGTAAATTTGTAGAGGCAAAAAATAGGGGAAAAAAAAAAAACCCCAAACATTGCCACGTTAATAAAAATTCTTCCATTCTACAGGGTTTAACAGCCCTGTCAGCCCTCTGTCAAAAACCACTGCTTCTAATAAGAAATTAGTCTTGCCTAAACAGAAGACTGTACTAATTATTTCCAAATCCATTCAGTTAAACACTGAAAATTCCTCAGCAAACACACTTTAATTGTGTTAGATTTAAGCCACTTGTAAATGTTCATATATGGGCACACAGATGCTTCTATGAAATGGATTTAAAGATTGTTCTGGGCTGTTTAAAAACTGTATTTAAGGGGTTTGGAAGCACAGCACTGACAGAGGCAGCTCTGATGGCCCCAAAAGTCTGCTTGGAAAACTCCAAACCTCCCAAAGCTCAGAAAACACTGAAATAGCGATAAAAAAAAAATCTTGTTCTCCTGCACCCCCCTTCAGAATAACTTTTTCTGTGTATTGAGACTCCTTTAATAGGACTGGTAATCAGTAAGTGAATTATACACCCCAACTCTTACACTAAATAAACAGCTGGGCAGAAAACCCCACCAAGAGCCACCAAAACTTTGTTCAACTTGCAATAACTCTATGAAATAAATGTATCTGAGAGAAACCAGCCTGGCAGGGAGTGGAGGGAAGGAGGGAGGGAAATCCCTCCATCACTGTGCTGTTCCCAAAGTGTTTGCAGCAGCTCCATCCCATTTCCATGCTCAAACATCCCACAGACCCCCGGGTGACCCAAGCTTAAAGGATTATTCCGAATTTCAATGGATTACACGTGCACAGGGATTTTCTACTATCACAACAGAGATCAGGAACAATAAAATACTACAACTTGTGGGCGTTGCTCAAGTGAGTTTATGTAAGGGGGGGTGTCTGTTTTATCTTACAGAACTGAAAAGCCTCTAAATATGAGGAGAAAACAGCAGCTGCAAGAGGAACTCCATCAAATCCGTTCTCTGGAGGAGCACGGGTGAGAAAGCAGAAAACGTGAAAGTTCTGCTTAAATGACAGTGTAAATATTGAACCCACAGTTCTCATGTTTCACTTAGAACTTGTTTTATCTCACTGTGACAATGTGAAGTTACCCAGAATTAACACCAAGTGCTTAAACAGTGCAGTGACAGGAGGAATCCAGACAGCTTGATGACAAAAAAATAAGCTTATTGTAATTCATTTAGTGGGGCCTTAAAAATAAATCTAGTTACTGATAACTTACAGGCCTGCAAAGCTGATATACAGAGATCTTATCTGAAGTGACATCATGAAGAACAGCTCTGAGCACCCAGTTCAGGAAAGGAATCAAGGAAATGACCTAAAGCAGTGCTGCTTCCATGGATTCCCCCACCTGCAGGGACCAGGACTGAATCCCTACTGCACAGTTCAGTGCCCACAAAAGCTCCTCCAAAAACCAGAACTAGAGCAGCTGAAAGTGAAGAAATGTGTCATTTAACGTGCAAGGCATCGCTCTGAGCATCAGCCTCCTGTCTCCAGCTGCTTATTCCATGGTGAGGGACAGGATATTTGGGGAGGGACAGGATATTGGGTGACTCTGCACCACAGCTTCTCTGAAAAAGGAGGATGGAAATAATCTCACACACCAGCCTGAAACGGTGCAAGGCTACACTCATCTGTATTCACTGGGATGCTAAATTAACAAAAATCAGATTTAAAATCACCTAAAAATATAAAATAAAACCCTGCTGACCTCAAAGATAATTTTATGGGGCTTTCTTAACACAAAGCAGCCCATGGGACCTACCTCGAAAAAGAACAGCCTTCCTGCACAGCTAATTCAGTCCCCGTGGATGCAAGATCTGGGGTGTGCACCTGGTTTTGGGACTGGTTCACAAATGCGGTTCTGCATGTTCCCATCAAACTCCTTGAGACACAGGCACAAGGAGTGGGATTGAGTCTGGTGTGCTCCAGACAGCCCCACACGGAGTAGTCAGAGCCTGAGAAAATTCCTGTGCACTCCCGTGTCTTCTCTTTAGGGAGACACGGAGATAAGGGGGGCCTGATTGGATTATTGCTGCTCTGTAATCTACCTCAGCAGGAAACACCT
This sequence comes from Falcunculus frontatus, assembly GCA_013398115.1. Classification (NCBI taxonomy): domain Eukaryota; kingdom Metazoa; phylum Chordata; class Aves; order Passeriformes; genus Falcunculus; species Falcunculus frontatus. The sequence continues at coordinate 304,146 of VZRV01001673.1, read as the reverse complement.
GAACTCTCCATAGTCTCTTTAATTGTTCCTCCAACACATAAACCCTCTGTAATTGCCCTCCAGGTGAGAGGAATCATCCTGAGGGCAGAAGGACAACAGAGGACTGGGTCAGCCCCATTCCTGCCCTCCCCACCACACTCCCAGCCCCAGGTGGTGACAGACCCACCACTCTTGAGTGAATTGGAGCTTTATTTCATTTAATTCCTATATTTATCTGACCAAGTACATGTGCATTCTGTGACGGCACCTCCTGAAACATAACCACCAACACCTCAATGCAACAGCCTAACAGGGAATAACTGAAAATTATCATCACCAACACAGATGTGACACGATAAAAACATTGGCACAGGTTGCCAGAGCAGCTGTGGCTGCTCCTGAATCCCTGGAATGTCCCAGGCCAGGTTGGACGGGGCTTGGAGCAACCTGGGATGGTGGAAGGTGTCCCTGCCCATGGCAGGGGGGGCACTGGATGGGCTTTAAGGTCCCTTCCCACCCAAAGCATTCTCCAATTCTATCATTACTGAACATGAATGTGACAGGAACTGTGATTTTTAACAAAATCAGCAACGTATCATCCTGTCATGGTCCCTCTGCCTATTCTACAACAGATCCCTCTCTAAAAACATCTCAGCAGTGAAAACCAATGAGCTGTGACATGTTTCAAGCCCAAAGTTTGCCCAACACGCCCTCCTTCCTCATCTTTTCACTTCTCTCACACTCATGAGCTCTCAGGAAGCTTCACTGCCGCGTGACTCGAGGTCACTGCAAGTGTAACTCAAGATCCTCTGCCACCCATTGACCACAATTTCTCTACTTACTTTTAAATAACCAACCTAAATTGACAATAATTCTAGAATAGCAAAGGATAATCCAAGCATCAGTGGTTATTTCACTTTATTTGGGGGGAAGAAAAATGGAAAACGAGAAGCAGAGTGTGGAGAAAACCAGACTCATTTGCCCCACTTTTGTTTAAGGGCAGACTGGGTCACCCCGGGCTTGTTGTGCAACCAAAGGAAACTCATGGCAACCACCAAGGGGAAACTGCCCCTTCCAAAAACCTCCCTGGCCGGTCAAAAACTCTGCTCCTACTCCTCCCTCTACAGAAAGTCTTAGATAATGCTAAATGTTGGAAGAATGAAACCTGGAATCTCTGTCATCTCTTCCAGTTACCTCTGCAACCTTCTAGGCTCAACACGCAACATTTTCCAGCAAATCAACCCCTTAATCCCCACACATCTTTCCCACAGAATGCAACATATTGAAAGGCTTCTGCAAAACCTTCCTCCAATATCAATAACAAAAGTAAAAATTAAACATGTACGTGATGGGTGGTATGAGAAGGTTTTCTTTAGAGAAACAGGGGCACGCGGAGTCCCAGCACGGATGCGTTGGGGAGGAAAGGTGAGGGCGTGCTGCAGAAAATGTGACCTACACACAAGCACTGGACTTTTCCTTAGGCTCAGAATACAGTTAAGAAGTGGGATAAATACCCACTCCCGTTTCTGAGTAAACAGAGCGTCCGAACTGGACAAAAACTACAGCAGGAGGACAAGGGAGACACAACAGAGGGAGGAGCTGAGGGCAAGGGAGATACAACAGAGCCCCAGTCCAGACACGAGGAACACCCCCAAGGGCAGGTGCAGCCCCAGCCCAGGTGCAGAGCCCGTTACTCTGCCTGAGCAGGGAATGCTCATTCCCAAAGCACAACTTTTTCCATCGCCCTAAAGCCTCGACCACCCCAAGGCGCGGAGGCGGGGATGCCCTGACCTGGAGGTGTCCCTGCCCAGGGCAGGGGGGCGGATTTGGGGACCTCTAAAGGTTCCCTCCAGCCCCAACCACCCCACGATGCTCCCGCCTGGCACCTGCAAGACCACGGATCCCCCAGCCCAGCCCGGCTCCTCCGGACCGCGCTCCGCCCCGCTCCCGAGACCTCGGTAACACCCGCACTGCCCCAGGACGGGGGTGTTTTTGTCAGTCCCTACCAAAATACCTCCCCATTAAAACTTTCAGGCGCAGACACGCCAAAAATACCTCCCGCCTTCCAGGGAGGGATTTGACCACCCCCTTCCCCACGGAGCGGGGGGGACGGTGGCATCCCCCAGGCTGGGAGGGGGTCCCGGTCCCCCGCGGGGCTCACTCACCAGCACATCCCTGAAGAGCAGCTGGGGCGCGGAGTGCACGGTCCAGTCCACGGCGGCTCCGTCGGGGATCTTGATGCGGATGACGAGCGCCTGGCTGTCCATGGCGCCGGAGGGGCCGCAGAGCAGCCAGAGCATCCCCGCCCCGCGGGCTCACATGCTGCGGCCGCCGGGCCGCGCCGGGCCGAGCCGGGCCGGGCACAGCCTGCACCACCCTCCCGCAGGAAGGAGCCGCTGCCCCGGAACCAAAACGGAGCCCCGGGAGGAGGGGATGTGCGGCGGCGGCAGCAGGAGGAGGAAGAGGAGGAGGAGGAGGAGGAAGGGGAGGCGGCGCCATGGTTCGGGAGGAGGCGGCCCCGGGCTGCGCGCCCGCCCCGGCAGCGCCAGCGCTCCGCGTTTAATTGTTTTCCTCCTATTGTGCCTTGTGTTTCGACAGGAAAAGCGCGGCTAAATGGCGAATCAAGCCGGGCCAGGCTGGGGCTCCTGTTAGAAGCAGTGCAGGGTCCCCAGCGCTGCCGGTGCTCGCGGTTCAGAGGGAGGGGCTGGGACTGCTCCGGCCACAGCCGATCCCGGAGGGCTCCTGGCGTTCTGTCCGGGTTATCCCATCACACACAAACACAAACACATGGACCGTGCCAGTCTGCACCGGGATAACCTGCCCGGGGAGGTGGGGGAGTCTCTGCTCCTGGAAGTGTTCTATGGGGTCCGGATGTGACACCCGGGGACACGGGGTAAGGGGCATTAGTGATGTTGGGTGAGGGTTGGACTCGGTGACTTCGGAGGTCTTTCCCAGCCTCGGTGATTCCGTCCCTGCCCAGCTCTGCCCATCTCTGCCTCGGTATCCCTGCAGAGCAAACCGGGAATGGGCTCTGTGACAGCCCAACATCTGCACGAACAGGTGAAGGGGCTTGGAGCAGTTGTGCCAACAGCTGTCACACACTGCACCCTTCCTCCGCATTCCAGATCTCCGGTATTGATGTCCAGGTACAATTCTTTCACCGCCGAGTTTCTCCACGTCTGTCAGTGATGCAGCTGAAATCAGCCCGCTCCAAACCACGATCCATCTTTCTGATGAAAGAAAACCCCCATCCACCTCAGCAGCAAAGAAAGTGTTTTGACAGCTCTGCAACCCCCAGCCACGAAACACCAAATTCAGCTTTTCAAACAAGCTTTTCACTGACACGAGTTACAGGGAAAGCTCTGCTCCACACAGCTCTGCAGGATAAAACAATCTTTTTTTTTTTTTTTTTTTTAGGGGAAGAGCATTAATCTCAATTGTGGGCTATTGATCTGTGCATTTTATCACACTCTCTCACATTATCATCTCTGACAAGCTCGACTATTTGACTTATATTTTCAATTGGGGGGGGGAATGGGAGGTATATTTAATTCCTGAAACGTCTTCAAGCTTCCTCATATTCGAATTCTACTTTGTTTGAGCTTTAGGAAAAAAAAAAAAATTCAATGGCCATTAACAGAGATAAATTCTCTCTCTGTTCAATAACTTTATAATTTAGTTCCTATACTAAAAATTAATAGAGCCCCAGCTCCTAAGGATCTAAGGGACTGGTGGTGCCCACACAGACGTCTTTCTGTTCAAATGAACCTTTTACCTGCAGTCCCTGTGTACCTTTCAGTCAGCTCCATTTCAATCAGATTCATTTTCTATTAAATTTTAAAGAATAGGACACAAAATGATAGAATTTCTATAGACCTGCAATTTTTCTAAAATGTCTTTTTCATTTACAAGACTATGGGGAAAACCAACTCAATTTGCCAAATTTGCATAAATATTACGTCGATTTTCCAGGGCTAATCATAACTTTAATCCCTCATTCTGATTTGTGTAATCAAACTTGAAGGGTTTTTATCTCTTAAGGAGTACAGCACATCAAGCACATGTTTAGTGATACAGGTTTGGTTTTGCCACAGACTTCTTTAAAACCCAAGTTTAATCAGAAATTTTCATTCTAAATACACCATTTGAAACAAATAGTTGACGTTTATTTTATCATCCTGCAGAAGTTTTGCAATGAGATGTCACCAACATTTATTTTTATATATTATTCCTTAATGTTGGGGGCAAATTTGTGTTGCGAGAACACAATCTATGATTTTAAAATACGTACCATAAAATATCCTTAAAGTTCTGTATTTGAGTAGCCCAAGAATCTCCCCTTAAAAAGTTTCTGCCACAGTCCAAGGATTCCAGAATCCCCATTAAAAAATCATGAAGCAGCCTGATTTTCCCCACTAAATGCACATGACACAATATTTATAACCACATCTCCAAAGTTATTGTTTACCCACAAGGAAACACCATCCAAAATCTGCAAAGGAACAATGTATCAGTGCTTTAATTACAGGATGGTCAAGCCCACGACTTCTCCAAATTCTGCTTTTATTTGTGAGGGGGAAACATCCTCCCTTGGTGGCTCCAAGCAGCTGCCACTTGCAGTGTGCTGCTGCTCTCTGCTGCTTTCCAGCGCCGCTGGAGAGGACGGAGAGCATCCGGAGGTGGCCACGGCAAGGAAATAAATATTTATTTCCACGGAAAAGCAGAATGCTGACACAGGAGGGGAGGAAAATCATTAGACTCGCCATGCCGCGGAATCTCGCAGGAGTCTCCGTGAGGATGGAAAAATGCAGTCTCCCACTGGCTGCCTGCACCATGCTTAGCAGGAGAATTTGTAAGGCCCTCCAAAAGTAAGGAAAGAAGTTATTATTAGTTTAATTCCCACTGCAAAGGAAGTTGCCCAACACAAGCAATTTTCTATCTTTGCTCTGTCACAAACATCCTATAATGGAGTTTTGAGTCCCTCTACCAGAACTCCATAAAAAGAGGAGGGAGGAAAACAAGAGCTCACTCCCCTGGCCCTACTCTTGAATATTCCTGTCCCAGCATGTGGATTCAGGAGATTTTCCTTGCTGTGACGAGGGAGGTGGGAGCTCATTCTCAGGAGAGGATCAGGTGAAAATGCCCTGGCAGGCGTTGCAGTGAATTAAAACCAGCATTAGGATCCAACCCCAAATTCCTCTAGTCCTGCACTCATAAAAGGGCACGAGGCACAAGAAGGATGCTGATAGAGACAGAAAGGGCTCTGATTTCATTCTGGATCCTACTCAGCATCTTCATTAACGTCCCTACTACTAGAATTTTTCCAGCTATGACCTAGGAATAACATGTATTTATTATGTAAGAGGCTAAAGACTTAAATAGTTCCCATTTAACTATTAAAATATTTTGGAATACTGCTTTACCAGTGCTGTGCCATGCTACCTGTAATTCAGGCACAGAGTATAAAACACAGGTGGAGGAATCAGGATCTCTGTGCCAGCCCTTGGTTCACTAAATTCAATTTATCATCTCTGCTTCCTCCTGCACCAGTTTCTAGGTTGGAATTATAAATAACAAAGGATAAACTCTCTATTTCCTAGAGAAAATGGCACCTGACAGTTGTTTTAGGAGCACACATTTTCCTGTCTTTTTGAAAAGATATTAATACCTAACTTTCTATGTTGATAAATAACATATCATGGTGAAATTCACATTTTTTTCCTTCCAGCTGCCTGTGAGTGCAGCAAACTGAATTCCCTCAGGCTCATGAAAAACAGGTCAACAGTGTCCAGGCTTTCTAAACATATTCTTCCCTGAAATGCATCTCCTGGAAAGACTCACCAAGTGCACCATGGATTGATTCAGATTCCTTAAAAGTGGCATTAGAACTTCTACCAAACTCCCCACTGCTCCTCCGAGGCACTCTGCAGTTTCTCTGGAACAAGAAAGGGCTGTTTGGGACCCAAATACCAGGAAATAAATTCATCTTATTTTCAGTTCACAGGGAAATTCACTGGCCTCAAATAGCTCTTTTAAAGCTCTTTCTCACAGAAAACTCATCTTGGACTGAAAAAAACCCATAACAACAGTAAACTTGATTTAGGCTGAATTAGTAAATGCTTAGTTCTTGCTTCCAATTATGACTATATTTTGAAATAAAGCAGATTATATGATGCACAGTGACAAGGTAACTCCAGCAGTTGGGCTGTGTGTGGTTAATGATGCTCCTGTACCTCTTCAGACCAGCTCCAGGGGCTGCATAATTGTTTTTCTGTCAACCTATAAATTCTTGAGTAACAACAAAATTATTGTGATTTTTCTTACTAAATAATTCATATCTCACAAAGTACATAAGCAGGCCCATGAATCACTGAGCATGTAACAATCACATCTAATGGCACTTCTTCTTTTAAGGAAAAAAACCAGCTTTGACTTTGTAATCTTGTTCAAAAATCAGTGTTATAATCTGGTATTTACATTTTAAACTTGAAAGTTTCCTTGATCAGAGTTTTTGTCTGAAGGATTGCTTTTAATCATGTTTTCCACTTTTAATTCTATTAGGATTATTAATCATTGCAAGTAATAAATTGGTTTTATAATGAACTAGAACAGGGCTTGTAAACTGTGCTTAAAGTGATGCAATTACTTTTAAAATCACTCTAAGTTGTTTGTAGTCTACTTTTTAAGACTTAAATGCAAAACCAACATCTTATTCTTTTCTAGAAACAGATCTTCTAAGCAAACTTAGAATATATTAGTGACAATTTTTATTCTATATTCCCTGGCTGCAATGCTGAAGCTGCCACTTTTTCTTAGGTGTACTTAAACTGAAAAATACAGCCCAAAATTTAAATCATTACTTCTATTTCCAGAAATAGGGAAAGAAATCAAGATAACTCTCAGAATTATTAACTTACTTTTCTCTAGTGAACATGATTAAAGGGTTACAGCAAAAGCCAATTTAAATTAAATGGCCAAAGTAAATAATACATGAAGCAAAATCCCCTTTGTTTCAGGAAAAGTTGCTCTAAACCAGAGGCCTAAGGGCATTCAACTATTAAAAAATGCCTAAATTTCATTTAATAATAATAACATACATCAGGGAGATCTATAATTATGGTCTGTGAAGAGATTTAGGTCAACACACAAGGTAAGGTGAGGACACATCTAAATTCTGCCCAAGTCAATGGAAGGTCAGCAGGAGAAAAGCTCTGGGTATTGCTCCAGGGAAAGAGAGGGGAGGAAGAAGGGAGCACAACATCTGATTTTTCAGACAATGTAAGAGTACTAATCATAAACATTTAGGAATTCTAATCCTTACTAATACCTCAATCCAGTATTAATTTACAGTGGGAACTTTGTGTTGAACTGTGTCCACCTGAGGGTTTAGCAAATTGTCCATCAAAAAAAGTGATAAAAAAAGTGATGTTTGATCTAAAAATATTTAAATAAAATGAGCTGCCTGGAGCACGTTTGCATCACCAGTCCCAAAACTTCAGGAAAACAAACAAACCCACCAATGTTTAACCACAATTTGGAGGAGACAACAGCAGAAAAGGGCATTTCTTGGGGGTAGGTAACTCATTAGCACTGCGGAGTCTCTGGTGAAACATTTATCAACCATACAAAAAGGTCTAAAAGTGAAATATAGTAATTAAGGGCTGGGTTTTATCGATTGTGTGGCTTAAGTAATTTTTCAGAACACACGTAAGATTTAATAAGTGTAAGTAGTTAAAGATCCTGACTTGGCTGCTGCCATTAGCATGTAATTGAAGCGGTAAAAAAGATCAGCTGAACGTATGTTGATTACCACCTTATCTTTGAAAGGCAATTAAGCACCTCAATCATTGCAACAAGATTTGATTGTGCAGCCTTTATTGGACATTGATCTTTCAGCAAAGCAGCTGCATTTTCCATTAATTTACAGTAGCACAGTTTAACTGGGATACCTGAGCCTGCTGACCCGGGTGAGGGGTGACACCAGGAGCTCCTCCAGGTGAAGGTGCCCCCAATAATCATTATTGTTTAAAGAGGTGCTACAAGGAGGAGCCACCTGATCCTCAGGGTTTCGTTTCTCTGAAGTAGTTAAGGGAGGTGAAACAAAGCTCTGGGCCTTTTTTAATGTCATCTCTCCCTCATTTAAACATCAGCCTTGGACACAGGAAGGAGATAATTAAGGCAAGGCTTACAAGGGGAGCTAAACTTTATTTCAAACGGGAGATGGTGCAAATCAAATCTGTCAAAAGTCAGAAGGGTCATTTTGTGGATCAATTATTCCTGAGTGTTAAAGAAATTTTTGAGACAGGATGGTATGAATGCTCCTGGCCCTCAATACCTTGCATTCAGGCCAAAAAGTGATAAAAAGTAGATGCTAAGAAGTTGGTATTTATAAGAAAACAAGAGTGAAAGTCAGATGAAATGTTTTATCTTCGAAAACAAGGAACTGGGTTTATATTCATACATGAAAATTATTTCACCATGATTTAGTAACTCAAGGTTTATCCCTTACAAACAGCCTATTTTTCCTCTAAAGTACTGCAAGAGCTCCCACACAAGCCTTAATGAAAGGAATGAGTGATCCCATATTTGCACTCTGCCCTCAGACATCTCCTAGTTCATCCTTTAGCACCATCAACTTCATAAGAGCAAGAGGTCTATTGATTTTCATGTAATACAAGAAAATATTACATTTGCTTAATTGTTACACAGTGAGATCATTGAACAAGAGATCAGGGCTCTATTTAATGCTGCAAGCAGCACAGAATTGCAGCAATCAATAGGGTAGTTTGTCAGAGATGTTCTCTAAGGAGACTTGCCCATCACTGTATGGACGGGGGGGGTGCTGCCTGCATTTATTGGAAAACAGGTAAGCAAAGTCAGCAGTGCCCATTATCAGAAATCAAACAAGCTGCAGTGAGTGGAGCTGCAGCACCAATGAAGAGCTGTATTTATAGTCTGGTAATTAAAAACCATTTTATCAACCTTGTGTTGAGCCTAAACCTTTACAGCCAGGTATTGATGAGCTCTGTGGCAATGAATGAGCAGTATTTGACTTTAAACTTATGAGCTGCAGTTATTTTACAGGGCAAATCAGCTCTAGAAAAATGCTAACTGCAATTTTTCTTACTAATGAGGGTTGTTGTAATGCCATCTCTTCACCTTGGAGACATTTAACTTGTGTCAAGAATATTCTCCAAAATTTAACAGTGCAAGCACTTCTCTGATTAAAGTGTTTAGTGCTGCTTTTAGAAAAGCCACATGTATTGCTTCATTAAGTGGGAAACACTTCTGTTATCTGGAATTAAGTTTAAAAGTATTTAAGTGACATTATACTGTAGTCATAGCTTGATAATCATTTATTGAGGAAAAGTGATTACCCTTCAAAACCAGCCCCTACCCATTTTACATTTATTTTTTGGCTTATGAAAACTGGAATGACCAATTTCCATCACCAGATGTGGGATTTGGAACTGATAGCATTAATTGCTGGCACTAAATCCAAGCACCAGCAACAGATCCTGTACAGGTCTTCCTGTTTCCATTAATTCCGTATTTCCACTATCCAAATAGTTCCCCAAAAGCTTTTGCTTTGCCCAGGTTTCCAACTGAAGTAATTTTGTCATTGTTTGTGCCTACAGCTGTGCTCAGTTACAGCTGGAGAAATCAGTTATTTTGCATCAGAAAAATTAGATACTCTTGTAGTATTCTTCTCATTCTCCTCATTAATTAAAAATACCAGCAATTTGTGAATTAGCACGGGGGAGTAAATTTTCTACATCACTTAGGTTTTGTACTTACCTATAAAGCCACCAAAAGAAAAATATTAACACGCATCTGGAGCTCAAGAATTGCAAAAGATACAAGCATCAAATGTATTTTGGATATTTTATTTAAATATCATTTAAAGAAATGTGATACAGCCATTTTGCACTTCTTAGGGTGGGTGTTTTTTCCCAAAGGCTCTTCCAGGTGATTGTGAACAGTCAGTGCCATGGAGTCACTCAGACACAGTTACACCTGTGACATTCAATGCATTATGAAACATCTAGACAGGATCTAAACCTGAGCAGCTTTATCTTTTCAGAGACATTCTGAAAATGTCAGTGCATTCACAGTTTCCTTGCCCACAGGCTACAAATTCAGTTCTCTAAGTTGATAAATGCATCTCTTTAAATTATCACAAGTTTGTCCAGCAGCACCAGTCCCTGACTTCCAGACACACCCTCAGAAATACTAATTCTTCTCCCAAAGCTGCTCATTCTTCAACTTTACAGACCACTGCAAAAATAAATCTCTCATGACCAAAAAGTCCATGAAGCTTCCTGAAACAGTACATTGAATATGAGAACACACCGTAAAAAGCAAGTTTTTTAGTTGTTTTTAGTCAAAGGCAGCAGATATTTGTAGCAGCTGTAACACAGAACCTACCAGAGGACAGGTACTCGAGGCCCTGAGTTCAGTACATGGCTCCTTCATCTTCTTTATTTAGAAAATAAATAGTGACTGGGCCATGGCTCGTGTGAACAGTCTCTGTGACACTGGCAAAGAACCAGGAGCCAATTCCATACAGTAAAGTTGGGATGCCTAAGGAAAGATAAAAGCACGTTACACACACGGAGAGCAAGCCAGGGAAATCCAAACTGCAAATTAATAGCGAGGAATGATGACTCCAAAATGAAACGAGAAGGAAAGCATTCCTGTAAAAGCTGCCTTAGAAGTATTTTGTCTTTATTTAAATGCAGCAACCAGCGCTTAACATCTTTCCCATGACACGAGGCAGGAAGCAGCAATATGCAGGAATTATTATAAAAAGCAAAAAGGAGGATAACAGCACGAAAGAAGTGAAACATCACCATGTACACATGATTTCTACTGATTAAATATGTATAGATCTCCAAATACTAAACCCAAACTCTCTGCACATCCACTTATTTATTGGAGTCTATGTCAGAGCAGAAATAAGAAACAAAATAGGCAGTGAATCCATAGATCAACGTGAAGCTGCTCTGGGGAAAATCAGATCAGCAGTCAAGATTATCAACTCCAACAGAACTGCAATGAGCAAAAAGGTTTGTGTGTATATATATATATATATAAAGTGACATTTTTTAGCACTGCTAATTTATCCATCTATTATAGACAATATTCTATTTATTACAGAGGGAAAAAGAGAAATGTATTTAGGCCCTGAATTCAGAAACATCATATTTAATGTGTTGAAGCTATCCAAGTGCTTAAGCAGGATTCTGAATGAAGTAAATTGCCTTTTTAATCACGTTTTCCCATCATTTAAATATGAAACATGAAGGTTAGTTGTGAGAAAAACAAAGGTGTGACTCGGTGGGGGGAAAAACAAAATCAGATTTAAAGGTGCTGTTAAGAAATCAGTCTTTTTGGTTATATCTTCTCACTATGTCATTCTGGAAAGGTCAAAAAATTAAGACCAGCACACATGTTTTGAAAAAGAGTCACTGAAGACTTGTGGAGAAAAGGAGAATTATCTAAATTATATATGAAAATAAAGAATGTACGAAATGTTATGCCATTGTCACTCCGCCATTCAAATAAGCATGGAATCTGCAGCCAAAGTTTTGAAATAATGTATTTCAAAACTTAACCATATCTACTTTTATATTAATAAGATACTGATAAAACGTTTCCATTATAAGGATTTATATTCCAGCAGCCCATTAGGATCAAGCAGTCTGACCATTCCTGCATCAGACACTGCCTGAAACAGAATTTAGCTTCAGAATTGCTTAGAGGACAAGAGTTCATCCACGGCATTCGGATTTCCAGCTGGAAAATGCTCCCTACCAACGGCGTGAGCCGCTTAAATACCAAGCCTTTGATTTGTCGCTGTCACAAGTGGTCTGAGAAATACGAACTCGGTCAAACCCCCCCGCGAGTGTCGATTTACGGCTCTGCCCCTGCCCTGGGGGTGCAGCTCGGGAATTCCTGGCCCGAGCCGGAGAGGGAGAAGGAAGAGAGGACGAGGAGGAAGAGAGGGACGGGGCGGAGGAGAGAGAGAGAGGGAGGAGAGGGAAAGGGAAAGAAGGAGAGAAAGGGAGAGAGAGGCGGAAAGAGAAGGTAGAAAAGGGCGGCGGGGAAAGAGAGAAGGAGGAGAGGGAGAAGGAGAGAAAGAGGAGGAAAGAATGAAGGAGAGGGACAAGGGAGAAGAGAGAAGGCGGGGGGAAAGAGAGCATGAGAGAGGAGGAAGGAGAGAGAGAAATAGGGAAAGAGAAGGAGACGGAGAGGGCGCGGAGCGGAGCTGCCCGGTCCGAGCCACCGTCCCGGCCCCACCAGCGCTGCCCCTCAGGCCGCCGCCCCCGGCCCCTCACGGCGCCGTCCCGGGCCGGACTCACCGGCGTTGAGCACCTTGAGGGCGGTGAAGGCGGCGTTCTGCAGCGCCAGGTCCTGCGGCGCGGCGCGGGAGCAGTGGTACTTGATGAAGGGGAAGCAGCCGGTGCGCAGCACCAGGTAGTTGGCGCCGTCCACGGGCCAGTTGAAGTGCGAGAGGCCGAACTGGTCGTTGCGCACCGCGCTGTACTTGACGCAGAACGAGGTCCAGTGGGGCAGGCGGCGCTGCCGCAGGTGCTGGCTCAGCACCTCGGAGGCGGCGGGACGGGCCGGGGCCGGGCCCCGCCA